>VCAZ01000023.1:2453527-2716027 GCA_005784505.1 Bagarius yarrelli
CTAAAGCCATATTCGAAACAGTTAAGCCGAGTTCATATGTATATATTGGTCAGTGCTGTCATAGATGAGACACTGATGTAGGCTTGTGTTTTTAACAAATCATCACTGTTGTATTTCTCTACATGTCCTCTCTCAGAGACAGTGCAGTGTTTAGTTTTAGAAATTTTTGTCCCAGGATTTGGGTGTCTGTAGCTCGTTCATCCCTTAAAGTTACATGAAAAATCTTAAGCAGTTTAAACATTCCCACCATGAACTTGCATGTTTTCTGTATATGTATGCATCTGTCTATCTTCATCTATCTATCTATCTCTGTCCATCTCCATCTGTCTGTCTCTGTCCATCTCCCTCTGTCTGTCTGTCTGTCTGTCTATCTATCTATCTATCTGTTTAAACATTTCTGGCAACTGTAAGGCGGCATTTTCCGCTGTATCTCATTTATGCAGTTCAGGAGTTGATAGTTAAGGGACTTGCTCAGGGTTCCAGCAGTGGCAGCGATGGGAATTAAACCCACAATCTTCCATTTGCATGCCAGCACCTTAATCACTGAGATCCCACATCCCACAGCAGTCGAAGGTTAAGGCAATTTGGCAGGCGCCCTTTTACAGACCCACTCGAGCAGCCTATGGCTAAAGGTCTTGCTCAGCGTTCAGAGACCCATCAGCTTGGGGGTGCTGAGAACTGAACCCGTGATCATCCGATCAGAACTTTAACCACTGAGGTACCACTTCCCATTGGATGTCCTTGGAGAAACTTTGGGGAAAAGAAGAGTATGCTGCAAAATCTACCACCTGCTTGTGTGCTCGCCATGAGTAGAAAAATGAAAAAAGGAGCGAGATGCAGCCAGGAACCCGCCCTTGCCCGGAATGCATTGCTCAGCATGAATGGCGGGGCAATCTGTTTCTCAGGGACCTCTGCCAAGCTAATTCACATCACAGCCAGACCTTCAAATCTCAATACCCTATGCCTTTCCTGCTACTGTTTACAGCCCTGCATTAACCAGGATCACATGCGGCATTCTAGTGCCAGATTTTCACTTTTTATCATCCAGGAACCTCGACTGGGTTTGTAACGTTATCTGCGGAATTATCAGGCCAATTGTAAAATTTGGCAAAAGTTTGCAGTTACACAACTATTTATTACTTGCTTATGAAGGAGTTTTTTTGCGCTTATGAAAGCGCAGTTATAATGAGCAGATTTTTTCCATCGCATAACCACTTCGGAATACACAACATCTGATCATGTTAAAGTGCTCCGACTAATTATATAGTCCAGGAAGCTAAATAATACGCCTGGAATTTAAGTCAAATAGATGTGTGTGTCTGTGTGTGTGTCGCATGTCTGAGCAGATGGAGTTGTGTCTGAGACATTTTTTTGCTTCCTCACAGCTTTGTGTGTGTGTGTGTGTGTGTGAGCCTGTGCGTGTGTTTCAGACATCTGTCATCTCTTATTCTGCCTACCAGTTACCATCAGGGGAACCAGCAAACTGCCACTGCTGGTCCCCCTAGCAAAGACCCTCAAACCTTAACTGTTCAGAAATAAATGTATCTCTGGAGGCGTGTCTACCAAACGCCAGACGTATTTAAGTAATTGTATGTGTGTGTGTGTGGGGGGGGGGGTGTCAGGAATGCTCCACATGTGTTGTCATACTCTGCAGCTCTTTATGAGGTTTTTAATAGCAGTATAGATGCTCTTTTGAAGCCTGTTTTTTTTACTCTGTAAGTATCCTAACACTTCATTATCCTTTCATCTGAGCAGAACAACTGCACTTTATTCGCTTCTTGCACTGAATACAGATTTTACAGCTTCAACTAAGCGACGTGTTTAGTCCACATATTGCTTCGGAGTTGAATCCGTTATGGTTTTACGTCTCGGTTCTAACGAGCGAGCTGAATAAACTGCTGGCGTAGAGAGAGAGAGACGGTAAAGACTATCTATAAACAGTGAGATCATCAACACCCTGATTGTCTTCAGTGTGCAATTATAATGATGGATTAACACACGCCAACAACGGCTGCACAACGTCTCTCCCGCACTCTTGCTTCAGTGCAAATATGGCAATATTAAAAGGTCGCGTTATTGTAGCTGAGCTGACGCCACATCTCTGCACTCCCGACGATCTGTTCCGCACTTGGAAGATATCCGCGTTTGCTTTTCCAGAAAAGGAGACTTGTTTTAACGTGGTATTAAACATCAGCGCGCTCAATGGCGAGACCTTTACGCCGGAATACCATTCGGCGTTCAAGCGTTTCCACACAGTTAAATAAATCATTATTATTAGCTATATTTCTGTCCAGAGGAGTAAAGTGTGCATTAACAGGCTGCAGTGTTGGCATAACATTTATGCTTTGGTTAACAAAAGACCAGAAGAAAAAGCAGTCCATAGCTGAAAAACACCGTCACCCTGTTCACTATAGAGTAGTTGTTCTCAAGTATTCGTTTGGACCTCTGGTCAGAGGCGAACTGACCCCCTGCCTGAGCCTGGTTTCTCCCAGGGTTTTTTTTTCTCCATTCTGTCACTGATGGAGTTTTGGTTCCTTGCCACTGTTGCCTCTGGCTTGCTTAGTTGGGGACTCTTAATCAAATTGATTGTTTTATTGAGTGTTTAATGATGTCTTTTCTGATGTATTTTTGTAAAGCTGCTTTGAATCCCGATTGTAAAAAGCGCTATAGCAATAACGCTTACTTGACTTGGCCATACGGAACTCAACGGAAGGTTTTCCTCACTAGCCTTTTTGTGCCACTCTGCACCAGAATGAAGTGATGCGAGAAGGAAGATGGAGTGATGAGAGAAAGTGATGAAGTCATGAGAGGAGGCGGATGGAGCAAGGAGAAAAGGAGGGATGGAGCAAGGAGAGAAGGGTGATGGAGTGAAGGCCAGGGTTGGATGCGGCAAAGGGCAGGATAGAGTGAGTCAAAGAGCAGGATTGTGAGGCAAAAGGCAGGTTGGAGAGAATGCCAGGATGGGGTGAGGCAAAGAGTAGGATATAGTGAGGCAAATAGCAGGATGGAGTGAGGCAAAGGGCAGAGTAGAGTAAAGGGAGGAGTAAATCAGGATAATGACGGCCCTACGGGACTTGCTCTCCGATGGCGTATGCACTGCAGCAGGCAGACCAGGAGCCTGGCATGTCTCCTACACACAGGATGGAACAGATGGGGATTAAGCGAGGAGCATTTGGAAGCTTTTCAGGCTCAGGCGAAACGTACTGCCAGTACTGCTTTTCTTCTTCTTTTTATCCAGACAGATTGCCAGGCTTTGATTTGGATCGTCTTAAAGGAGGAGAAAGTGAATATAGCCATGTTGTGTTTTATTTCACATTATTGCAGACGTGTATTATCTATACCGTCCAGCACACTGCTGCAACCAAACCTACAGACACACACTGCCGTAACCAAACCTGCACAAACCCAAACTAACAGCACACTGCTGCAACCAAACCTACAGACACGCACTGCTGCAACCAAACCTAGAGACACACACTGCAGTGACTACATCTACAGACACACACTGCTGCAACCAAACCTACACAAACTCAAGACTGACAGCACAGTGCATTAACTAAACCTACAGACACACTGCTGCAACAAAACCTACACAAACCCAAACTGACAGCACACTGACACAGCACACTACGCACTGCAGTAGCAGAATTTCCACAAACACACTGTGCAGACCTCCTGAGTAGAATCTGGCTTCCTGACTGTGTGTATGTGCAGGAGAAAGTTGCCGTGGACCCAGCTCACCATGAAGCCCCTTTTTAGTAGGGAAGACTAGCAGTACGGTGTTCAACACTGTTGTGGTGTCCTGTCTTCCATTCTCAGATGTTTCTCAGGGGGGTGGCTGTTTGTCTCCGCTGTTCTCAGCCCTGTTTAGCTCTTCTCCAGAGACAAGCCTGTTCTATTTCCAGGCTATGTGCTAACTTGACTCATTCTTTAGCTCCAAGTGTCAAATGCAAAATGAGTTTCAGTCTATTACACTGGGAGCTGGAGACAAACAGGTTTCAGATAATTGGCCATTTCATGTAACGCTCCACAGAAGAAAATTCCCATTTTAGCGACGGAAACGGGCTCTGCTGGAAGACCCGACCGTGTGAAATCATTTTAATTGGAGAATATTTTCCTCCCTCTGGTCATCAGCCTTAATCCCATACGAGCCTGCCAAACTTTAGCAAATTACACGTATTGTTTTTGTGATTATTCCAAAAAAATACCTCTGGTTGTAAGTACTTTTGAATAATTTGCTTTCATTCACAGGGATAAAAACCAGATCAGTCAGGAACATGGAAAACTCCGGATCAGACTGAAAGCCCATGATGAAGCTCAATTACATGTTATTAAAGCGTGTATCAGTTTCTCTGGCTGACACGTCCTTCTAAACGCGTGAATGTTCTTTGGATCAGGGGAGTTAGATCCAAAAAAAGAGGGGAAAAGAAAGTAAGGAGAGCTATAAAGTAGAGAGAAAAACATAGCAAGAAGGACAAACAAAATAAGTGCCTCTTGTTCACATATCCCCACTTAGGAATTTGGGCCCCGAGCATAGGGTCAGCCATGAAACGGCATCCCTGGTCCTGAGAGGGTTAAGGGGCTTTTTTAAGGGCGCAACAGTGGTAGCTTGGCAGTGGTGCAGTGTGAACCCTGATTCTTTGGTCAACAATCCTTAGGAAGTTGGGATCCGAGCATATGGTTAGCCATAAAACGGCCTCCCTGGTCCCGAGAGGGTTAAGGGCCTTTCTCAAGGGTGCAACAGTGGTAGCTTGGCAATGGTGCAATTTGAACCCTGATCCTTTGGTCAACAAGCCTTAATTTATTTCGTTTTGGAGGAGAGGGAGAAGAGCAAAAGAAGAAAGGATAAGCTGAAAAGGGAGTGATAGTGAGGGAAAGCTGGTGAGAGGAGGAGAATAGAAGAAGAGGGGAAAATAAAGTGAGGACAGAGGAGATTGAGTGGCTGAAAGATCGAGAGCAAGATCTGGTCTGCAGGGGACAAAACAAATCTTCAATACACATGTCAATATGGCACAGTGCAACTGTTTGAAGCTCTGTATCTCACAGAAATTGCTAGGCTCCTTGAGCTGGGGTCATCTTTGGTGGGCAGTGGTGGCTGAAATGATTAAGGCGCTGAGTTGCTATTGGAGACCAGGAAGACCTGGGTTCAAGCCCCACCACCGCCAGCTGTTGATCTGAAAACCAAAAACACCTGGGTTCAAGCCCCACCACCGGCAAGCCAACCACTGTTGGGTCTTTAAGCAAGACCCTTAACACTTCCTGCTCCAGGGGCGCTGTATCATAGCTGACCCTGCGCTCTGACCCCCAACTTACTAAGATAGGATACGCGTAAAAAAGAATTTCACTGTGCTGTAAAAAAAGTATATGTGACAAAATAAAGGTATTTACATCTTGTGTTAGTCCTTTTGCTGTTTGCTTTGTGTCACCTCTTAATATCACCGTGCACTAGCAAACAGTGTCCCTAACTAGTGTAAAGACTTCTACATGGAGGTCTTCTAAGACTAGAGTGACGACGGAATAACAGAGCTTGTAAAATATCTGTAGCATTCGGCGGAAACATTTACACCACAGGAACCCTGCAAATTCAAACACAGGAACCAAAATGATTTTAGCTCCTGGGCTGCAGTTATAGAAAAATTTCTAGTTTCTTTCCAATGCACAATTTTTTTTTACAGACCAGACTTTCCCTATTGAAAGAATACAAGCTTTAAAGTATGACCGAATGTCTTACTCACTGCTTTTAAAGACTGGGTTTAGCTAACATGTGACTACTACAGCTTGTTTTATAGCAGATGTTGAGGCGCGACTGGCAGAGTAATATGTTTTCCTGCTGCTATGAGATTGCCAAGTCAGTACTGTCACCTGACTAAAGACTAATTTCATACTTTTCTAATGTGGTTTCGATCATAGCAACGGCCAAATAGGGACGAGGTGTGAAAAAGCTGTTTGTGTAAGGTGCACAGTTGTTCATTATTCTTGTCGCAAGCGAAAAAGGTTCTTGCAATCATAGAGATCAGTTCCTTCATCACAGCCAATCCCATGTTTATGGATTACTGTCAATCATTCGGAAACATAAATTAGGGTTATTGCACCTCACATTTCCTCAATACGAGAATTTCACAATTCTAGACATTTTGCTAATATCGGTAAGAACTTGTTTAGCTTTCTGGTATAGCTGGTAGTGTTGCTGCCCCACAAGCACATGGTCCTCAAGTGGGTTCTTCGTCTTTGTGTGGGTATCTTTTAATTTCCTAGGTGACATCAGCTCTGAGCGCTGTAGTTCCTGTAAATCTAAATGCAGCTCATACTCAAGTCTAAATGTGTGTATTGGGTGATGACCATTAGTCTCAACAACACACAAGTGGCAAGGGGATGTTGTGGAATGCCGTAGTTGTGAGAAGCCTATGCACATAAAGGCACATCAAAAAAAAAAAATGTAGTACTATGGTGATATGGTTGTGATAAGGTGAGGAAAAAGATTCGGATTGCAATAAAACCTTCTTGGTGTGAAAGCCTCATTAATTGGGTGTAGCCTTATTCCTTGATGTTTCCAGGGATGATTTCTGGGTCCACTTGGTCTCTAAACGCTCTAAAAGCAGTTACTGGAAATTGTTTAATCCTGACAGATGATCAATTTGCATCCTTTAGGAATTTGGGGATTTTTTTTTTTTAAGTCCACTTGAGTTTCTCTTCACTCCACTCTTCAGTTTTTGGAAAGCTTTGGACCCTTAGTAGAAATCCTACAAAGAAGGAATTAACAACACTCTGGGCTTTGTTAAATAGCCAAGTACCAGTCCTTGTGTTGTATAGCCCGTATCATCCTCAGACAGTTAGCAGTCCAAGAGAAACTTGCAGTGGGAAGCAGATCAAGAACCTTGAGCTTGTGCAGCAGTTGTCGACCCCCAAGCAGAGCTTCAACACTTGACCTCTTGTGCTATAACCGAATTGCATGCATTTTCAGAAGAAGTCTTACCTTTGTGCTGTTCCAGAGCGGAATCTTTTCCCTAAGCAGCGTATTGTCTTTGTTCGCTCACACCCGACTTGGCGCATGTTAATTGAGTGGGAAAAAAAAGGAAGTCATTTGCAGACTGACAGGCTGTTTTCACTGGAGGCCTGAGAGACATCTAAAAATAGCTGGGTTTTTTTTTTTAAACTATCACCTCCTACACAGCTTGACAAACACTCAGCGCTAATAGCAGATAGAACACCTTATCCACATTATCCTAGCATTCACACATACAGCCATTTTAATTTATTTCTCTCTTCTCAATCATTATTGTGTGCTCGCTTGCTGCTGTTCGGATTTTCTGGAAAGGAGTCTGGAGTCCAATTGCTGGTCATTAGCCGTGTTGCGCAGAAGCTGAGGGAAAAGGTAAATAGCCATATGGGTTTGACATGCCGAAGAGGACATGGTAACAGTAACAGATTTAAAGAGCAAAAACGCATCTTGGCATGCACAGAACATCGAACATTGAGGTGGATGAGCTACAACAGTAAAAGACCACACTGGTGTCCAATTTTTGTCAGCCAAGGATGAAGAACTGTCTGTTATCGGCACAGACTCAATAAATCTGGAGACTGGAGAATTTTCCCAAACTATTGCTGCAAATTTGTAAGCAAGCGATTGTATGACAATATGTCTGTGTACAAAGCCCCTGAGCTCCATGGTGTGTTATGGAAGAACTCAGATGTTCTGTAAAGACCCTTGATTTTGACCTAACCCCACCCAACACCTTTGGGATGAACTGGAGCACCGACTGAACCCCAGATCTCCTCATCCATCAGTCGTATCTGATCCCAGTAATAATACTTTGGCAGAATGGGGGGAAAAAACCCACAGAGACACACTCGCTTCACAACAGTGGTAAACCTTTCCAAAAGTGTACAGATTATTTTAGGAGTATTAATGAATCTGATCGGATCTGGAATAGGATGCGATAGTCGGTTGTTCCCAATACTTTTGGTTCTAATTCAATTAAGAAGAAACCTGTTTTGTAGGGACAAGCAAATTTTTGTGAGGACATTTGGTTCCCCTAACCACACACACACACACACACACACACACACATACATACACGCAACCTGCCGTCACATCTCCCTGTTAAAAAGATTAGAACTAAATTTGGCGGCACTCTGAGTTCCAGAGACGCCAGCAGGACACCAAATGCACCGTTGACCAATAAATAAAGGAACATGACCTCACTGTCTACTTATGTCTAATAGCCTTGACTGAATTAGCCTTAGCTTTTTTCCTGTTGTTGGTTTCTCTTTAATTATGCTTTGCTGCATTGTTTCCGATATTCCATTCAAAGGGTTCAGGTTTTCTGTGCTTTTACATTTGACTTGGTAGCTGTGTTAAAAGATGGGTTCGAAAAAAAAAGACATGGTTGTAGTTGTGTAACAAAAACAGAAAGACTTTTTAACCCTATAAATCTAGTATAGACCTTGGCGAGTAGTGGAGTGTAAATAATTTACACATGCTCAAGTGTTCGTTCTGGGTTTTCTAAGCAGTTGCTGCTAATGATGTTTACATTTTTTTTTTTTTTTTTTTTGGTTCTCCATCTTTGTCCATCGTTCTCTTTTGTATCTCTCCGGGAAAATAAATAGCAGCATCCAGTTTTAATGTCGTAATCAAGTTTGCCATGACTTTAAAGAGAGTAAATTGAATGTAATGAAATATATCAGTGGTGCAGAGGGCCATGATATAGAGAGTGTGAGAGAGAGGGATGGAGAGAGAGAGTGTGTGTGTGTGAGAGAGAGAGAGATGGAGAGAGAGTGTGTGTGTGTGAGAGAGAGAGATGGAGAGAGTGTGTGTGTGTGTGTGAGAGAGAGAGATGGAGAGAGTGTGTGTGTGTGAGAGAGAGAGAGATGGAGAGAGTGTGTGTGTGTGTGTGTGGGAGAGAGAGAGATGGAGAGAGTGTGTGTGTGTGAGAGAGAGAGAGATGGAGAGAGTGAGTGTGTGTGTGTGTGAGAGAGAGAGAGAGAGTGTGTGTGTGTGTGTGTGTGTGTGTGAGAGAGAGAGATGGAGAGAGAGTGTGTGTGTGTGTGAGAGAGAGAGATGGAGAGAGTGTGTGGGAGTGGGAGGAGAGTGTGGGTGGAGGTGTGTGTGAGAGAGGTGGAGAGAGAGAGTGTGTGTGTGAGAGAGAGGGATGGAGAGAGTGTGTGTGTGTGGGAGAGAGAGAGAGATGGAGAGAGAGAGTGGGAAGAGAGAGAGTGTGTGTGTGAGAGAGGGATGGAGAGAGAGTGAGTGTGTGTGTGAGAGAGAGGGATGGAGAGAGAGAGTGTGTGTGTGAGAGAGAGGGATGGAGAGAGAGAGAGTGTGTGTGTGTGAGAGAGGGATGGAGGAGAGAGAGTGTGTGTGTGAGCGGGATGGAGAGAGAGAGAGTGTGTGTGTGAGAGAGAGGGATGGAGAGAGAGAGTGTGTGTGAGAGAGGAGGGATGGAGAGAGAGAGAGAGTGTGTGAGAGAGAGGGATGGAGAGAGAGAAGGTGATGTGGAGAGAGGGATGCAGAGAGAGAGTGTGTGTGATGGAGAGAGGGGGAGAGAGAGAGGAGATGGAGAGAGTGTGTGTGTGAGAGAGAGATGGAGAGAGAGAGAGAGAGTGTGTGTGAGAGAGAGAGATGGAGAGAGAGAGTGTGTGTGAGAGAGAGGGATGGAGAGAGAGTGTGTGTGTGAGAGAGAGAGATGGAGAGAGAGTGTGAGAGAGTTGTGTGTGTGAGAGTGTGTGTGTGTGAGACAGGGAGATGGAAAGTGTGTGGTGACAGAGAGATGGAAAGTGCGTGTGTGAGACAGGGAGATGGAGAAGGTGTGTTTGAGACAGAGACATGAAAAGTGTGTGTGTGGTGTGTGTGTGTGTGTGTGAGAGACATGGAGAGAGAGTGTGTGTGTGTGTGGTGTGGTGAGAGAAAGAGATGGAGAGTGTGTGTGTGAGAGAAAGAGATGGAGAGTGTGTGTGTGAGAGAAAGAGATGGAGAGAGCGACAGAGAGCGAGAGAGAGGGATGGAGAGTTTGAGAAAGGGAGACGGTGAAAGAGACATGGAGAGTGTGAGGGAGAGACAGAGTGGAAAGTGTCAGAGAGAGACAGATGTAGAGTGTGAGACGGCGAGAGAAAGAGAGAGACGGAGTGTGTGAGAGCGTGCGAGAGAGAGAAGGAGAGCGTGAGCGAGCGATTGTGTGTGTGTGGTGTGTGTGAGAGGCTCTACAGTGTTATTGTTTATTAATAATGGAAACTTTTAAGTGTCTATAAATTATAATTAATGATTTATGGCTTTATTATAGTCGTAATCGGTGTGTTGCGGTTTACGAGCTTTACATCAGGAAAATTACTACCAGAGCGATATTTTAATAGTAAGAAATATACACTCTTATATCACACCCTCCATCTCTCTCTCTCTCTCTCTCTCTCTCTCTCTCTTACTCTCTCTCCATCTCTCTCTCTCTTTCTCTCTCTCACACACTCTTACTCTTCCTCTCTCTCTCACACTCCCCATCTCTCTTTTTCACTCAACACTCACGCTCTCCACCTCTCCTCTCTTACTCTCGATCTCTCTCTCTCTCTCTCTCACACACACACACACACACTAAATCTTTTTCTCTCTCTCTCTCTTTCACACTCTCCATTTCTCTCTCTCATTCTCCATCTCTCTCTCTCTCACTCTCTCTCTCCTCTCTCTCTCTCTTTCACACACACTCCATCTCTCGCCTCTCTCTCTCTTTCACACACCACTCTCCATCTCTCTCTCTCTCTGTCTTTCACAGACTCTCATCTCTCTCTCTCTCTCACACACACACACACACACACTCTCCATTTCTCTCTCATTCTCTCTCTCTCTCTCTCTCTCTCTCTCTCTCACACACACACACTCTAAATCTTTTTCTCTCTCTCTCTCTTTCACACTCTCCATTTCTCTCTCTCATTCTCCATCTCTCTCTCTCTCTCTCTCACTCTCTCTCTCTCTCTTTCACACACACTCCATCTCTCTCTCTCTCTCTCTCTCTCTCTCTTTCACTCTCATCTTTGCTCTCTCTCTCCACTCTCTGTCTCTTTCACACACTCTCCATCTCTCTCTCAATTCCAAAAAACAATTGGGACACTGACGAGAATGCAATTAATTTGCAGTAGAACATTGTAAGCCGGTTCTCCATGTATTTGTCTTCGAGGACCGAGTGCTTCCCGGACTGCGACAGAGAGTCCAGTATCTTCCTGGCCTTGTTCCAGCACTGCATGTTATGGATCGACTGCGGGTCAGAAAGATCAGCACCGGTGCTAATGCTCAGCTAACCTCACCGCTGTCTCAGAGCTTGTCTACCCTGCTTAAGGCTGTCGTCCAATCAAGCTGGGACTCTGATTGTCAGGATGGATTTAACTTGTGTGTGTTAATGATGCACATCAGATTTGGTAACAGGGAACGCTATTGAAATATAAAATAACCTTCTTATTAAAAGGTTAGCATTTTTAGCATTTTTACCGATTTAACGTTATAAGAAACGTTTTGTATTCAGAATCCTGCGCTATGTTTGGAAATCCGTTTTATTTTATTTTTTACCCCCCCCTTCCCCATACACCCATCGTAAGTCCTAATAGCTGGTGCAGCAAATAAACAGTAAGTGTAAAAGACCTGAGGGCTGTTCCGCAGACTCAGCACCAGACCCAGGATTCTAATAGACTCTGGAAAACAAAGAGCCAGTTTTCAGTCAGCTGACGCAGTTTTGTTGCAGCGTCGTTTACCGCAGTCTCTGCTCAGCTTTATGTCCTGATGCTGCGAGCTGCAGTGCTGGAGGTGATGTGTACCTCCTGTTTCTGGACTTCCACGATGGCTGATCAGTTCTGGTTGTGCAAGTGGACTTTTACTTCTACGTGTTGGTTTTCGAGTAGATTCTGATGTTGATAACTTCAAGTGGAATGAGTTTAACCCTTTAAACGTCTTGTTTAAATGGACTAAAGATTTAG
This sequence comes from Bagarius yarrelli, assembly GCA_005784505.1. NCBI lineage: Eukaryota > Metazoa > Chordata > Actinopteri > Siluriformes > Sisoridae > Bagarius > Bagarius yarrelli. The sequence continues at coordinate 2,465,477 of VCAZ01000023.1, forward strand.
GACATCCGACCATCACATCTATTCCAGATTTAGTCTCACTCTTCCTCCTATAATATCCACTTTTCTAGCAAGGCTTTTCACTATGTTGTGAAGTGTGGCGGGGTAGATAGTATTAGTGGCAGCAGGCATCAGTGTTGGGTGACAGGGTCTAGGGATGCATTTAAGGCTGTCACAATTACTTAATAATCGCATGATCGCAATTATTTTTACCTAACTGCAATCATTGAATCCAACCACATTTATTGCACAATTTTATTAGCCACTAGGGGGAGCTGTAGTACCTGCAACACCCTACTTTTCAACCAGAGTAAGCGAGTGGAGCGGCGTGATTCGAAAGTCGGAGCGTCTGGGTTTTCTGTCGCTCCAGTCGCCGCTTCAATAACGCAACATCACCAGCGCAATTGATACGTTGCTAAACAGATAAACACCAGCGACAGGGCACAAAATATGGATTTCCGTAAAATACTATTTATCTATAGTAAAATATTTACAGTAGAGCGTTAATAAGGCACAAATTGGAGCGATTATAAATGCTTTGAGTTGCTTTTCTGAAAGCTTAATTGTTCATTAAAGCCACAAAACGGACATTAAATTGTCATAATCGCAATTATTTCTTTAACAATTAATCGTCACCCAAATTTGATAATCGTAACAGCCCTAGATGCATTTGGCATCCCGAAGTGTTTAGTATAAAAGTGATCAGGTCCTTTGAGTTTGTTTAATCCACATCAACCATAACACTCCTGGCCTGATGGAGCTCAGGGACTTTGTGAACAGGGGCGTTGTCGTGCTGGAGCAGTGTTAGTTCCTCCTACAATCGTACTACTATCACATAGACACAGTCTTTACTACTGATTTTTAATGATATTCTCACAAAAACAGGTATGTTTAGTGCTTCCATGTGAGAATTTGCCAGGTTTCCCCGAAACTTAAGAAAAAAATGCTGCTAATATAGCGTGAATTATGTTTTCTTTAATGACTTTATTACCCTTTAACCTATATTACTATTTATTTACAAAATTATATTTAAGTATTTTATGCAGATCTCCCATTAATTTATTTATTTTTTTTTTTTATTTTAATGATGCAATAACTGTCACTCATTACAAATTAAGGTCTGTTTGGATGAAGCATGAAGACCGAAAAGTCCTGGGGGTGGGCTGGTGTGTGTGTGTGTGTGCGTGTGTGTCTTGTCAGTAAGTGTTTTTTAACTTGATTTATCCAAATAGATTAAGGACCACTGTTCTATACTGTGTGTTTCCAACATTCCAGTTCCAGATGTGCTTTATGCAAACTTCAATTTAAGTATAATTAAGCTTCAACTTTCAAATAATAAAAGTTTCGTCTTGTGTTGTTGTCAAATATCGATGTGTAATGCTGTAATGTAACACAATGCCGTCTGCAAATGCTTTTGATTCTTTTCTGTCGGCTGTCTCTCCGCTTTACGTATGCTTAACATGTCACTGAAGCTCATGAAGACAAATTTACCCACAATACCTTGTGACCCATCATAGCGTGTCACTAGGAGCTCCAAATTACCCAGCCACAGCTGCTGCTGTTCTGCATGGCTGCACCCTCGTCCCAGCCCTCGACAGGCCCATACTAAATTGATTAGAGCCTCTTACAGGACTGATGATGTGTATAAAGAGAGATGATGGAGAGTTGCTATGAAACTGTCAGACATGTTTGTGTGTAGAATTTGAGGCACGTGAGACAACGGGTTTTATCTGTCGACGGAGCCGATCTGTCTCTGCGGAGCTTTGCTTTTATAGGCGGAAATGGATTTTGCAGTAAAAACAAATTGTCTATTGTTATTTTTTGATGTTCAGTATTGATGGTTTTATATCCGAACACTGATGATCAAACGCATTTGCAGCTGTTGACCTGTAGTAGTGCTGCAACAAACGATTAAATTAATCATCGATGAATGGAACGATTATTCGTCTAACCGACGATTATTGAATGACTAGTAATTATGCTTTGAATGATTATTCAACTTTTTGCAATTATATATATATATCAAATTATACATATTCCAACTAATAAATTAAACAAGAAAATCTTTTGAAATAATGGTTTAAATGAACTTTGAACCATTTAAACATTAAAACAATTAAAAAAATAAACAAAAATAAAAGAATCGGCTACATTACAGGCATGAATGCTAACGTATTTTAATTTGAGAGCAGCATTAAGAGCCTAATTTCTTGGTTCCTTTTAATGAAAACCGAACAGTAAGTAATGAAACGAGTGCTGAACTGAAATGTAGTAAAGTTGGCTGTTTAATAACAACTCACTATTTAATTATCTTTGTATTTGCAGGCAATAGTAACGGTGTAGTAACAGTATTTTAAACCGTGCAGTATTATCCGACTGCAAATCGTCGGACGATCTGTTGGAAGTGCAACTATTGTGTTTTACTTTTTCTTTTGTATTTATACACTTTTCTGTCCCTACTTTTCATTTGCACGTCTTATTTCTATGCTGCTGTAACAAAGAAATTTCCCCAATGTGGGATGAATAAAGATATTTCATATCCCTCACCTTAATCTCTTATTTATATCTCATCTCATATCTCTCATATCTCATCACATCTCATATATCTCATCTCATCTCTTATTTAGCTCTCATCGCATCTCGTATCTCTCATCTTATCTGATCACATTTCGTATCTTATATCTCTCATCTCATCTCTCTTATTTATATCTTTCATCCCATCTTATCTCTCATCTCATCTGATCTCATATCCGTTCTCATCTCATGTCTCTTATTTCATCTCATATATCTCTCATCTCATATCTCTCATCTCGTATCTTTCATCTCTCATTTCATCTATTTCTCATCTCATATCTCTCTCTCTTCTCATATCTATCATGTCATATCTCTTATTTATGTCATCTCCTATATCTCATCTCATCTCTTATTTAGCTCTCATCGCATCTCGTATCTCTCATCTTATCTGATCACATTTCGTATCTCTGTCTCTCATCTTATATCTCTCATCTCATCTCTCTTATTTATATCTTTCATCCCAATCTTATCTCTCATCTCATCTGATCTCATATCCATTCTCATCTCATGTCTCTTATTTCATCTCATATCTCTCATCTCATATCTCTCATCTCGTATCTTTCATCTCTCATTTCATCTATTTCTCATCTCATATCTCTCTCTCTTCTCATATCTATCGTCATATCTCTTATTTATGTCATCTCGTATCTCTCATCTCATCTCTCTTATTTATATCTTTCATCCCATCTTATCTCTCATCTCATCTGATCTCATATCCATTCTCATCTCATATCTCTCATCTCATATCTCGTATCTTTCATCTCTCATCTCATCTATCTCTCATCTCATAGAATGGCAAATGATCAAACCTTTTTTAGCTCCTATAAGAACGTTTACACTCGTATGACACCTAATAGTGTTAGTCAGGAGTCAGGACTGTTCCGATTAGTCTGAGTTAATATTATTATTATTATTTTTGTTACTGCATTATCTAAAAAGATTTAGTTAGCCCCGTCCATGTTCTCTGAAATGTAAGTTCTGCCGTGCATGTTTTGCACACGACAGCATTCTTGGTTGTAAGTTCCCGCAGTTGTTTGCTGGTTTGAATTCGCTTGCAGTCAGTCGTAACTGGTGCTGTTTTCGCTTATATCATACACTGAAGTACAGAAATACAAATCTCTTCTGTGATCCTGACCAGTTTGTTGTGCATTCTTTTCAAAATTCATTCAGAATTTTTTCTAAAGAAACAGAGGCATGTGACAGAATATATATATATATATATATATTACAGTTGTGCATGTTTACTATGGCTTTAATAAGAGCCTTGATTTGCACATGTAGCCACACATGTGCCAGCACATCCTTGGGTGATAGCAGTCGTGCTGTGACCGCCGAAAAGCTCTGAACTGCTGAAGGTCAGGATGAATACGGCCCACAGCCACCATACTCGTATCTGTGTTCTGATTTAGCACAAGGCCAGAGGTTCCCGCTGAGATCAGAGGCAGAAATTTACCAACTCCAGCTTATCCTCGCCGCCGGCTTGGGGTCACTGCATTACAGGTGCGGTTAATGAGGTTTTCTCTGAGCGTAATTGCTTTGTAATGATATACAGCGGCTGGGACTGAACTCTGACTGACCGCCTGCCTGAATCATCTACAGGCAGACGGATTATTTATTTATTTATTTTTTGAGTCTGACCAGATGTGGTTCAGGAGTGTGCGGAGCCTGGCCAGATGTTGCACTGCACGGGGAGATAAGTGAGAAGTGAACTGATGTTGATGTTGGCCTGTACCACAGACTGAGGCTTAGTCAGCAAAATGAAAACTCAAGCAGACTGGACGGAGAAGGCTTCCACTCTACGAATGCGCTCTCTTTATCCCCCCCGCTGACAGACACGGCGGGCGCCTGCTTTAACCAGCGGAAGCAGCGGCGTATGAGTTGGAATGTGCCCGCTGATGGAGAGATGGCAGAAACACCGAAGCGAGACGAAGGGGAGGTTCAGGCTCTGTTCCTCAATAACAATTCTTCAGCTTGTTATGATGATAAGATTTGCCTTCTTGGTTCAATATGTTTTTTGTTTTTTCTTTTGAACATTTGTTTTAGGTTGAAGGCAGTGCTTACAAGCTAGGAATTAAAAGTTTAGTGTGTTTTTGCCAAAATTGAAGTACTGGAACCGTTTTAGACTGAAACACTGGTATTTTTGGTCTTTCGAGTGGCGTAAAAGAAAACAATTCTTTCTACTGGTGGGAGATCGTAGGTTTGTGACCACAAGCCAAGGGAAAATTGGCCGTGCGTGCTGGGATGTTTGATTCTCTCTCTCTCTCTCTCTCTCTCTCTCTCTGTAACTGACTGTAATCATTTATAGGTTCTGTGTGGAGGATCGTAGACAAAGCGCTGTCCACCAAGTGTGGTGTTCTGCCCTGTGATACCTCGGACATGCATGAACACTTGCATACCTCCGTGTTTATTAACTTATGACTGATTACAGATAACCGGGCAAATTTATGACTATGCAAAAAAAAAATATTTCCCCATCCTGTCTTAATAATTAGTACGCCTTTAATTCAAAAATCCACACATCCCCATAGTATTCCTGACATTTATGCGTCAATTAAAAAAATGTTACATTTTGATCTTTGATCTTATTTGATCTTCTATTTTAACTTAATCTTTGATCTTATTTGATCTACATGGATCTCATTTATACAGCTAAGCGGGTTAGGGCCTTGATCATAGGCCCAGCAGTGGCAGCTTGGTGGTCCTGGGACTAAGTGGTCCTGACAACCTTCTGTAAAATAATGAAATTCAATAAATTCTAATTTTGTTAGTCGCATACATGATTATACACAGTACACTGCATAGTAGAATGTTTTTCTTCGCATATCCCACCTTGAAAAGAGCACAGAGTCAGCTATGATACACCGCCCGCTAGAGCAGGAAGGGTTAATGGTCTTGCTCAAGGGCCCAACAGTGGCAGACTGGCGGCGGTGGGGCTCAAACCCTGGTCTTCCATTCAACAAGTCAGTCCCTTCACCATTTGGGCCACCACTGCCCCCACAACAAAACATTTCATCTTACCACTAAGAATACGTTTTTTGGAAAACTCATTCACGAAGCTACTGAGACGAAGTGTAAGGTCGAGGTGGACCTCGTTGCTTTAGGAGTGATTAACCTCGGGGAGAGATTCATTCATAGATGTATTGTAGAGCGCAATATTCTGTTACCATATTTAAATAAAGATTTAGAAATAAAAATGTTAATTGTCACAGTCAAAAGAAGATTTTAAGATGCAGGTTATGTGTGACTAATTACACAGGTGCTTGTTCAGCTAATTGCTGTATAATTAACAGAGTAGTTTAATCAAAGCTGATGTGTTGAAGTGATTGTGTTTCTGACGGATATAAAACCCTTTTGATCTGATAACTTTGTCAAAAAAAAATCATTATTGCAAAGTGTTTTAAAATGTTTATGTTCTGAGGCTGATTGCAGGCGGTAGCTATTTTAATGCAGTTTGAAACTAATTTTGGTGCTAAAACTAATTTTAAAGATATATTTAGGCATTTTTGCCTTTATTGTTAGGACAGAGAGAGATGAAATGAGGGAGAAGGTAAACAGTGGAACCAGAAAGAACCCGAGTCGGAATTGAACCCGGGTTTGCCCTGGGTTCCTCTCGAGTTTTTTTCCTATTCCGTCTCAGTCTACCGTCTACCGTCGCCCTCGGCTTGCTCATCAGGGACAAACCACTGATTTCTGTTTCATTTAATTGTTTGTGTTCAGCTGCTTTGTGACAATCACCATTGTAAAAAGCGCTACAGAAATAAAACTAAAATAGAATTAAATAGAATTAACCCAGTACACCACAGCCCCGGCCAGTGCTAGAGCAAAAATGTAGGAGTCCTAAATTTAAGACTCTCACACCTATTATTTTTTTTTTTTTAAGAATTTGTCCTGAATCCACAAGTTATGAGCTACTTTAGGCCTTAGGATTTTTGTGAACGTGGGCTCTAATCGGTAGCTTACCACCACCATTTTATCAGATGGGTTCATGCTTTAGATAATTGATTATCTGTAAGTTGCTTGGTCACAGTTCAGTTTGGATATAACTTTATGCCGATAGATAAAAATCAGTATAATTGCACATTCCAGTGTAACCCAGATGAGTATGGGTTCGCACTCGAGTCTGGTTCCTCTCATAGTTTCTTCTATTATCTCTGGGAGATTTTTCTTGCCACCTTTGCCTCAGGTTTGCTTAGAAGTTATAAATATTTTTACTTTTATTTTGTTTTGTTTTGGTGTTTTTTTTTTTTTAGCTGATTTGAGACCATGTCTATTTTGTAAGTATAGAATGAAATCCATGCATCTAACTATCAGTCTATCTGGCTGAATAATAGTAGGATTTATAGAAACACTTCTTTGAACTGATTGGATTACGGAACGTTCAATCCGGTTACTTCTCACAGCAAAAGTTATTTTTATTTTTACTACATACTGTAGATCAGGGATGGGCAATCTCGGTCCTGAAGGCTCCAAGTTTAGCTCCAACCCTAATTAAACACACCTGAAGCTACTAATCAAGATCTTGCTAGGTATATACTTAAAACTTAGAGGTAGGTGTGTTCAGGCAAGTTGGAGCTAAACTCTACAGGACACCGACCCTCCAGCACCGAGAGTGCCCACCACTGCTGTAGTTTACTTATCCATCATTTTGTTCTATCATATTGGTAGTTATCTACATTTACAGCATTCGGCAGACACCCTTATCCAGAGACTATTAGGCAAGTGGGTTAAGGGCCTTGCTTAGGGGCCCAGCAGTGGTAACTTGACGGTACTGGGAATCAATCCCAGATCTTCCAAATAGCAGTCCAACGGTTTTTCTGTTATAACCACTACTGTATTTGTGTCGCTTCGTTCGTTTTTTTTTTTCTGTCAGTGTTTTTTTATTTGTTCTGGAAAATCTGTTTTAAAAATCCTAATAAAAATATTTTCCTGAGGTTTTTTTTTTTTTTCAATAACAGCTGCAGCATACATTTAAGTCATAATGTTAGCACAGCATAAGCACAGCTATCCGTCATGCTGAATCTCTGTCCATTTATAGAGCTTCAGAATGAGTCAGCGGTGGAGGATGAGTCTTATTCAGTCCAACACTTTTTCAAAGAGTTTCAGTCATTTGGGACACATCCGGGTGAAGATGCACTCCAGTGGGTTTAATCCTGATCTCACCGTGTCTGTACTGCTAATATAATTATAAATATATATTACTACAGACAGGTTCATTCCTCTAGGATGTATGGTTTTGAGACCAGCTATGATGTATGGTTTACAGACAGTGGTGGGACCAGTTATGATGTATGGGTTTAGAGACACAGTGGTGAAACCAGCTATGATGTCTTGTGGTTTTAGAGACAGTGGTGAGACCAGCTATGATGTATGGTTTAGAGACAGTGGTGAGACCAGCGACCAGTGGTAATGTGTATGGTTTAGAGACAGTGGTGAGACCAGCGATAATGTGTATGGTTTAGAGACAGTGGTGGGACCAGCTATGATGTATGGTTTAGAGAGACAGTGGTGAGACCAGCTATGATGTATGGTGTAAAGACAGTGGTGAGACCAGCTATGATGTATGGTTTAGAGACAGTGGTGGGACCAGCTATGATGTATGGTTTAGAGACAGTGGTGAGACCAGCGATAATGTGTATGGTTTAGTGGTGAGACCACAGTTGGTGAGACCAGCGATAATGTGTATGGTTTAGAGACAGTGGTGAGACAGTATGGTAGAGATGCATTGGTGAGACCAGCTATGATGTATGGTTTAGAGACAGTGGTGGGACCAGCTATGATGTATGGGTTTGTTTAGAGAGACAGTGGTGAGACCAGCTATGATGTATGGTGTTAAAGATCACTATGAGTATGGTTAGAGAGTGGTTCAGCTATGATGTATGGTTTAGAGACAGTGGTGAGACCAGCTATGATGTATGGTTTAGAGACAGTGGTGAGACCAGCTATGATGTGTATGGTGTAGAGACAGTGATGGTGGAGACAGTGGTGAGCTATGATGTATGGTTTAGAGACAGTGGTGGGGACCAGCTATGATGTATGGTGTAAAGACAGTGGTGAGACAGCTATGATGTATGGTTTAGAGACAGTGGTGAGACCAGCTATGATGTATGATTTAGAGACAGTGGTGAGACCAGCGATGATGTGTATGGTTTAGAGACAGTGGTGCTGAGGAAGAGACAGGTGGCAGAGCTAAAGATTTTCTTTGGGAGTGACAAGGTTGGTCAGAGGGACAGTCTCATGTTAGATGTTTTAGGGAGAAAGCCAGGGAAGCCGGCTTGAGGTGATGATTTGTTCAAAATTGTTTTGTTTCGTTTCATTGCGAAAACTATTCTGGTGTCACATGACCACCAGTTTCCTTTAAATGCTTGGGTATCTACTGTCAAGCTACCAAATTGTTTGTAATGCTTTTGTTTTCATGTGGAAACCATCCAGCTGTCACATGACTACACGTTTGTTTCAATTGTTTAGTCTATTCTAAAGACATTAGTGTCACCTGACCCAGTTATTTTTAATGGTCCAATCCTGAAGCTCTACTCGGTATCAAATGGCCTCCAGTGTATTCTTAATAATTGTGTGTCCAATTGAAAAGATATATGACCACCACTTTGTTCTTAATGGTTTTGGAAGCTGATACTGGGATTACATGACAACCAGTTTCCTCCTAATGTTTGTGTATCCACTGTGAAGCTCCACTTGTGTGCCAGGATCAGGGTTTTTTTCATAATGGTTTTGTTTCTTTGTGGAAAATATTCTGGTGTCACCTGATCTCCAGCTTGTTTTTAATAGTTTTGTGTCTATTCCGAAGCTGTTGTCACACAGCCACCAGTTTGTTTTTATTCGTATTTGTCGTATTTCTTTGGAAAGCTGTACTAGTGTTACATAATCACCAGTTGGTTCCTACTAGTAATTTTGCATCTCTGTCAGAACGTCTGTAAATTGTAAAGCGGTGGCTTATGGTTAAGGTGTTGGACTACCAAACTGAACATTGTGGGTTCAATTCCCAGCTCCACCAAGCCACCACTACTGGTTCCCTGAGCAAGGCCCTTACAGCTGAGCAATTAGGTGCTAAGGGCCTTGCTTAGGGGCCAAACAGTGGTAGCTTGGTGGAGCTGGGAAACAAACCCACAATCTTCAGGTTAGTAGTCCAACACCTTAACCATGAGCCACCATTTTCTTTTTCAGTAGAGATACAGGTGTCTGTCTATTTTTCTGTGTAAAGCAGGTATTTAGTTGGCAGTTCCGTCCCGGTGGTGTTGACCGCACTTCTCCGGTCATGGTTGATTTAAATATTCTATAACTAAGTGAGAACAAGTTTAAGTTTATGCTCTTGTTCTTTGGATTGTTGTAAACCTTTTCTAAGAGACCAGGAGACGTTTGGAGATGTTTCAAGCAGAAGTTACTCTTTATTGAGAACTCGACTATATCTCGGAGTTTATTATCTTTTAAGGCAGAGGAATACACAGAGATGGAGACAATCTACCCAAAGCATGCGGGAACAGTGGTGGCACATGGTTAATGTGTTTGACTACCAACCTGTAGATTGGGGGTTTGATTTCCAGCTTCACCAAGCTACCACTGTTGGGCCCCTGAGCAAGGCCTTTAATCCCTAATTGCTCAGTTGTATAAAAGTGATAAATGTTGGTCGCTCTGAATAAGGGCGTCTGCCAAACAGTGTAGTTTGAATGTAAAGGTGCTAAACCAATCATTCAGCCTGGTCACATTATCATAGAGACGAAGGACAGAAGGACAGCTGTACGTTGATCTTGGCATTTACATTAAACTTGCCTGGTGGTCAGGAGGTGCCAAGACAAAAGGTTATTGGGCTGCCTGACTTGATCTTCTCAGAATGTATTATTTTGGAACCTAGATTTAACTTTTTATAAATCTGTAAACCAACAGGATTTATAGCATTTTTTTTTTGCGTTTTTTAGCGTCAGCATTCCGGAACAGTCAGAGAAAAAAATCTTCATCAGTTGTTGTTGCTACTTTCGCCTCTATATTTCTATAGCGGCAAAAAAAACCAAGATGGTGTGGTAGATCGACTGATAGTCACTGCTTAATATTTAATGCTTAAAACATCATTATTTTAAAAATGTTTTTTATGAATTATTGAAATTCGCGATTGTCGGTTATGGTTGAAGGTCATGTTATCTTCTGTTCCATGGAAGTGTTCAATCCAACTGCTTTTACAATTTACCAGAACTAATTCAGTCTTCAAAGAGCAGGAAGGATCTCGATAAGGTCAGTATCTGTGTGAGTTCTGTGTGATGTCAGTGGCTAAAGTGACTGACTGCTTATTAGACAGGAAGTTTGGAACCCAGGACTACCAATCTGCCACTGCGGTGCTACTGTGAACACCAGAAATGTTCTATAAATACCATAATAAACAATAAGAAAACAACTTTTTTTTTTCAATTTTTAAGTACTTTTTTGGCAGGATTTTTGGCCAACTATATTGACAAAGCATTAAAATAAAAAAGTGAAGGATGACAGGAGAGAAATAACAGTAGTGAAAAACAGGACGACAAATATTATGGTTTTAGTATAAAATAAAAATACAACAAATACAAATAAAATAACAATAATAATAATCTCATTTCATCTTTGTAACTTAATTGCTTTTTTTCTCTGTTCTTCTCTCTCATTCTCTCTTTATTCTGTCCCTTTTTCTCTTTCTCTCACTTTCTCTCCCTCTCTGGCTCTCTGTCTCTCTGCCTCTCTCTGTGTCTCTCTCTCGCTTTCTCTACCTCTGTTTCTTTACCTCTCGCTTTCTCTCTCTCACTCTTGCGCTCTTTCTCTCTCTCTCTCTCTCTCTCTCTCTCTCTTTCTCTCTCTCTCCTCTTTCTGCCTGTCTTTCTCTCTCTCTCTCTCTCTCTCTCTCTCTGTCTCTCTCTCTTTCTCCCCCTCTCCTCTTTCTCCCTGTCTCTCTCTCTCTCCCTCCCTGTCCTAGTTAAAAGTGGCTGCTGTAACAGTAGCTGAGGTGGTGAATGTCCCTTGCGTGGGAATGAGCACTGCATTATTGTTCTCAGCGGTGGCTGAGGCTAAGTTTTGTAAAGGATTTTGTACTAAGTGATGAAAGTAATCTACTTGGTTCCAGGATGTTGCTGGTTTTTAGTGTGTGTGTCATGTTAGAGAGGAAAATGCTGTCACCCACCTGTGATCGCACTTCAGTGGTTATGATCAGTCATGGTCCTCTCAGGACTTCACAGATGCTGTCTGTGATGTAATACACAGTGACATCATGGCAGTTTACTTCCTGTTTATTGACTTCAACCTATTTCGACATGAGATTTCAGCTCACGGGGCTGCTCAGCAGGCATCTCCTCGGTGTCCAGGTGGTGAGATCGGTACCTGTCCACTGTCCTTCTGCTGCAGATGTCACAGACTGAGCTTTATGAGTTCCAGCTGTGCCTGCCACCTGGCCCCAATTTACCACCTAACACCTCCCCAAACTCTCGAGAGTGCTGACCTAGATACCAGACCTCGGGGAGCGGATAAAAGCACCGCAAACAAACAACCCCAATCTGTCAGGTGCAGAAAACTGCAGAGAAACGAGGGACTTTTTACTTCCTGGGAAAAAGGGAGAAGGGTTTTTGGGCTGTAAGTGTTTGTGAAGAGTTTTTGGCATCCCAGCCATCTTAAATATCTGACCTCTCGTTGGCACTCGACTATTGGATTAGACTTAAATGTCACTATATTGATTTAAATTCTTGTCTTACCGTCTGTGTCAATTCCTTATTGTTCTGTGACACTGGCTAAAGCTGAGCCGACACGGTGCCATTTTGACCACAATTTGTTCGTTCAAGACATATTTTGAAATCCTGAAAGATTCTGATGATTCCCACTCGTAAGATGCATGTGAAAATACAACACGTCCAAACCTTGTGTGAATGTGCATGGAAAAATAGTAGCTATTGATGCTGACTTATAATGCTTAAGAGTGCTTAAAAGCGCAGGGTCAGCTATGATACAGCGCCCCTGGAGCAGGAAGGGTTAAGGGTCTTGCTCAAGGACCCGACGGTGGTTGGCTTGCCGGTGGTGGGGCTTGAACCCAGGTGTTTCTGGTCTTTGGCGCAACAGCTGTCGGTGGTGGGGCTCAAGCCCAGGTCTTCCTGGTCTCCGGATCAGCAACTCAGCGCCTTAACCGTTTGAGCCAGTACTGCCCCATAATAATAAACAGTAAACAGATAATAAATAATGAACAAATGTGCAAAGATTTAGTACGAGAGTTAAGTTAGTTCCCTATTCGTCTTGTTTAGCCAAACAACTTTACCTGAGGACTTTTACACCGAAGTGAAGCTAATCAATCAGCATTGTTGAATAGATGAAAAATGCACTCGGCAAACCACCAGAGGGCGCTTTATGTTGTGCATGGAAAAACCCATATTTGCTATAGATGCTGACTTATAATGCTTAAGAGTGTGCAGAAAGCACTAGTGTTAGTGTGACAACTCCAAACTAAATCGGGAAAATGTCATAAGTCTGGTGGACTGAACAGCAAGAAATTAAACTTATTAAGGTACGTCATGAGCAAAATTATCGCTACAGATTGGTGTTATTTTCTGCTGTTATTATCCAGACGAGTCTTCTTGTATGTGTCCAATTTTGATGCGTTTGGACTTTTGACAATGGAAACCCATAGTGTGACGTGGGGATCATTTTCATAAGACTATTTAAAAATATCTTGTAGTGTAAAACCGGCTTAAGATATGTAAAACACCAAGTTAATATAAAATGCCTTACTCTCGCCGAGGCAGAAAGAATTCCCGAACTCGAACCCCCACTATAAGCAGTACAGCTTGACTAATTAAAAGTGAAAACCAGAAAACTATGCCTGTGATCCAAGTTATGTAAGCATCAGTTTTCAATTTGCCTCTTTAAAGGATCCCTGAATGGTTTTGAGTGGAGCAATTTAGTTTTTTAAGAAGAATTTCAAGTAGAATACAATCACCAAACGAGATACCGTGAAGATCTTTTTATTTTGTCCTCCAATTAACCATGTAAAATTGTCCCCCTATTATAACTGTTTATCCATCTTATTTAACTGTATATTTACATTTGCATTTACATTTACAGCATTTAGCAGACGCTCTTGTCCAGAGCGACGTACAAAGTGCTTTGAGTCACAACATTAAACAGCTCAATACTGGTACAATAGTTCACAAATCAGTGTAACAACCCACAAAAAGAGGTGGGTTTTCAGTGACTCGGCTGTTCTGACATTGATGGGAAGTTTATTCCACCATCTTGGTGCCAGAACAAAGAAAAGTCTTGAGGCAGACCTACCTTGTGTTCTAGTGGATGGTGGAACCAGTCGAGCAGTACTTGTAGATCTGAGTATATAAAATTATCCCCAAATTCTGGGTTACTCTGTTTATTTTGCACAAAAAAATAGAACCAAAAATCTTTTAAGGCAGGTTAATAATTTGACCTCAAGACAACAGGAGGGTAAAGAATTTAAAATCTAAGAACACTACACTAGCTCATGCCTCAGGATTCTTATTATCAAACATTTCTCTGAACCTTCTACTGGTATAGCTGGACAAAGAATTCCACATACCACTTTAACACCACAATTAATGTGGTTTTTTTAAACGGTTTGGCGCTGGTCAGTGGAAAACTGATCTCTCTATTAGCTCATCCTATAGCGCCAACTATTTGTTAGAAGTTGATGAATGTAAATATCTGAACCTTCTACCGGTATAGAAGGTTCTTCTACCAAACAGTTGGCGCAAGCTTAATATTCACTATAGAATGTGCTAACAGAGCGATCTGACTATCAGTTTTTCACTGACCAGCGCCAAACCGTTTGGGGGAAAAAAAACCAAACACATTAATTGTGGTGTTATGTGGAATTCTTTGTCCAGCTATACCGGTAGAAGGTTCAGACCAGGTGAAGGTCTTCAGCCTTTATTTTGTCACATATACTTAATACTTTTTTTTTTTTTACAGCACAGTGAAATTCTTCTTCCACATATCCCATATTAGTAAGTTGGGGTCAGAGGGCAGGGTCAGCTATGATACAGTGGCCCTGGAGTGCACTCTCGTACGAGAGTTTAGGTAGTTCCCTATTCGTCTTGTTCAGCCAAACAACTTAGATCTTTTACACCGGAACGAAGCTAATCAATCAGCATTGTTGAAAAGATGAAAGAAGCACTCGGCAAACTACCAGAGGGCGCTTTATGTTGCTAAGATTCGTCATTCCTTAGCTCGGTGTTGTTCTTCTGTTATGTAGCTCTTTGTAGTTTTTGTGTAGCACCATGGGGTCCTGGAGAAATGGGTCCCTAACCCTGTTTCGTTTTACTCTGTACTGCGTCTGCTATACACGGTTAAAATGACAATAAAACTTCTTGAACTTGAGCTTGAACAGAGACACCAACACTTGATAGCATTAAAGTAGACATGGTGTGTCGCACAGCATAGATTCTGCTGTCTTGGGACTCGGTCAGGAACTGGACCACCTTTAGGGTTTTTTTTTTTTTTATGGCTCAAAGTCTACTTTGTTTTCTAGCCTACTGAGATGATCTGTCCCTGGTCCTACTCTTAGCGGCACTAAAGAGGAATGAGTCTGAGGAATCATAGTTCTTTAGTTTACATGCCGAACCCAACACAACCCACCAAGGTCTTGCAGTGGCCAGTATTGTTGTCTGAGGCATGGAGGTGGAGATCAGGCCTGTTCTCAGTTATCAGCCGGTTCTAGAGTCTGTTCCCTCAGAGGAAACAGACCCAGCATTGTTTTCCCAGCGCAGTGGCAAGTAGTCAAAACCAGCTCAGCGGTTGCTCTGTGCCCCACACACACATACTCACGCTCACACACACACACACACACACACACACACACACACACACACAAACATAACACACAGGGCTAGTATTCTGTGCATACAGCCAGTCGTCCAGACTGATTAAAGAAGCCGCATTTTCTGCACCACGGTACCCTTTGTATCTGCTCCTGGTAAATAAAACCAGCCCTAGTAGCTGTGTGTGTGTGTGTGTGTGTGTGTGTGTGTGTGCTTGTAGTTTTGTGTGTGCTTGTGCCTCTTCTGTTTTTTTTGGGGTGTTTTTTTTGTTGTGTGTTTGCACATTTGCACATTCCCATGTAGTAATGATGTTTGCTAATGGCCTGAAGCTTCCTGATCCTGGAGATGGAGGAAAGTGCTGCATGTCTGCATTCTGCTTTTTTTCCTGTTTCACACACACCCACACACACACTCAAACACACACAGCCTTAAAGCTATTTATGTTTTTCCCTAATTTCAATTTTTATAGCCCACCACAGAGTAGAACGTGTCTGTCATGGACTGCTGGTAAACATCCATCTGGAGACTTTCAGGGATTTGGGTTTTTATTGTACAGGCCTGGTTCTGATGTGCCACATCTGTGTGTGTGTGTGTGTGTGTGTGTGTGTGTGTGAGGCAAACCATTGCCTGCTCTTAGAACAGTGTGTGTCTAGAGATGGAACAAGTTCTCCGCAGTGTTAAATATTAAAAAATCAGGAACACGGAGAGAGCCGAGTGCCCGAGGCGGCGCAGAGGGCTACAGGGGATGCATTCACTAGGCATCTTTTAAATAAATCTAATATCCTCTCAACTTCCTGTCAGATGTTCACACCGAGTGCAGCGGCAGTAATTTTTCCATTATGCCCTTTTCCACTGTCTAATAGCTCAATATTTCCAGCCCAATCCACCAGTGGAGCTGCTTTTTTTCCCCACATGATTATAAGAGCTGCAAAACCCTGGTTACTCCCACATGACCACATGTGAGCCATCGTAAAAGGACATTAATTACCGTTATACTGCCAACCAAAATGAGCCCAAATCGTCATACGGCACATCTGTATACACTATATACACCCGCATAAGCGTTTGTTCCCCAAACTATAGCCACAAAGCTAGAAAGCACACAGCTGTGTGGCGTGTTCGTGTATGATGTAGTGTACAGAGAGAGAGAGAAGAGCGAGAGAGACGGAGGGAGGGAGAGAGAGAGGGAGAGAGAGCGAGAGAGAGGGAGGGAGAGGGAGGGAGAGAGAGAGAGAGAGAGAGAGAGAGATGGAGGGAGGGAGAGAGAGAGGGAGAGAGAGAGAGGGAGGGAGGGAGGGAGGGAGAGAGAGAGAGACGGAGGGAGGGATGGAGGGAGGGAGAGAGAGAGACGGAGGGAGAGAGAGAGACAGAGACGGAGGGATGGAGGGAGGGAGAGAGAGACGGAGGATGGAGAGAGAGACGGACGGGAGGGAGGGAGGGAGGGAGGAGGGAGAGACGGAGGAGAGAGAGAGACGGAGGGAGGGAGGGACGGGAGGGACGGAGACGGAGGGAGGGAGGGAGGGAAGGAGGGAGAGACGGAGGGACGGAGGGAGGGGAGGGAAGGAGGGAGAGACGGAGAGAGAGAGAGACGGAGGAGGAGAGGGAGGAGGAGAGAGGAGGAGAGAGAGAGAGGGAGAGGAGGGAGAGAGAGAGAGACGGAGGGAGGGAGAGAGAGAGAGAGGGGAGAGGGGGAGGGGGGGAGGGTTTGAGAGACAGAGAGAGAGACAGACAAAAAGAGAGACAGAAAACAGACAGAGAGAGACATGATGAACCCTAACCTCTCTGTACCCCAGCCCTCCTTACCCAACATTATTGTCTGATCTCATTAATTCCGGCTAAATAATTCCCACATTCTACAAAATATAGTAAAAAGCATTTCCAGAACTGTGTGTGTGTGTGTGTGTGTGTGTGTGTTGGTTTTTTATAGGCCAAATCTGAAAGAGGGTGTTCCTAATTCACGCATTTGATGGTCAGGTGTGCCAATACTTTTATATATCCTGGTTTAGTGGTTCCTAAATTTTTTTTAAGCCCCTTTTTTTTGCCCAAGAAAATATTTCTTATTGTTTACATTTAATGATATTATCGCTGTTGGTATTTCCTGTTTGCAGTATTGCTAGAACTGTGACCCGAATTGGTGGTGGGCTCTTCCTCACCTGGTCCAGTATGTCTGGATCATTACTATCAGCTGCTGATGGTGAATCAGTGACACTCGCTCATTTTTGTGGAGGACGAATTACAAATCTGTTCATTTTTTGCTCAACCAGGGGATCATGGAGAAAAGTATCTAATGCAGTATGATTGTTCTCCTTAATGCTCCTCACTGATCAACACTTTCCAATGGCTGCATTTACACTGAAGGTCTTAATGCTCAATTTTTGCTCGATTTTGTGACTATATCCTATTTTTGGGATGACTTGCTTACATCATTACGTCAAAACTGACCCTTAAACGATATCTGCATTTACACTATACACAGCAGAACAACCCAACGTGGACGCGCTGACCAGAAAAGGAAGTAAAAAGGTGCAATGATCAATAAACGCAATGGAGAAGATAAAGTGATTTATTTACGTATGCAACTTTCACATCATATTTAGAGGTCGGCAAAACAATGCAGAGTGAGGAAGAGAGACTGGTGTGTTGTGGTGTGTGTGTGTGTGTGTGTGTGTGTGTGTGTGTGTGTGTGTGTGTGTGTGTGTGTGTGTGTGTTTCCAATCAGCCACAGTGGTTAAAAATTGTTTAAAAACTGCCACTGCCTGATCTGGAACTCATTTTTTACAGTGAAAAAAAAGATAAATAAATATCAAAACACACAGTTGTTTAAGTTATTATATCTTGCTGTCGTTCACCAGAGTTAACGTCACACATCATGGTCGCTGTTTTAATGATGTTCGACTCGCGTTAACAGGTGAAAATCCGATCCGCCTGCTTACACTGCACACGCTAATGCACAAATCCGATTTATATCCGAATGAGACCTGAATCCCTCCTGAAAATATCAGCTCACTGAGGCCCCCTTGTGGGTCGGAACCCCCCTGTTGGGAACCGCTGTCGTAGAGGATGTTCCGTGTTGAATTCTGGTTTGGGTTTTTTTTTTTCAAAGTGTACATACCGAATTGTACAATTAAACACTACTGCATCGTTTAGTGTAAATCATTTAATTAGTTTAATTAGGTTAAAAAAAATAACAAGTTGTTCTTGAAGAATTGTGGTGATTCAGTTATTCAGTGGAGGTGTGAGACGCTTCATGCACTCATGACTTTTCTTATGGAAAAATTTGGCTCAAAAATTCCCTCATTCAGAGCGACTTATTTAGCACTATGTTGACCATGAACTAAATGAGGGCTAAGGGCCTTGCTTAGGGGCCAAACAGTGGCAGATTGGTGGTGCTGTAAATTGAACCCCATTATATTTACAGCCTTTGGTAGACGCTCTTATTCAGACTGTCTTACCTTTATCACTTTTTTTTATACAACTGAGCAACAGGGCCCAACGGTGGCAGTTAGGTGGTGCTGTGAATTATCCCCCCCCCCCCCCCCCCAAGATCCTCTGTCAGTAGTCCAAGTCCTTAACCACTGCGCTACCATGTCCCCCTGTGGGAATTTCTCTGTCCACTCTAATGGACACAAAAATTCATATTAGGTTCAAAATAGAAATTCTGTTAAAAACCACTGCTATGCGGTTTATGTGCTACCGATTAGTACATTTTGCCGTTTGAGACATTACTGCCCTTCTAAATGTCACAGGGGCAAGTTCATAGTGTGTAGGACATGATTTAGAACACATCTGTATTCTTTTTGGTGAGGTTATACTACCCAGTTTTGAGTTCTCTCACTTTCTCTCTCGCCCCTTATCTATTTTTTATCTGTCTGTCTGTCTGTCTGTCTGTCTGTCTGTCTCCCCATTTCATTCCTCTGTCCTATCAATAAAGGCAAAAAAATGCCCAAAAAAATTAAGACAATATTTTTCAAAAATACTTTAATATAACACTGCTTGGTAAACATTGCAAAGAATTTTGTTTTTGGTATTAATGGGTATTTGAGAGTGTGAACACACACACACACACACACACACTTGCATTTATTTTGCGTTTCTTTTTTGTACAGCTGAGCAGTTTAGGGTTAAGGGCCTTGCTTAGGGACCCAAGGTGCTATCAGCAGTTCAACACCTTAAACACCCCCCTTTTTAGTCTTTTTTTAATATTTTCAAATTCACATTTACAAAAAAAAAAGACATTTTAGTGATTCTTGTGCAGAAAAATGTTCTGCGGTGTGTTGCAGTTATTAATAGTGAGTACCGGTGCCCTTGTTTGGTCAGAACCAGTACTGTTACCTTTGGATGTGTATGAATAATATTAGGTCTTACACGTGTTCCACCAATATTTTCCTTATCTATAACGTTCCTAATTCTCCTGAATGAAAAAAATCCACTTCCGCTTTTCATCCTCATCATAAAATACAATTTCTGAGCTCATAAGATTAGGACACGGAGCAGGGGCAGGACACGGGGCAGGACACGGAGCAGGGGCAGGACACGGAGCAGGGGCAGGACACGGAGCAGGGGCAGGACACGGAGCAATAGCAGGAAACAGAGCAGGAGCAAGACACAGAGCAGGACACAGAGCTGGTGTTGTCTAATGTCTAATTGCACATGCAGAAAAATCTAATCTTATTAACACCCCCATGCTTTAGACAAGTGACAACACGTGTGGGCTGAAGAAGAGGAGGGATGATAAAATGAAGAGGAGGAGAGGGTGGAGGAAGAGGAGGAAGAAGAGGGAGAGGATGGGGATGAATTAGAATAATATCAGTGAAACAGAGCTGGACTCAATTCCGACTCCTCTATCTATCTTTATTCTTCTCTCTCTTTCTCTCCCTATCTCTCTTATGTATTTATCTCTCATGTATTAATCTAGCTATCTATCCATCTGTCTATCTGTCTCTATCCTTCTCTCTCTCTCTTTCTCTCCTCTCTCTCTCTCTCTCTATCTATCTATCTATTTCTCTAACTCTTTCTTTCTCTCTCTCTTGTCTGGCTTCCGTCTACATCGCTGTGGAAAGTTTTCAGTCTCCTCTCGTCATCACCAGTGTTTCCTCCCGGGGAGATAAATGTAGATGATGTAAATGAAGGAGCATTTGGAGCAGTCTCTCAGACAGCCGAACACATGAATCCCTCCATTGTGTTACCCGAGAGGAGTTTGGGTGGAGACGGCAGGGGGGGGGTTAGAACCCGAGAGCTTCTCTTTCCTCTAGTCCCTCTGACTGCTTTAATTTGCTCTGGTTTGATCGATGCACTGCTGTAATCAAAGCGGGGATATGAGAATGTGACGAGTAAACGCCTAATTGTTCTATAATGAGCTAAAAGCTTGTCGCAGGACGGGGAAGCTATAAAAAGAAATCCAGGTGAGGAGAAAGGAAAGCGTAACAGCGCCCCCTTACGACGGATTTTTTTTTCATTTCTGATGATTATTTGAGTCAGCTCATATCTATCTATCTCCATCCATCCATCCATTTTATACTATCTATCTATCTATCTATCTATCTATCTATCTATCTATCTATCTATCTATCTATCCATCCATTTTATACTATCTATCTATCTATCTATCTATCTATCTATCTATCTATCGATTGTATATAAGTCTGTCTGTCTCTGTCCATCTGTCTGTTTATCTGTCTACTGTATATGTCTGGCTGTCTGTCTGTCTGTCTACTGTATATAAGTCTGTCTGTCATTATTATCTGTACCTAATAAAATGCATTTTTTATTTTATTTTTTTATTTCTAACCACTGAAGCAAAACTGACGACTGAGACAGAAGCTCAATCTCAGCTGGACCCTGTTATGAATTCTTATCATTCATTAGGACATTTTTTTAATGAAATAACTAAACCTTTATGGCAGGTGGAGTTCATATGCCTATATTTTTGTTTAATAGAACAAAAATTGGCAATTTAATACTAACTGTTTGTACATTATTATACAGATAGTACAGATAAAGTGCAGTGTTTTATAATTATTTATTTATTTTGCGTTGTGTTACAGGTTTTTAACTAGTTAACCAAAAAAAAGACTATTTAGATTTTATCTGAATTATTCAGTGCAGTTAATGAAATTCCCATCCCTACTGAAAGGTATGAAAGTGTGTCATTTCGGATGGAGCCAAAGTCGCAGAACTCGTCTTAAATCCGCAGAAATAAAATTGCATCCTTTCATCATTCAGTTTGCTTGATTTTGCGTTTAATTCTACGTAAAAATCCTGTAGTCCAATCTAAGAGCTTTCATGAAGAGTTTTCGAAAAACTGTTAATCCAGGAAGATCAAGAGAAATTGATGACAGATTTATTCGTTTATTAGGTTTGTTTTTAAACAGAATACAATACTGCAGCTTGTGTGTTGGCTTTTTAAAAGCCTTTTTTAGATTTAAAATCCCGAAACTAATATCACTCGTTATCTTTCTCAGGTCAGCTGATCCAGCAGGAGTCCAGGAGTCCAGCCTCCACCAGCTGCTTCCAACTGAAGTAAGTCCTGCTCATATATATATGTTGGCGTATTGAATGATCACACTGACACATCAGCTGTGCACAACCCATAATAAAAATTATCCACATGGTCTAAAGGCAAATTTACAAGCAGTGACCTAAATCAGATCTATCTATCTATCTATCTATCTATCTGTCTGTCTGTCTGTATCTGTCTATCTGTGTCTGTCTGTCTATCTATCTATCTATCTATCTGTCTATCTGTCTGTCTATTTATTTATCTGTCTGTCTGTCTATGTCTGTCTGTCTTTGTCTGTCACGGTTTTGGACACTTAACCTAAACTGTTGCAACAAAATTTGAAGCCCACAATTGTGGAATTACTTTATTCCTTTATTGGTATTAAGAAGCACAAAACAATACACAATGCCCCTGATCTCCATGGTGTGTTATGGCTGGAGTGGAGGAACTATTCTACACAAAGCCCTGACCTGCAACAACTGCATAATGTTTGTGAGAGAGACATTTTCTGTTGTTTAGACTTTGCCGTTACTATAAAATCCATGTCCACATCCACCTGTTCTCCATCCAGGCTCTTGTTTAGAAGATAAAAGGTGTCGTGGCGAAGCACTATGAGAATAACTGGCATAAACGGTTTGATTTAATTCAGTGTGTGGAGTGTGGAACAGTCTAAAATCAGAATGAAAATAAAATATTATAGCAGCCTAAATATTTTTGTAGTTTTGCTTTTTTTCTCACATGCATTTGTAGGTGAATTTCCTTGCAAAAAAAAACTCCTGTCTGTCTCTTGCACTGAGACATTTAATATAATTCTATATAATGCAATAAAATTATATAGAATTCTGGTTGTTTTGTCTGTTAATTTCAGAATTAGAGATATTTATTACTCATGACGTCGAAAAAAATGCTTAATTATAATATAAGTGAACGATTATCTAGAGCAGCGGTTTCCAACAGTGGGGTTCCGACCCACAAGGGGGCCTTAGTGAGCTCTGTGGGGGGTTGTGTTATATGTTAAAAAGTGTTGATCAGTGAGGAGCATTAAGGAGAACGGTCATACTGGATTAGTTCATTTCATCCATGATCCCCTGGTTGACCAAAATTAGACAGATTTGTAATTCATCCTCCACAAAAAAGGTCTCAGACAAAAAAGGTTGGAACCACTGATTTTAGAACACTGTGATTTATCAACACCTTACATCTGTCTCATTATAGTCTCAGCCTGAGATGTCTCACACACACACACACACATTGTTAACTTCACGCTGGTTGATTGGATCCTACCAATTTTTAGGACATTATTAACCTTTTCAGGCTTAGATGTTAGATGTTTTAGGAGGAAAGTCAGGGAAGTCAGATTGAGGTGGTTTGGACATGTACAGAGGAGGGATAGTGAATATATTGATAGAAGGATGTTACAAATGAAGCTACCAGGCAGAAGGTAAAGAGGAAGACCAAAGAGGAGGTATATGGATGTGATAAACGAGGACATGAAGTTAGTGTGTGTGAGTGAAGAGGATGTAAAGAATAGGGTTAGGTGGAGACAGATGATTCGCTGTGGTGACCCCTAAAAGGGAACAGCCGAAAGGAGAAGAAGAAGATAATCACTAGATTTTTGAAGGTTACTTTCTTCACTGAATATTATTGATGGTTGCATGCCAGGCTGTCCTTCTGCTGTTATGAGAGTTCTGGCCATGTGGCACTGATACCATAACATCTATACAACAAAATCCATTTAATCCTCTTACCTTTCCTGATTTTATAATAAAATAAATAGAAAATGATGTAATGGAAGTGGAAGTGAGATTAATATTTTTTAGTTATTCGGTGATCGTGCAGTACTGACTGCGTCCTCTAGGTGGTGGTACGGGTTTAATTTTTAAAACTTGTCACACACTATGTTGAGTGCTGGAAACGTCAGTGCAGCTGCTTAAGTAAATAAATGCTAGTGAAGTGCTTCAACATTCTGTAATTCATTCTGTATTCTAGGTAATAAGAGGGGGGCAAGAGGGTAAAAATATGCACAGGAAGTGTCTGTATCCTAGTGTCGGTGTCTCACTGCACTCACCTGTCTCCAGCAGACACATACTGCATTCAGTGTTTAATACAATTAACAGATTCATGGCATCTTTATTCCTTACTTTCACTACTCCACAGGTACCACCCTGCTTTCCATCCATCCTTTCTTTCTATCTTTCTTTTTTTTTTCTTCCTTCCTTCATTCATCCACCCCCCCTCTTCCTGCCTGCCTAATGGTATTCCCTTCTTCCTGTTTGTTTGTTTGTTTCTTTCTTTCTTTCTTTCTTTCTTTCTGCATGGCTAATTTCTTTTCTAATTTACCTTTTTTTCTTTTTTTTATGTTAATCTGTTTTTGTTTCATTACTAGTCTTTTTCTCTTCGTTCTTTCTTTCTTCCTTCCTTTTTTCCTTTTTTCCTTTTTTTCTTTTTTTTTTTTCTTTTTCTTTCTCTCTTTTTTTTCTTTTTTTTCTTTTCTTATTTTTTCTTTCATTTCTTTCCTTTTTCCTTTGTTCTCTCCTTTTTTTCCCTGCATTTATCTTTTTGCTTTTGTCTACCTTTCTTCTATTCCACTTGTCCTCCTTCCTTTTTACCTGCATGACCTATCCTTCCTTCTTTCTTTCTTTCTTGCCTGTCCCGTATCTTTCCTGCGTTTCTTTAATGCTAATCAGATGCTTTACTTTCTTTACGCCGGACTGACCTGTTTCTGTCCTTTTGCCCTAATTGTATGCTATTCATTCTCCTTCCTCCCTCTTCCCTTCTTTTTTCTTTTATGCTCCTTGTGTACCTTTCTGAATAACACCATGTTTTTGTACTGATGGATGGACTGATGTCTCAGATGGTGGTGTGTAGTGATTAATTCTGATATCAGTGAAACTCTCCTCTACCTGAAAACTGTCTGCGCTTCTGTTCTGTTTTATCTGTCTGTCTCTGCCTTTATACTTACCCACCATCACTGATGTTGAGACTTGGTTTGGCCAGAGGATGGTGCCAGAGTTGTGTTTTTGTGTATATATGTGTGTGTGTGTGTGTGTGTGTGCCACACTGTACCGAGCATGTCGAATTATTAGGGAATGAATCGATTAGACGTTTTATTGTTACATTTACAGGATTGTTGACTTTTTTTAGCTTTAAGGGCTCAGAAAACCTTTTGCGTCATAATCTGTATTTAATATAAAAAAAAATACAGATTGATAATGATGTAAACAGGATGTACAGTGTGTTGGTAATAATGTGAACAGGATGTACAGTGTGTTGATGATGATGATGATGATGATTGATGATGATGAACAGATGATGATGATGTAAACGGATGTATTGTGGTTTGATGAGTGTGATGATGATGATGATGTACATGATGAGATGATGATGATGATGATGTAATGATGTAACAGGATGTAGTGTGTTTGATGATGATGATGATGATGTGAACAGTGATGTTAGTGATGATGATGATGATGATGATGATTGTAGTAAAAGTGGACATAGTGGTGATGATGATGATGATGTAACAGGATGTACAGTGTGTTATGATGACATCATGCCATGATGATGATGTAAACAGGATGTACAGTGTGTTAATGATCATTATGATGATGTAAACAGGATGTACAGTATGATGATGATGATGTGATCAGGATGTACAGTGTGTTAATGATGATGATCCTGATGATGATGTAAACAGGGTTACAGTGTGATGATGATGATGTAAACAGTGTGATGAGGATGTATGTACAGTATGATGATGATGATGTGATCAGATGTACATGATGTGATGATGATATGTACAGGTGTACGGTGATGATGATGATGATGATGATGACAGGATGTTACATTTGATGATGTATATGATGTTACAGGCTGTACAGTGTGATGATGATGATGATGATGAGTGTGATGAATTGAACAGGATGTCCAGTGATGTGATTAATGATGATGATCCGACCTGTAAAACAGGGTTACAGTGTGTGATGATGATGTAAACAGGGTACATGTGATGATGATGATGTACTGATGATGTGATGATGTGATGATGTAGGATGTACAGGATGTACAGTATGATGATGATGATGTACATGTGTACATGATGATGATGATGTAAACAGTTGTTGATGATGATGATGTACATGATGTACAGGATGTACAGTGTATGATGATGATGATGTGATGTAAACAGATGTACAGGAATGTACAGTGTGATGATGATGATGTAAACAGGATGTACAGTGTATGATGATGATGTGAACAGGATGTACAGTGTGTTGATGATGATGATGAGATGATGATGTGCACGGATGATGTACAGTGTGTGTTGATGATGATGTGTGATATGATGATGCTGATGATGCTGTACAGTGTGTTTAGGATGACAGGGATGATCTGATGATGTGTTAACATGATGTACAGTGTGATGTGAACAGTGATGTACAGTATGATGAGGAAGATGTGATGTGATGATGATGATGATGCTGATGATGATGCTGCTGATGCTGCTGAGAGTGTTGATGAATGTGATATGTGATGATAGGATGTACAGTGTGATGATGATGATGCTGCTGATGATAATGACGATGAGGATGATGTGTGAGAGTGTGTTGATGATGGGATATGGGGCTAGAGTGTGAGCTGCACTGTTGCTTTGGGGAGCTGAGGCTCCTCCTGCTTCAGCATTAAGATGGCGTTCTCTCTCTCTGTCTCTGGTTTAATGATGTTTCTGTGGCTCGGTGAGGAAAATGTGTGTTGCTGGAGGCTAAAGCTGAATTCAGTGGAGCTTAGAGGACATCAGAAAGACTCTCACTAGCGCCCTGTCTACCAGCTAGCACTAAACAGTGTACAGACAGAACACACACACACACACACACACACAATCAGCTCCATGTGGCACTCTGACACTTTTACGTAACATTCTTCCTCTCACTTTTTTTTTCTTTTAGTAAATGTAGAAAAAATTAGATGTTATTAAGTTTTTGATGAAAGTTTTTCTGGAGAAGACTCGGAACTGAACATGTAGTGAAATAAATCAGTAGAACGTCTTCCACCTCAAGCAGGACATTTTCAGCCCATTTGTGTGTTGAAGCCATGCTGAGAAGCCCGGGAGCACCTTCCTTTGCTGGCACCTTCTTTCTTTCTTTCTGTCTTTCTAGCTTTCTTTCTTCCTTTGCTTCTTTCCTTCTTTCTTTAATTTTTTCTTACTAGCTTTCTTTTTATTTAACTTTCTTTCTTCCTTTTCTTCTTTTTTTTCCAGCTTTCTTTCTTTCTAGCTTTCTTTCCTCCTTTGCTTCTTTTTTTAACTTTCTAGTTTTTTCTTTCTATTCTTTTTTTCATTTCCTTCTGCATTCCGTTTAGCATTTCCTCTTTTGTTCATTCTGTATTTAATTTTATTCTTTCTTCTGTACTTTGTTTCATTCGTTCATCCATTTATCCTTATTCATTTATTCATTTCTGCCTCTCTTCTTGCTTCCTGTTCTCTGATCCCTTTTTAATTTTGTTTTTCTTTATTCCCTTCTTTTCTCTCCCTCTCGTCACTCATTTCTGCCCTTTTGCTTGTCTTATTTTGTCTGTATTTTTGTCTGCTGTTCTGTCTTAATTTGTTTATTTTTTGTGTTTCTCTTTATGCCATTTTATCATATTGTATTTTTGTCTGTTTTCCTACTTTCGTACTTTAAAAAAAGATTTAAAAAAAGCAAAATGTTTAAATAATTAAACTATATTTAATCAATTGTAATGTTTAGTTTTGTAAATCTTTTGTCATATTTAGAGCTCTACAGAAGGATCTAGGCATGTTAGACAATCAGCCAGGCAGTGAGAATAAAAATGCAGAATAATAAAAAAACAAAGAATTAAAAAAATATATTTTAATTATAAATCGGTTTGTCATATTTCAGGCTCCATATCCTTCCTTCCTTTCTTCCTTTTTTTCATATTCCTTTCACGGATTGGGTGCGCCACTTTTTTTTTTTCTTTCTTCTTTCTTTCTTTCTTTCTGTTTCTTTCTTTCTTTCTGTCTGTTTGTCTTTCTTTGCCTTTCTTTCTTTCTGTCTGTCTGTCTGTCTGTTTGTCTTTCTTTTCTTTCGTTCTTTCTTCTTTCTTTCTTGTCTGTCTGTCTTTGTCTTTGTCTTTGTTTCTTGCCTTTATTTCTTTCTTTGCTTTCTTTCTTTTCTTTCTTGATATGTCATATTTCAGGCTCCATATCCTTCTTTTCTTTTTTTTTTGTTATTCCTTTCTTACCTTTTTTGATTTGTAAAGTTAAACACTTAGTTTTTCCTGCAGGACATTTTCAGCTCTTTTAAACACACAGATTTGGTGTTGAAGCCACTTCTTTCTTTCTTTTCTTTTTCTCTTTTTCGTTATTCCTTTCTTACCCTTCTTGGTTTATAAAGTTGAAAATTTTATTTTCCTGTGGAATTTTGAGAAGCTTGGTGGCTTTTAAAAGTGGTCATATGAGGATTTTTTTTCTCGGTTAATTTTTTATCTAAAAACATTTTACGCTGCATTTGACCCTCTTATTCTCACGCATTGTCTTTGAGGGTGGCAGTAATTAGAATAACGACTTTAATGAGACTCTAAGAATCTCTGCTTACTCCATCCCTCTCACTCCCTTCTTCCCGAGTGCTGCGTGGGGAAGAGAGCAGGGGCGGAGCAGCAAACCACGTGCATGTGTGTATGCTTGCGCGCGCTCAGGCGTGTATGTGTGTCTGCTCGCGCCGGCTCCCATGCATTTTGCTAGACCAGCACTGGGAGAAGGGCAACTCGCACCTCCGCACCTGAAGCGTGTGTGTGTGTCAAAAAAAGAGGACAACTAACTAACTGTTAGTGGCTGGCGGTGTAGCATGGCGCTGCTGCTGGACTGCTCGTCCTGCATGAGTGCCTACTACTGCCTCATGAGGACCAGGTTTAAGAGAAGACGCAAGAAACGCTCCGAGCGCAAAGGTCAGCTTACTCGCACCACCACACGCCAGAGCCAGGGATCGAAGATCAGTCTGTGTTTCCAGACTCTTTGTAGAAGTGATTGTTTGTTTGTCTGGTGTGTAGATGTGTGTATCGAGGTTTGGGGTAATTTTGTGTATTTCCGCAGCTCTGATTCACAAGTTCTTTCCCTCAGAGATGTTAGGGCTGTGTTTTTTTTTTTTTGTTTTTTTGTTTTTTTTTTTTTTTTTAGTGGACAAGCTGGTAAAGCTGTTAGTAGCTACAGACGAGATTATTAGGCAAAAACTTTATTTAGGATACTTAACATGTACTAAAATTATTGTGCGAAGGATTTTGAACTTCAGTACATGAAGATGGGAGCAATTTTTTACAACTTGTGTAATAAAAATATTTAAAACATTTTTTGTTTTTAGCAAGTCAAGCCAAAAAAATCTGTGTGTAAAAAAAAAAAAAAGTGTGTATCTGTATGTTTAATATAACCTTATAAACTCTCCAGATCGATAGAAAGCCTTGATTGGTCTAAATTCCATTCATTTTTATTCAACCACCATATCTTGGCCAGGGTCTCCTTAAAAACTGTGACGGAAACCAAAAACGTAAATCTACAATGAGTTTTCTGTGTTTTGTTGTTGTAAAAATGTAAAGTTCTTCATTTTTATCATGTAGAAATGCTACAGGAGTGAATGGAGGTCTTTAGAAATGAAAGAAAAGTTTGGAAAAAGTAGAAAATTCAATGTTGATTTTTTTTTTTTTTTTTTAGATTTACGCTCCTCACACATGCAGCTACGTACTTTGTTCTATTGTAATAACTGAATCGTTCATAGGCAGTTTATTATTTTTACTATTATCATTAACACCAAATCGAATCTTATAATCAGTTATTCATAATTTTTATTACTGTAGTTTGTAATTATGTTCTATTTAAATATCAGGTTTTTCTTAGTCGAGGAGAACATTAATAGATGAAAATGTTTTTTGGTTTTTTTTCTTCGATTTGAGTTATTTAAAATAAATTTCCATTGCAAATATTGAGGTATAGGCAGTACTTAATAAATTGAACTTGAGAATCACTCCAGACGCTCCAGACACATCAGGCTTATTGACTGATGAGATTGTTCAGCAGATGAGAGAGTAGATCTTTAGAAGAATATTATACCTCCTTGGGGTTTCAAGAACTTAATCAGGGTTTGGGTTTAATCAGTGTTCAGCTGTAAACACCACCATTTTTTTTTTTTTTCTTTAATGTCCCCGCTGGCTCTTATAGCGATCAGCAAAATCAGCAGTTGTTTGTTTCCCTTATTTACCTCGGGGAGTTTTAGTAAGCAGGATCCCTCAAACTGCCTCCAGGTCTTAATGCCCTTCAGGTATGAATTTGTTTGTGAAGTTATATATATAATAATATTTACAAGTAAAGTTCTTTTCACCCTGCACAATGCCTGGAATGTATTCTTCGGAGAGCCATAATTTTAGGTTCTAGAGAAAAGATCACTCGTTCGATGCTTTTACATTACCACCGCATTTCTGGCTAATTTTTCTACCCAATTTCCAGACTCTTTCTGCATGTGTTTTAGTGTAAGACCCCAGTCACACTGGAAGATACGGTTAAATAGAAATTAGGTGGGGAATAAAAGGCAATGGGATGCGATGTTGTAGAAGAATATTCAGAAAAGGGCGGCGTGAAATGGTCTCAAATGATGTTGGAGTTGCATTTCTACATTTTATTTATTTATTTTTTTATACACAATAATAAATGTACAGAAAAACTTTGATTAAACAGATTAAAAGTGTTTTCTGTCAAATTCGTTAATTTTAATGATGTATTTTTTTTTCGTGACCTGAAAACAATGGCAGCCAATTCTGGAACTAACAGACTTGGTCTCCTGCACGTGGGAGTAATCAAAGTCAGTTAATTCTGAAACTAACTAACTAAAAGTTAATTCTGCACGGACGTATCAGTATTCCATGCGGACAATACCCCTCTGTCCGTTAAATCTGATGTCCATTGGCTCCGGGACCGTTAAATTAAAGCTTTTCTGTACTATACAAATATTTAATAAGAAAAAAATGAGAAGAAATGTTTGTCCTCCTTCCATATCGTGATGGCCCAAAATTTTATTTATCTTTTTTTGTCGTGTGTCATTAGAAAATATTAGCCTAAATTTCCAAACACTCTTTTTGTTCTGTTTCTTCATGTCATTCTATCCAGACTAGTTTATGATGATGATGATGATGATGATGATGATGAGATCAGATCTCTGTCAGATCTCAGCACAGGCAGTTGTCAGACTCTTGGTGTGAACAAAAATCTGACTAGATTATAACAATTACAGCAAAATGAATTTCTGGAAACGTATCGGCCAAGTGCAATAATATAACCCTAGCTACCAGTTACGGGGCAGTGGTAGCTCAGTGGTTAAGGTGTTGAGCTGCTTATTGAAAGGTCAGGGTTTGATTCCCAGCACCAACAACTTTCCACTGTTGGACCCCTGAACAAGGTACTTAACCCCTAATTGCTCAGTTGTATAAAAGAGATAAATGTAAGTCGCTCTGGATAAGGATGTCCGCCAAATGCTGTAAATGTAATAGAGGGTTTAATGACACTGGGGTATAAATAATCACACCACAGTGCCATTAAATTCTGATCGGTCCAATTTCTGCATTAAAGCTCAGTTGTTTTTTGGTTTTTTTTCGGGGGCCATAACATTAAAAAATAGTTATTATTGCACTTCCTTTTAAAAAGTATGTCATCTTTAATTAAAAGCTAATACATTAAACATTAGTATGCGGATGGATCACCAAACAAAATCTTCCTTCTTCTCCTTTCGGCTGTTCCCTTTTAGGGGTCGCCACAGCGAATCATCTGTCTCCCCCAAACCCTATTCTCTACATCCTCTTCACTCACACCCACTAACTTCATGTCCTCTTTTATCGCATCCATATACCTCCTCTCTGGTCTTTCTCTTTACCTTCTGCCTGGTAGCTTCATTTCTAACGTCCTCCTACCAATATATTCACTGTCCCTCCTCTGTACATGTCCAAACAACGTCGATCTGTGCTTCCCTGACTTTCTCCTCAAAACATCTAACATGAGCCGTCCCCCTGATGAACTCGTTCCTAATCCTGTCCAACCTCGTCACTCCCAAAGACCTCAACATCTTCAGCTCTGCTACTTCCAGCTTTGCTACCTGTCTCTTTCTCAGTGCCACTGTCTCTAAACCATACATCATAGCTGGTCTCACCACTGTCTTTAAACCAAAATGTGTATTTGTTGAGTGTTGACAGTGTTTGCGACATGGTTTGCGTCAGACCCGGTGTTTTTGTGACAAAAAGCCAAGGTTTATCGTTGTTTAGAGAAAGTGAAAAAAAGAAACTGACAGACAGACAAAAAGAGAGAGAGAGAGAGAGCGTCAGCCTCACATGTCCTCACAAGGTCTGGTATATGTCAGGCAGCTAATATTCCCCAGCTGGGAGAAGTGGTAGCACAGTTGTTTAGGTGTTGGATTGCTAATTGAAAGATCGGAGTTCGATTCCCAGCACCACCAAGCTGCCACCTCTGGGCCCTCTGAGCCAGACCCTTAACCCACAAGTGCGCAGTTGTATAAAGGAGACAAATGTAAGTCGCTTTGAATAAGGGCGTCTGCCAAATTCTGTAAATGTAAATGAAAGAGCGCGATAGAGAGAGAGATATTTTATGTAACTAACGCTCTTGGATGCTACATGAATATTAATTATTTTCTGTAACGTTTGATTATGTTTATTAAGTTAAAATAAGAGGAATAACACACTCAAGTCTTTAAGGTTCAAAGCACCCAGATAAACTTACAGACTTCCATCTTCCGATAAAAATACAAATAGTTTTTTTGTCATGCATAATTAGTCCCAAAAAAAACAGAACGTTTTTTAAATTTTTTTTTTAGGATTTTAGCACTCAAAGCAGTGAGTGATAAAAACAGACGCTGTGTGTTTCCTCTGCAGGGATTTTGTAAGTAGCTGTGTAGGATTAGGAATGGAGGCTAAAGCTACACTGCGCTTTCAGAAAGCAGCACCACCACACCTTAACCTGTCTGCCTTAACACCCACTCACTCTGCAGCAGCCTTACTGAAATGAGAGGAAGGTGGTGCTGAAATGGCGTTTTTATAGCGCTAAAGCCACATGCCGAGTTAAGACGATTGTCACAAATAGTAGTGTCTCGCTCTTCCGTCAGCTAGTGCCAGTAACGCAGGAGAGCCGTAACACAACACTCAGCGGCGTCCCCCTTAATCTGAACACACTCTGTGAAATCCTCCCTCACTCATTTAAACATCTGTCCAGATGGAAGTATGTGTGTGTGACGTTTTATCAGCTTGCTGTCTGCATTACTGTCTTCTAGCACTGCATGGGTGCTTTTAAGTCTTTTAAACCTTAACTGGGGAGTTTAATGAATGTATAAAAATACATTTAAACTCTCTCAATTACAGGCTGGCCGGAACCTTTTTTCAATCAGATCAAATCATCATTCCTAGAAGAAGTGTAAGGTCTCAGCCGGAAGCCTCTCCATTGGGCCGCTGATGACATGTGAAATGAGGAAGAGGCCGGTTTCTGCACAGCAAGCAGAATGACGCAAATGAGCTGTTTCAGATGGACTGGATATTAACGATGATGCATGACTCTCGCTGACGACGCCAGCTTTCGCAGTTACACATCATTTTCAGAAGTTAGAAATCAGCGCACAGATTTTTAAGCTCTTGGGTTGAAAAATTTTTTGTTTGTTTTTTGGTTTGCAAGTAGACTTTTTTCCCCCTTCTAGAAAATTCTGCTTAGACTGCAGGTCGCAGTAAAACACTTTATACTTCTGAATAAAACATTTATAACAGCTTTATATTAGCTTGTTTTCTAGATAATATAATGCAGGATCCATATTCAAACCAGGATAAATGAATTAATTGAATAACTTGAATTAAATCATTTAAAATATCTCACAAGAGCATAAAACTTTCCTCTCTTAAGTAGCAATTATTTGGCTTGTTAAGTCATTAATGAATAATTATCCTCTCCAAGGCTGCTGCTGTTAAATATTTCCCAGTCTGGCAGTGTCAGGACTGAATCCCATTACCCGCCCGCTAACAGAGACGTCTGCATATTCATTAGGCCAAATGATGCCAGTCCTCATTGCTGATTAAGACGGCTATGCCATTGTATGCCTGTTGCCTTGTGGGCGAGGCCTGAACAATGCAGCAGCAACAACAGCAGCGCTCTGTTATAGTAGAAAATTAGTTGGGTTACACGAGCGCTGCATCACAACTGCCTAATTAGACTTGATTAGCACACTGCATAAAGAGGGCTGGGTCATACAGGGGCTATTGTAGTGGAACACTCCAGAGAAAGAGCAAGTATGCGTGTTATGATCAAAGAAGTAGTTTAAAGTGCAATTGGCATCGTCAATCAGGGGTGTTGTTCGGTGGCTAAGAGAGCCTAACACAATGCATTTAGAAAAAAACACCAACAAATTACGAAAAACATCATCAGTTTGATAACACATGCTGCAAATCCTCACAGAAAACACAAATACAAAAACACTCCCCAAGTAGCACATATCGGGGGAGGGGGGGGCGGGGGCAAACTTGGTTCTGGAGGGCCGGTGTCCTGCAGAGTTTAGCTCCAACTTGCCTCAACACACCTACCTGTAATGTTCAAGTATACCTAGTGTGGAAAAACATATTTTTGGGTAAGCATTTGACAAGCAAATTGTTTCAACATATTAAAGTAACTTTGTTGACAAAGGGGAGTCGGGAAGTAGGTGAGCTCACTGCACCAACTGGTGTGAATTCTGTTGCTGATTCAGCCACGTCGCTCTTTTCAGCTTATATGTATCCGGATTTGTTGTGTTAACCTCTATCCGGGTCACGGCACCAACTGTTGAAAATTACATGAACCAGAAGAAGATGAGGAGACTTAAAAATATGTTACAAGAATCTTTTATCGAAGATTTAAAACCCACTGCAGCATTTCTGGGGTCATCACTGTCTTTTCAGACAAAAGACAAACGTATGGTTCTGGTTTTGGGAGGCCGTCCGATCAAGTTATGCTGAAAGCTTTAGAGCTTTTGTCCAGACTTCTCGAATCAGTCACCCACCCCAGACTTCCATTTACATTGGTCCCTTCGATTTATTTCCATTGTGGTCTGTGCTATTTGCAGTGCGTTTTTGTATTTGTTTGTGTTGTAAAGATTCGGAGAGTGTTTGTGTATTTGTGTTTACTTTGTAAGGATTTGTAGCACATCTTATCAAACTGATATTCCTAATTTGTTGGTGTCTTTTTAAAGTTGCAGTACGTTGGGTTCTCTTGCTCACAGTACTATTAAAGTAGTTAACATGCCTGACAAGTAAATATGCAGTCACAAGCAACACTTTCTGCCACATCAGTAATAACAAAGCTGCTGTCTGACCACCTCTCTTCAGCTTATATAACTTTTGCACAGACTGCTGTTTCTTCTTTTCTTTCAGTCCATCCTTTAATCTATCTGCCAAACACTGTGCTGTTATCTTTATTATTTCAATACAATTTTTATTCTATTTATCTATTATTTGTGGTGTTTAATTCATCCCACCATCTCTCCTTTTAACTGCCAATTTTTTTTTCTATTCTGGTGGTGGTGGTGGTGGGGGGGGGTTCTTCTTTTTTTTTCTGTCTATCCATCCAGCGGTTTCTTTATATTTTGTGCTTGCCAACATCCAAACAAACATTGTGGTGGTATATTTTCATTACCCCTTTCTTCTTGGCTTGTTCCCTTCTTTCTTTTTTTTCACACTTGTTCGTACACGTACTATGTTATCCAAAGCTAATATAGTGTGTGTCCATGTGTGAATTAGGGATGGGCATTTAATTGAATTTCTTTATTCTATAAAGTGGGAAAGTTAACAATAATCAATTAACATTTTATCTTTTCTGTGATTATTGCGACTGCAACAATGCGTGTGGTGGAAAATAGTTTAGCTCCACCTACATAAAGAAACATTTTCTATGGTCTCTCATGGTCATTTTAATTTGTAGCGTATTAGCATATCTTTCCGTCTGTCCATCATTATTAACTTAACTTTAGTTATAATGCAGTAAAGCCCCCCCCCAAACACCCCTTAGCAGTCTCTCGTCTCACATAGTAAAAGGACAAACAACACAAACACTGATTGTTATAGTAGAAATGTGTCTGTGAACCTCACAGTATTTCCACACTCTGTAGTCATTTGTCAGCCCAGGCAAAGACATCAGCCGGTTTCTGCCCCACTGTTCCTACTGAGTGGGTGACAGTGGAGCTGCTGCATCTTATCACTACTCTTAAGTGGCTACACGTCATGTTGCTGCATGTTTATGATTAATAAACTTATGAACAGATACTGTAACTTCTAATAGCATGTCCAGAGGAGTTTGCTGGTATTTTTGGAATGCCAAAAACCCCCAGGAAACTGGACACTGTTCTCAGGGTGTTTTTTTTTTTTTAAGTAATATGACAAGTGGACTTGTCTTTTTATGGTCTTGAGAAATGAGGCGGGTAAGAGACAAAAGCCCATTAAAAATAGCTTAATACTTAAGTACTATACTTGAGTATGTGGTTTCTGACTATTTAAAAAGTTTCTTATAGTGTGGTTACGAGTAGTATGTTTCTAATTTGCTTAATTTATACAAAAATGGACATCAAATCAACATCAAATTTAAAATCGGCTATGAAAGGTTCCACCGGATTCTAAAAAAAGCTGAAGTGAATGATTCGGTTAGTGGCGGTTCCCTGTGGTGAATAACGCAGGGTTTCACAGACCATTACAGGTGCTTAGGTCGAGATACATTGTGTCCTTACGGTGTTATTTAAATGTTCTTCATAATCGTTATAATAATCTGACGTTTCCATGTTTTTTTCAGAACTTCACTTTATTCTAAACACTAAACTTTTTTTAATCAAAGAAAATATTTAGGATGGATAATGATGTCATACAGAGAACTTTTCAACTATAAACCAAAAGCATAGAAACGCCAATTACTTCTGCTTAAAATGTAAAGATGTAAGACATGTACTTATACAACAGAAGAAAAAAAGTGTAGATTCAGAATTGATTTTGGAATCGGATCGGGAACTCCCAGAATTGGGAATCAGATCGGATCGTAAAGAACCTAAAGGTTTCCACTCCTAATAAATATGTGAACACTTCTTAAAAAAATCCTTGTCTGTTTGTTTTTCGTTGGTCATGTTTTTGACAAACTCCCAGTCTTTCCCTCGGTCTCACATACGGCGTCTTCGCGGCTCGCAAAATTTTTTAATTCCTGTTAGCCTGTTCTGGACAGGCATTGATAGGACGATGTGTAAAAAAATCACACAGTTTGCGCACTCGCAGCTTACAAGTCTGTCAAACGAAAATTTTGATACTTTATGTATTGATTGTAGCTCCCCAACAGTTACCCACCTATATTTGTAAGAGAATGCAAAATTATTGAAATATATTTTCCTTCCTATCAGAGTGGGGATACATTTTGGTAGCCATATTGGAAGACACAATAGCCCCAGGATTTCGGGCTAGCCATTTGCCAACACCCTGATCTTGCTCAGGCCCGAAATTATTCATACCCCTGGCAAATTTTGACTTAAAGTTTTATTTATTGATAAAGTTTTTATTCAACCAGCAAGTTTTTTTTTTTTTTTTTTTTGACCGGAAATAACACAGCGGCTTCTCCGATGTACAAGAGGCATCATTGTGGAAAAAGATATTTCTCAGCTTTTATTTACATTTGAACAAAAAGTGGCATGTCCAAAATTATTCATACCTTTTGCAAACTGTCACAGTCTATGGGAAATTCAAAATTCTATACCATTCCAAATAGTCCAAGCTGTTCTGAAGCATCCTAATTACCCTGATTCATTGGGAACAGCTGTTTTAATCAACTCAACAGGTAAAAAACAGAAGCTCTCTGCTGATGGTTTGTGGACAGTCATGACTAAGACAAAGGAGCTCACTGAGTACGTGCGACTGCGCATTGTGGCTGCTCAGAGGTCAGGAAAGGGCTATAGGACCATATCTAAATGTTTTGAAGTTTTTAAATATATAGCTTTATGATTTATATTATATATATATATATATATATATATATATATATATATATATATATATATATTATATATACATACACACATACACACACACACACACACACACACACACACAGACCATTAGCCCTGTATATATTGCCTAAATAAGTACAAAGTGCAGGAGAAGTAGTGTAAATGTAGAGGACTGTTATACAAGAGTTAGATAACTACTGATAGTACATTATATAAGTATATTAACATTTACCGCATTTGGCAGACGCCTTTATCCAGAGTGACTTACATTAATCTCTTTTATCCAAATGAGCAATTGGGGATTAAGGACCTTGCTCAGGGGCCCAGCAAGTGGGAACTTGGTGGTGCTGGGGATTAAACCCTGATCTTCCAATTAGCAGTCCCAAGACCTTTACCACTGCCCCTTAAAATCACTACCACTTACATACTGATAAGGAGGTCATGGCAGTGCAAACGGCATCATAAGGTAGAAATGTTTTAAATGTGGACAGTATATCAGTAAGCATAAATATATTGTAAAGGCAAGTTCTTTGGTGCAGGTTTTTCATTTTCAATGTAAAGTATTGAGTTTAGCTCCAGAGTTCAGCTCCCACCGAAGTGTTTTATTAAGGAATTATTATTAAAGAAATTATTTTATTTAGCAGGCTAAACTGTACTCCATACTTAACATCTCTTTATTCATAAGCATTGTTTTTTCCATTTTTTTTTTTGCCTGTCAGATGTTAATGCTGGTGAAGTCACGACTAATTTGGCAGTCAGATCAATAACCAAGCAAGACCACTTGAATAAGACAGCCATCATATGTAAGATAGCTGTCACAGTTTGCTAAAGTTGGACTTTTTGAGTCCTCTAAGAGGATCAGATGTTTTCCTGATATTTGTGGTACCTCTAAGCAGCATGCTCTACTCCTGTCAAACTGCTGAGAGCAGATGAAACTTAAGCCTCTGCTTGTCACGAAGTAGCAGTCTCAGGTTCACTCTTTATTGATGCGAAAAGAGGTAATTTTCCTCTCAAAACGCAAATTGCTAATTCCCACACCTTCTTATCATTTCACTCTCAGTAAATGTCTTTCCATCTATGATGGTGAAGCTATTGCAGCCCCCCCCCTTCACCACAACCCCCCAAACCCCCAATCTGAGTGCATTTATCAAGTACTAGAAATCAAGAGCCACTTTGTCAAAGCATTCTGTCGGCCCCCTTTTTTGGGTGGTTGAAGTCCTAAAAGCATTCAAAGTGTAAAAAACCTGCAATTTGCCGCAAGGTGAAATTGGTGTTGGCAGACTAATTCAAATCTGTTATTAGTCATTAAAGTGCAGAAATTGAATAATGTAGCGGCAGGGTTTTTGTGGGCGGCGGGCGGTTTGCACAGCTCGTGGTGAGTCCAGGGGTGACTGCGCTTGTCACCCTTACACACCCAGCCCATCAGTTTTAATCAGGTAGAGCGACGGGCAGCTCTGTCCCCTGGGAGCCGCTCTTCATTAAGCGCTCGGTCAGCCAACGTCACTTGCACGTGTGCACTATTAAGGATCATTACCTGAGGTCAGGCCAGTGTGCAGAACTGCAGAAGAGCAGAACAGATCTGCATTGCAGCACAGACTGCTGTTTGTGTATAGCTTGAGTATCACCTACATACCTGCCTTTCACAAACATCTATCTGTTGATGTATAAAGCCAGATTGAGTTTAGTTCCGAGATACTTTTTATTTAGTATCATTGACGAGAAATTCAGCTGACCCATGCCCTGGAAGATATCATTTCACAGGGCTACCAGTAAAAGATGAGTTTGGCTTGCTGCTCTATTTTCGAAAAAAACTCCTCATTTCTGGATGAATCAGCTTGGAGCACTGGATCTATCTGTCTGCATTAGGACTTAGTGTGGTGGCTTTGACAGTTTGTTAGACACTGGCTTTCAGCATTTCTCATATTCCCCCATCTTAGCAAAACCCATCCATCTCTGTCTGTTCTTGCTTTGTTCGCCTCCACTCGCACGCCCCCTCCTCATGATTACCTTTCCATGCTTGGCGCCCTCCGACCTCCACCTGCTGTTGACAAGCGGACACATTGTCTCAGACCTGCAGGGCAACAGGGCTATAGACTAATTGGCATTTTCTCAGTCTGGGAGGCATCTCTTTCACACGTCTATGCTGGACTAAACATATTAAAAACAAATAGATATTATTTGTTTTTAGATTCAGCAGTGCAGTAAATGCAAGCTAGTCAGTGGCTCTATCTGAAATTAAAGTGCTTAAAGTGATTAAACATTGTTCCTTGTAGTAAAAAACTTTATGAAATTTGGATGTTCTACGTCCGCCATTTTGATATTGACTTGTGACGTAATATCTAAATGGCGCATGTTAACGGTTAAAAACGGTTAAAAAGACATTTCATATCATTTTAATATGGAAAATTGATTTTGCTTTGATTTTTATCTTTACAGCTTCAAAGAAAGCCCCACCTGCCTGTAAACTTGTGACAGTAATCCTTAAAATTTATTAATCCTAATGGTGGAAAAGTATACAAAATGTCTGTTGTTTTTTTTTTTGGTCCACACCAGAGCCTCTGAGGTTGAGATGCACTTGCGGTTACTTTTGATTGGTACTTGAGAACACACGCATGCTGCTTTAATGTATTTACTCAACCTTCCTCTATCAGATATAGTCTCCCTCACAGACTTTTAAACATCCCAGCACCCAATTATCAAATTCTACTTTATTTTTGGTATTATTGCTTTCTGTAGCTTGAGGAAAGCTCCGAGATGTGCTGAAACCTCATTATTGGAGGGTAAGGGCATCTAGTAATGATTCCATCTTCCCTTAATACTTTTATTTCCTTCTTACACTGCACCTCGTGTCTTCCTGTTTGGCCTGTAATGAGATAAGAAGTGAACTGACTTTTCCTTGCTCTGGATGTGTTGTAATTGGAGTCTGATGGGGAGCCTAATTGTAAATGGGTTTTGTATCACTACTCATTTCTTCTGATGTCCAGTGAAGGCTCGTCCGGTTTTCACTGTGATGGTGGAGAGCGAGGTGTTTCACGCATCCCTGCTAAACCTCCACTCTTGCATTTTTTGCACACAGCTCTGGCTGGAGTCTTGCGGGTTTGAGTCACGTATAATATAGTTTTTAATGGAATATCTGTGGGGTTTTTGTTTGTGTGTGTGTGTTTGTCCATGCACAGTCACATATTTAAATGTATTTGATTGATTAAATGTGGAGTTCTTTAAAATAAAATCAGACGTAGTCTTTTAATGAAATTTTAAGTAGGTATATTTGTATAAATTTCTTCTAGAAATTTCCAACTAAAATCAAGGGTTTTTTGTGTAGATGTCTTTAAGGGTGTGTTTACATGTTTGGTTCGATTAGGACGAGCTTTGGTGCGATTGCTCGGTTTGTACAAATTGTGTGTTTGTGAACCACTTAAAGTGTGAACCTTATCATCCGAACCCTGGTGTGCACCAAACGATCAGATCTGGACCAATTTTTTCTTCCAAACGAACTCTGAGGCGAACTATGAAGACTACACTAACCAAATATATCTAATCAGACCAAAAACAGCACATGATGTCACAAGGTGCAAGGCAAATGCAGTTCTGATAATAAATCTTCATTCAAAAGGACAAAATTCTTAAGCATAACTAATTGTTATGTACCGTTAGTTCATCCAAGAACTTATGTTGCCTATTAGTCGAAAAAAAAAATCATTAGGAACACTGTCTCCTTTGTTTCTGCATACAACGGAGGAAATCCGGGTGCTGTTTGAACATTTTTAGGTGCTTTTTGTGTGTTCTTAGCTTAATCCAGTACACATCATCCTTTCGGATTGAGTTCCGTTGCAAAATGTGGGTCACAAAAGCCGA
Organism: Bagarius yarrelli; assembly: GCA_005784505.1. NCBI lineage: Eukaryota > Metazoa > Chordata > Actinopteri > Siluriformes > Sisoridae > Bagarius > Bagarius yarrelli. The sequence goes on from VCAZ01000023.1 coordinate 2,507,224, forward strand.
CCAAAAAAGCGGTAAATTTACTTGACAAGACAAATTTTTTTATATTTGAACTTAAACTTCATTTATTTATTTTTTGTTTACATTTACGTTTACATTTGTGTCATTTGGCAGATGCCCTTGTCCAGAGAGCGACGTATATTTTCTCTCTTTTTTTTATATATTTATTTATTTTTTTTTAATACACAACTGAGCAATTGATCTTTGGGGGGGGGGTTTAAAGGCCTTGCTCAGGGGCCCAACGGTGGCAGCTTGGTGGAGCTAAGGTGTTGGTAGTCCAACACCTTAACCATGAGCCACCACTTTCCCCTTTTTGTCATCTCCTTAAACTCACAGAATAGGAATATGATGTTTTTCCCCATTTTTGCAGTCTTTAAAAAATACCATTGGCCTTCAGTGTTTTTTTTTTTCGTTCTGGCAGTTTTAATACTTTACTTTTTAAGTATTTTTTAGGCTTTCTAATTTAAAAGTATTGACTTTTTAACAGTTATTATTCACCTTCTTTCTCTTAAGACGCATGATCACAGATTCTGGCTGTAGAACACTGAAAATGCCCCTCTGGTACAAATTTGTATTAAATAACAGCGCTTCAGTGAAATGTTCAAGGACTAAGCCATGATCATAAATTCACTGTAATATTTTAGTGAAAACTTAGTTGCACATCATCTTAGACTGGTCACATTACACAGGAGTTCATGACAATGGTGTACATCTTCTCGCAGCAACGCCAATTTGTTTTGTTTGTTTTTTTTGCATCAAATTGTTTTTCCAACAAAAGCACAGCACATTGCTTAATTCTGTTAAAGTTGCTATTCTGAATATCCATATTGAGAGAAATTCCCTGAGGAGCATAGAGCAGAACCTTCATGTGTAGGACTTGCAATTTGTTGCATCAGATTTCGCAAGGCGAGCATTTATGCAGTCGGTGTTTAATCCAATCAAAAGTTGGTGTTTATCAAAGGATGAGGATGTGTGAAGCCGGTTAAAAATGCATTCCTGTCCTCATGTGCAATGTCTTTGAGCATCTATCAGATGTTTACACCAGGCTGAAAATGATTCCCATGCTGAATACAGCAAGCAATGCTGCTCAGCCATAAAAGTGGAACAGAGTCTCCTTGTGAGTTTTGTTGTTGAGAAGCTGGGTAAATCAATGGAGCATAAATCCTTACCTCAGCACGGAGGGAACCGGGACACTGAACAGCCATATTTTTCAGCCTAAATGGTGCCGGCGGTGACGGAGAAATAAAGGAATGTCAGGGTCTGTGTAAAAGGCGAGAGCCATCACACGTCATTTTTTTTCGTCCGCTCGTCCTTGCATTGATGGACTCTTTATTGCCATTACTCGTATGTGCTGCTGAATTATGAGTACACCTGGAGGAAAATACCAAAGCTTGTGCCCAAAACGGAGAACTTTTTATTCTGTGTTAATATATATTCTCGAGTGTGTACGCTCGGATTTCTATGAGTTGCACAAAAAGAACTTTTACCTTATTTCTTTAGTGGGAGATTCGTCTCCAGAATAGACTTCTGTGTCAAATAAAAAAATATTACATTAAGCCCACCATAACTTTCCACTCGTCAGACCTTCATTGCTGCAGAACGCTGATGAACAGCCGGCCGTCAGATATTAAACCCTCCTCATCAGCACAAAGACTTTTGCACTTTTTGCAACCTCCAGCTAAGCTCAGCTTCCGATAGCAGAAGAACAGCACTGTGGACTCAGCGTTTCTGCTCTAAAGTCAGCTGCCGCTGCCACTGCTGCTGCTTTTTTTAAGCTAAATCCTTTCCTCTCGTTGCACAAGCATGCTTGAGCACTCTTATGAAGGATGTACTGCTGTTGTGTTCCCGAAGCTCAGAGCTGTGTCATTTATAAACCTTTGCACTTAAAAGCGTTTAGCTCATCACCTTGAAATCCACTTAAAAGGTTATTAGAATGCTGGAGGTTGCCATATTAACTGGTAGAATAGAGAAGTTATTAATTAGTAGTTAGGTTTTTGTTAAACTTTTAAGAAATGGACTGGTGATGAACATTTATCTTTCTGTGTCTTTTGCTGTAGTCAGTGGAAAATAACAGTTTACATTTCCAAACATTGATTTTGCCATTTATAGTAATGATCCAGTGAAATTTTTGTTTGCACAAAGGACAACAGCCAGTGCTTCATACAGAGATCTGATCTCATCATATTATCATAATCATCATAATCATCCAGTCTTTCTAGGGGGGCAGTGGTGGCTCATGGTTAAGGTGTTGGACTATACCATCCCGAAGATTGTGGGTTTGATTCCCAGCAACACCAAGCTACCACCGTTGGGCCCTGAGCAAGCCCCAATTGCTTAGTTGTATAAATGATATAAATATAATTTGCTCTGAATAAGGGCGTCTGCCAAATGCTGTAAATGTAAATAATTTATGTAATGTAACTTTATTTGCTTAAATGGTTAAGGCGCTGAGTTGTTGATCCGAAGACCAAGAAAACCTGGGGTATAAAGGCATTTACATGTTAACATTTAGAATGACAAAAAGAAACAGAACAATCTGAGACAGAATAAATCTAGAAGAACTGTGGCAACATCTCCAAGATGGTTTAAGAGAATGGCCTGCAAAACTTACGAGTTTAATTCATTCTGTGATGGAGCTCGTAACTCAAATAACTCGTATGTCATTTTAATTTTCCCCATTGAAATGCCATTAATTCACTCCGGTCCCTAAAAAAACACTGCAATTTTGTTTTATTTGTTTTTAAATAAGAAAAATAAACTAATAAATAACAAATATTGTATAAAAAAAAACAATCCAATAGGATGTACTGTAATAAACTGGTTTTATTAAGTATAATGTACAGCATTTACCTTGGAGATCAGACGACTCCACTTGCTAACACTGTTGCGTCCTTGAGCAAGACCTTCCTGCTTCAGGGGTGCTGTATCAGAGCCGACCCTGCGCTCTTACCCCAACTTACTAAGAAGGGATATGTGAAGAAACAAATTTCACTCTATTGTAAAAAAAAGTATATGTGACAAAATAAAGGCATTTACATTTGGGGAAGTGGTAGCTCAGTGGTTAAGTTGTTGGACTTCCAACTTGAAGACCCAGGTTTGATTCCCAGCACCACCAAGCCACCACTGCTGAGCCCCTGAGCAAGGCCCTTAAACTCATAACAAGGAATATTGTAAGTCGTAAAACTGTAATTTGTAAAACCGTAATTTGTAAAATATTGTAAAACTGTATAACAAGGAATATTGTAAGTCGCTCTGGAACAGGGCGTCTGCCAAATGCTGCAAATGTAACTGTAAGACAAAAATTCTAATAAAAAACCATAAAAACGTATACAGGTGCATCCTAATAAATTAGAATGTTGTAGAAAAGATATCAAGGAGCCCCTACCAAGTATTGAGTACATATACAGTAAATAAACATACTTTCTAGACGGGCAACAATTCACTAAAAATGTTTTTTTTTTAAATTGGTCTTATGAAGTATTCTAATTTTTGTTGAGATAGTGAATTGGTGGGTTTTTGTTAAATGTGAGCCAAAATCATTACAATTAAAAGAAGCAAAGACTTAAACTACTTCATCCTGTTGGCACTGAATTTATTTAATACACGAGTTTCACAATTTGAGTTGAATTACTGAAATAAATAAACTTTTCCTCGATATTCGGATTTATTCAGATGCACCTGTATGTTTTTATGGATTTCTATTAGAATTTTTGTCTTGTTCAACAATATAATTTTTTTTTTGTACTTATATTGTGCCTTATAGTCAAATAACCACCAGTATTCAGTAAAATACCCTGAAGCCTACCCATGTCCTGGCTGTACATTCTGCTGTATTGGTTTGACTTAATTCTTTTGCATAACGTGGCATAACGTGAATCATATCAGATCACTAAAAGTCTTGCAATGTTTTTTTGTTTGTTTTTTTTAATAGTTGAGACTAAAATTAAATTCTTCATTAACTGAACATCGATTAATTCATAATTTTACCTCGGTTGCGATTAATATACTATTTCTTTTTTTTTTTTTTACTTTACTTATATAGTTCACTGCGTTTTCCTTTACAAGTTTCTCCTGTTGCTCAGTTGATTCGATGTTTGATCTTTTCACCATGTTGCTTCAGTGCCACTGACTGGACCAGGTGGAGTCACGTGACTTTACGCGCGGTAGTACGTTTTCAAGAGGGAAAAAATGATGTAGCCAACATTAAAAAATGATGTTAGATTTTCTACATTTCAGTTTTGATTAATTGTCCAGCACTACTTTAAACAGTTTATTTTTTATTTTTTTTGCCTTTTCTACTGTATTATCAGTGCTGTTTTGTCTTCGGAATCCTATCAGAACTAGTTTGTAGCTCATGTTAGCGTCTCTAACATTCGGGCAGAGTCCTACTGCTTTACATCACACACTGACAGGCTCTTAGATCATCAGGACTCCTATGCAGTAGAAAGCCGCTTGGCCATAATGTTGTTGGTTATTTATAGGATGTCCTGCTGTATTCTGACTCGAGGGCAGGCGCATTGCTCGTCCTGTCAGCCAGCCATACACTCCGCTGCCAAAAAACAATAAGTTACAGACCACATTTTTCCAGCAAACCTTCTTAGAGGCGTTTTTTTTTTTAATTCACTTGCTGTAAAGTGTGTGTTACGTTTACACTTTTGGCAGACGCTCTTATCCAAAGCAACTTACATTTATCTTATTAATACACATAACTTATTAATGCCCTGGGGCAATAGGGGGTTAAGAGCCTTGCTCAGAGGCCCACAGAACCACAAGATTAGCAATCCACCGTCTTAACCACTGTGCTACCACTTCCCATAGAACAGTAGTAGTCCAATTTCAGTAAGCTTTGTTATACGTGTAATATCTCTCTGTGCTTATTAAGGAAAGAGGGAAGTGATTGGTGGTGACTGTCTTCAGGAGGAAGAGCATCTTTAAGAGGGGGTGGGGATTTGATTTGGTGCATTAGTGGTGGTTTTGTAGACCAGGCACACTGAGCTCGGACTTTGCACATGGCCTAAATTGAAGTGTTTGAGTTGTGGGTATTTAAAAGCCAATTATTTGTCGAGAGGGAAATAAAATATTATAATTGACTGTCACAAACCATAAATCATAATAATTAACCAGTACCACAGTGTTGTGTATGTTTTAATTGTTTAGCATTTATTTTATATTAAAGAAACTTGTACCCATAGTGTCAATATTCCCTGGTCAGAGAAATAGACATAAAATAAGCAATAATTTGAGTGAGTGTAAGTGTGTGTGTGGCCCTGTGATGGACTGGTGACTGGGATAGACTCCCGCAGATCCCCGTAACCCCTAATTAGGGTATAAGCGGGTTTTGAAATTGAATGAATGAATGTCCCTAATGAACGCAAATAAAAACTGTATACGCACACGCAATCTCGGTCACATCTTTAAACTTGCTGCACGAGATGTCATTTGTGAGGATATTATTTGGTGTGCAACAGATCCCGAACGTCACAGACAAATATCTTGTAAAATCAACACACTATCTATCGGTAACGTGTCTCCATCTGTCTTGGTGTAAAGACCACTTTCTCTCACAGAAGCTCCTTCAGGAACTCTCGTTTAACCGTGCTTAATGTTCCAGACTAACGAAACTAATCGTGAAAAGGAAACAGCCTGTCTCGCTCTGACTCGTTTTAGCTGTGTGTGAATGTATGGGTTTTTTGTTTTTTTTTTCCCTCTGCTTGACATCAGGATTACAATATTTCAAACCTGGTGCTATTTTAATAAGGCCCACACTGGAGGTCTTGTCACTTTAAAGCTGCTTCAGGAGCTTAACGTTTTCGACACACTGTCTGGGTGTGTGAGAACCCTCGTTTCTTCTCTTATCAAAAATGTCACCCTTAGGAAAAGTGGCAAGTTTTGTGGAATTTTTTGCCGACCCCCCCCACTGGCTTCTCAGGGTGCAGTTTGTTGTGAATATATGAAGTGGTTTAGTAGATATCTAAGAATGAGAGTTTTAAAGTTTCTGCAGTAAACGTGGATCTCATGTTAGGACTATGTTTACAATTTTATGTACATTTTTTTGTTTATATTAAGAAATAGAAAATCTGTGCAGGTAGCTGAAGGTTGTGTGGTGGTACGTGTCAGCGACAACTATGAGGCACAGGAGGAAGTTGTTCGGCATGCACTTGAAGGATTTAATTAAATATTAACATAAACGTAAATCACTTTTAAATGTATTTTAATATATATCAGTACTATTGTAAATGCCTTTATTTTGTTATAACTTTTTTGTAAAATTTGAAATTTTTCCAGCAGAGTAAAATCTTAGTAAGTTGGGGGTCAGAGCGCAAGGTCAGCTATGATACAGCGCCCCCTGGAGCAGAAAGGGCAACAGTGGCTGGCTGGGTGACGATGGGCTTGAACCCAGGCTCTCCTGGTCTTCAACCATTTGATTGAGCCACCACTGCCCTATTAGATTATAGAAACGATATCGTGAAAAATATATTGCTGTAGTTTTGCTGTATGGATTTTTTTTACACAGTCCTAATTTAGTACCTTTTTTTACATATAACACAGAAACAAATACTCTATTATGGTAAACATGTTTAAATACCTGACCATCACATCCATTTGTGTTTTTTTTTTTTTTTTTTTGCAGATTCGGTCTAATAAATAACAATTCTAATTCTTTAATGAGTCCACTACAGCACATTAGGTTGAGGTTTTCTGCACAGCGGGGGTCTGTGGAAGTCGGCTATTCCAGTGGATGTTCTGGTCGAATACTACCAGTTAGGAGATACGTTATGGATGAATACAGGCATTTAGAAGTTAAATACATGGGGTATAATACAGTAATACGTCTTGGATAGTAATACAGTAAAAATACATGTATGTATGATACTGATAGAGAGTATAATACAGAGTAAATATGGACTTGATGAAGTTTTACATGGTTAAATGTACAGAGTCCAATATGTGTGTCTGGTAATAGAAATAGAGAGAAGTGTAAGGATGTTTGGATTATAATACAGTAAATACAGTAACTATATGATAGAATAGAAGTTAAGGATTTTGATTATAATACAGTAAATACAGTAAATACAGTAAATATGGATAAATATTACAGTTCAGAGTAAATAGATAGAATAGAGAGGAAGTGTAAAGGATAGATAGTTATGAGTATAATAGTAAATACAGTAAATATGGATAGAATAGAGAAGTGTAAGGATAGATAGTTTGGATGTATAATAGATAGAATAGAGAGAAGTATGAGAATGTTATGTAATAAATACAGAGTAAATATGGATAGAATGGAGAGAATGTGATCTGGATGTAGTGATCAGTAGAGTACATACAGCATGAATGGTTATGGGGATGTAATGATACAGGTAAATATGTAGGGAAATAGAGAGAAGTGTAGGATAGATAGTTTTATGGATTGTTTGTTGGGGTTTTTTTTTTGGTATATGGATAGTAGATAGTAATTGTGGTGGTAAATGATACAGAGTAATATGGATAGAATAGAGAGAAGTGTAAGGATAGATAGTTAAGATGTAATAATAATACAGAGTAATAATTAAATACATAGGATAGAATAAGAGAATGGGAAGGATAGATAGTTATAGAGAGTGTAAATATAGGATAGTTATGGTGTGTGATGCGAGAAGTAAATACGGATAGATAGTTATAGAAGTGTTGATACAGTAAATGTACAGTAAATACAGTAAATACTGGTAAAATATGGATGGAATAGAGAGAAGTGTAAGGATAGATAGTTATAGAGTAAATACAGTAAATGGACAGAGTAAAATATGGATAGTATAATAGAGAAAAGTGTAAGGATAGATAGTTATGGATGGTGCAAATATGCATAATGATAAAGTTGTGCATTTGATGTATCCTTGAATAAACTTTTTTCTTCTCATCTCTGTTTTCTTCTTTTTCTTTATTAACATAAATAAATTGTGTAAAAGAAGGAAGAGATTGAATGTAACCCTGCATGTCCTGTGTATGTGTACTTGGGCCCTGTATGTGTGTGTGCAGTGGTTGGGTAAGTTCTGACCAAACACAGCTGTACTAACACATAAACGGTCCGCTTATCCCTCCGGATTAGCGCCAAACCAGCCTCTGTGTGCGCCAGAGCCCTGCTGTCCAACAACGCGTGGCTGTGTGATGACACGCTCGCTCCTTCAGCCTTGGCTATGATCTACCTCTTTTTTATTTCTTGTTCACGATGACCTTGTGGAAACCCTGCGTCTCTGCATTCTACAGAGAAAAAAAATTAAAGTAAAGCCTCCTGCAGCATCAGGAGCACCGCATCCTTTCTGCACTGGCAGATTAAAGCTGATCTCAGTGCTTCTTATAGATTCATGAGCAGAAAGAGAACAGCAGAGGCGGCTAAATTAAAGGCGACAGGTCCAAAACAAGCCCGAGCCACAGTGTCCTACATCCTCTTTACACCACAGATCATTATACAATAAAAGACGGAAAAAGATTTTGAAAGTAAAAGGCGATCACATGGTCAGCTCCATACAAACACCTTAAATTTACCTTAAAGTAATTATGCTCCCTGACCTCCTCTGGCTTTACCAGCCCTTTTTCAATTTTCTAGTGGAATATTAATCTTTAATAGGGTAATAATTGTGCTAGCATATTTGTTGTCACCGACCATTAGGCCAGATTAATTAGGCCATTTAGTGTAGCTTAAGAGAGTGTCGGCTGTGAAGAATGGGGCGCATACAGGCAGAAGGCTGTGATCAGCACCAGCTGCTCTATTGTGTGTTTTTAACTTAAGTCTCAGCCTGTTGTCCCTCAGTCCCTCATACTGGGCAGCTGGCACCTCTCGTTTTGTTGTGCCGTAGCTATTTTTCCTCCGTTATCACTAGTCTGACCTTGTTTTTCTTGTTTTCTTGAGTCCTCTGTTGTGGTGAAGTGTTAAACAATTGGAGCATTGGCCCATTTCCGCTGCTCCTCTGTGAATATACACCTGCCAAACCTAGTGTGTGTTGGCCAGTATCGCAGCAGAGCATGCTGTTCTATCAAACAGCGCCTCATCATCGTTTCAATTTGCTCACCTTGGCACCATGTGGCTTTGTGCTCACTTGCTGTTGCTGTCCGATTGATTTGAGCAACTCGCGTCATGCACAGATTCAGGCAGTTGTTTACAGGCGTTGAGGTTTGTATTTACTTTTTTCCTGTGGTAGACCATGATAAAGTGATGTCTGAATGCATGCAGGGGGTTGTGCTCTCATCATTTTGTATAAAAGCTCCTATGCCGTTGATTAATCTCTCCCTCACACTCACTTCGAAATGTATGCAGACTAAAGCAGCCCGGGGCGGTGAGCAACAGCAGTGCCAGTGATTGGTTGGCCTGTTTGGATCAGGGCCGGCTTGTACCTCTTGGCCAAGTGTGCCCTTCAGGACTGTGACGGGGACAAAGCTTTGCATTCAGGCTCTTACTGTATAAAGTGAAGACATTATGAAGTTTTATAATTACTCAGATTTACACAGTTTCAGAGCTTACATGCAAGATCTGGTTAAGTTCTCCATGGCTGTGAGGTCTAGCTCATGATGCAGGAAATGCAAATGACTTATATAAGACCTAATTATATTTGGTGAGCCAATAAAAGTTTTATATCCTTACCATATTTAACAAGACACTTACTGCTAAAGTTTTATTCACTGCAAATTTACAGCCTTAAAAGACCGTATCCATAAGTTACATAATTTGTGACTAAGACAACACAAGGCTCAGCATCTCCCCAGTTGCAAGTATATTTACTTTGGCATTTTTTATCTACCTGCATATATCTAATACAGCCGACAAACAATGTTGGACATCAGTTATAACTGAATAGATGATCATTTCTAACTTTCTGTGGAAATCACCAAAACGATGTGGATCTCCGCTCCAGCTTACCAGACAGAGAGAGTGCAGCGCCGGTGCCGTGAGCGTAAACAAAGACAGGGCGGCGTTAGGGCAAGGCTGTAGCTAAACCCTCATTGAACATCGCTCGCAAGCAACTTTCTTGCAAATCCACAATGTACAGGCTCTGGTGAACAAAATAGACAAACTGCTATTTGAACGAGAACCTGGATAAAGGAATGTTGTATATTGTGATTTTTACGGAAGCAGGTCTTAACAACAACATTCCCAGAAGTGCCATTGAGCTAGAGGGATAAAGTCTTGTATCTGCAGTATACATTTCTTCAGATGCTTATGCTAAGTCATGAAAGAACTTTATGGAGCTATTGTTGTTGCTGGGAACTTTAACCCCGCCAACTCTTAGATCTGTACTTTCCAAATTTCATTAGCATGTTTCCTTCTCTACTAGAGGGGACGACACTCTACACCATGTTTACACCAAAATTGCTAAGACATACAGAGCTTTTTTCTTCTCTACTTGGGTAACTCTTTGTTCATGCTACCCTAATACACACCACTTATCAAATGTGTAAAACCATTACTAAAGGTATGGTCAGAAAGGGGCATTTCCTCACTACAGCAACAGGACAGGACCACCTCAGATGCCTGAACTGATATCAACATCTACACATCATCTGTATTGGACCGTGTGTTAACAATGTCACCACTGTCAAACATGTTAAACCCTTTTCTAATCAAAAGCCAGGGATGAACTTTGAGGTCTGCCTCTTAATAAAAGCAAGAGTTGCTGCTCGTAAGTTAAAGAACACTTCCACAGCAACGCCGACCCCAGACGCATGTGGAAGGGCATCCAGACCATCACTGACCACAAACCTTTAACACAGCCTCTGCCAACCAGCAATGCTTTCCTCCTAAACGAGCCCAACCACTTTTTTGCCTGCTTCAACAAAGGTGCTGATGGCATACCTGGACATGTCCTGCTGACCAACCTAGCAAGTCTTTACTAATAAATTTTTAACTTATCACTGGCCCAGGCCACTTTTCCCACATGTCTGAGGACTGCAACCATTATACCATTGCCCAAATGTTCCTCTGCAGAGTGTCCACACTGTTGCACTCACCCCTATTGTAATAAAGTGCTTTGAAAAGCTAGTTCTAAGTCACATACTAGACAGTGTCCCACCTGCACTGGACCCACACCAGTTTGCCTACTGTTTGAATAAGTCAATGGAGAATGCTATTTCCACCGCTATTTATCTAGCTCTTAACCACCGGGACAATAAGACTTATTGTTTTGTAAATATCATTTGCAATGTCATGCTGTTCATTGATTTCGTCTCTGCTTTTAATACAGTTGTCTCTAGTAAACTGACCCCTAAGATCAGTGACCCGGGTATCTGTACATCCATATGTATTTGGATTATGAACTTCCTCAGTCTATAAGATGGGTAAACCGGCATCTCACATGATGCTCAGATTGGTTGTATTCCCCCAAGACAACTGCTGGCCCTGAACCCCTAATTGCTCAGTTGTATAAATGAGATAAATGTAAATCGCTCTGGATAAGGACGTCTGCCAAATGCTGTAAATGTAAGCCCACCGCTTTACTTCCTGTTCATCCAACACCTCCGCGGCATTTTTATCAAATACTCAGATGATACTACGGTTGTTAGTTGAATCAGCAACAACATGAAATCCGCCTCCAGGGAGAAGATCCAAATCCTGTTAGAATGAACATGTTTGAACATATTTATATATGAGTGGGTGGAGGAATGGGTGGGTGAATGGATGGGTAGTTGGGTGCTTAGTTGGATAGATATGTAGATGGATGGATGGATGGTTGGATGGATAGGAGTCTGACTGACATGTGAAGCAACCAAATCACAGTTTGTTCTGTTTAGTGTCAAGTAGAATCCAACCAATCAAAATGACTTTGACAATTTAAAGTTTGTCACATACAAAATCATACATGGTATGAAATCATACATACAATCATACATGCTGTGAAATGCTTTATACGTCTGACTGTGCTGGCTCGTGTCCTCTGTGTCCCGTTTTACATTTTCTACTTATTGCTAAATCTGTGTTTTGTATTGTGCCCAAAAGGCTTATAAATGTCAATAACTGTTTTTTTTTCCTCCAATGCAGCTTAAAATGAGGTCTAATCAAATAGATATTAAGTCACAATAGACTGCTGTGACTATTAGGGGCTGTCAGCTGTGGCCCTTGTTCTCTCTTCTCCCTGTGTCCACAAGATTACCTTTCACTGCTAAATATTTATAACGCTTACTGTAGACTTCTTCCCACTTCTTGCAGATTCGTTTATCTTTTCTTTTTCTGTGCACTCTATCATAGCTACTCTCAGGATCTCCTGCTCCCATCTCCAAGCCATGGAAAGCATTAGTCTGCGTTGGATGGTGTGAAAAGTTGGCGTTGGAAAGAGATTTGCTTCATTAACGTATTTTCTTTCTCTTTATCCGTCACTGTCTCAGGTGGAGCCGGGGAGCGGCAGGCTCGGGCTCAGCAGAAGCTCTTCACTATGGATGTGGATGAGGAGGAGAACATGAGTGAGTGTCCGTACACTGCAATCTTTCTCTCTCTCATTTACACACGAACACACAATCTACACCATGTGCTTATAGTCGAGTGTTAAATTAAGAAAAGATAATGATGATGGGGAAGGAATTAATCTCATTGGTTGGTTTGTTACAGGAAATTAATCTACATGCTAATTCCACTGTTAATTAGCACTCTGAGGATCATTATTATTATTATTATCATTATTATTCTATAAGTTTCAAACGAAACCTTATTTTTAGTTATGTTAAATGTTGTACACAAATCAGTTGTTATTTGCTGATTGATGATGACATCTTGTGATTTTACCAACAGCTTGGGCCATGTAAAAATATCGATACAGATAACTATCGCGATGTTTTTTCCGCACCATCGTGTATCGATATTCTAACCTCAAGTATTGATACATAGTTAAATTATGTTTAAAATAATCTGTCGTGTTTGTCAAACAACGACACATTCGGTCAATGGATCAGACGCAAACATGGCGGAAAAATAAGGGCGTCTCCATCTTTGTATTCGTTATATGTATTGTATTATTGGGGCCGTGCCAATTCACAGCCCTACCAACAACCACAAAGCACAAACTTCGACGAGCACTCACACTGTAGACTCCTTCCATTAATATTCAAAAAATCCTTAGGAAAAACTTTTAAAGGTTCGGGTTTTAAAAGGATTTGGCATTTTTTATCATAGGACCTACTTAATTTATTTTAAGCACCGCATCCCTGACCAATCAGAATAAAAAAAATCTGCAGTACTTTTTAATAAAATAGCGTGTTTTAATTGAACAAAAAAAAAAAAAAGAGATAAAGTAGTAAAATTATTAACGCCCTATTTTATTTTCTCAGAAAAAGCTTTTAAATCTTTTCAGTCATAATATCAGACTCTTGTTGTCCTGGAATATCTATTGTGTTTAGTGCAATTTGCGATGTAAGCTGCGCGATTGGTCTGGCTACGGGATTGAATCCAAAAACTTGCAAAATTTCAGCTTGGTCTATTTCTATTTTTTTTTTGTAACTAGTTTTGTGTAATAATAGAATAACTCAGCAGGTGGAAATATGTACAGATATCTGTAAGTTTAGTACTTTTACTATTGTTGGATTAATTTAACATTCTAAGCATTCGAGGGGCAGCAGTCTGGTTCTCCTCCTTTTCAAGTCATCCTCATTCGCTTGATCAAAAGCCTTCAGGAACAGACAACATCCTTTCATAGTCTTTTAGTCATCAGCTGTGCTTAGAGCTGCTTGAATGGAGGTGTGTGTGTGTGTGTGTGTGTGTTTGGAGATGGCTGTCTGGACCCCAGAGAAATGAGGCTTTCTATTGTCCTGTCACTTACCGCCTTCACCCTAAAGCAGCCCACAAAGAAAAGCAAGGTCATTTATTATCACCCCAAAGCACCGGCACCGGGTTCTTATTTAGATTTGCAGTGGATAAGCGCACAATGATATTCCAAAGCTTTTTAAAACTGGCCCTGCTGATGATTCCGAGCCGAGGCTTCCTTCCTTCTGACTCCACCTGTCATCTACAGCCTTATAGAAACTATACAACTGTAAGTAAAAGATAAAAAAAATAATAATTTAAGATTTTTTTTCCCCGATCACACTTTAAAAAGTTCAACAGCGTGTGAGTTTGTAACTCGGGGAAATTAAAGTGGATAGCGCAATCACGGCTATCGAGAGCGTAATGAAGCACGTGTGACTCCGGAAATATCACTCAGCTGCTAATCAGCACAACACCTGCATCTGGAAGCTCATACATGAAGAGGGTCAGGTGTGTGTTAGCAAAGAAGCTGAGTAGTTCATCAGTTCTCCACTATATATATCAACATTATTAAATACAGATTGACTTCATTACAAATACAGTATTTTTTTTTTTAGAACGTCGGGTATTTAGTTAGTAATGATGATAATAAAAATTCAATAAGTTTGTACGGTAGTAAAAATAGAATATATTTTTAATTGTGGATGAAAGTAAATAAGTTAAGACAGTTAATAGATTATTATAGTAAATAAGGTTTAAGTTGTTTATATAAGTTCAGTGAAAAAATGCTAATTAGCAAAGTAATATATTAGTGTATAATAATTTAAGTCGAAAATTAGGTATTTAGTATATCGATAGATGGATGAACAGATAGATGGATGGACAGATGGGTAAAAAGATAAATAGATGGGTAGATCGATAGATAGATGGGTAGATTGATAGATAGATGGGTAGATCGATAGATGGATGGGTAGATCGATAGATGGATGGGTAGATCGATAGATGGGTAGATTGATAGATGGGTAGATTGATAGATGGGTAGATCGTAGATATGGTCAGATGATAGATGGGTCGATTCTAGATGGATGGGATGGTCGTAGATGGGTAGATTGATAGATGGATGGGTAGATTGATAGATAGATGGGTAGATTGATAGATAGATGGGTAGATCGATAGATGGATGGGTAGATTGATGGATGGGTAGATTGATAGATGGGTAGATTGATAGATGGATGGGTAGATTGATAGATAGATGGGTAGATTGATAGATAGATGGGTAGATTGATAGATAGATGGGTAGATCGATAGATGGATGGGTAGATTGATATGGATGGTAGATGATGATAGATGGATGGGTAGATTGATAGATAGATGGGTAGATTGATAGATGGATAGATGGTAGATTGGGTAGATGATAGAGATGGGTAGATTGATAGATAGATGGGTAGATGATAGATAGATGGGTAGATAGATAGATAGATGGGTAGATTGATGGATAAATAGATGGGTAGATTGATGGATAAATAGATGGGTAGATTGATGGATAAATAGATGGATAAATGGATGAGTAGATGTATAAATTAATGTGTAGATAGATAAATAGATGGGTAGATGAATGAATATATATTGCTGGTATTTTGTAGTTCTTATGGTTTTTGATCTGATTAGGTTGGCTAATTCTATGATCAGTCAGTTAGTTTTTGTGGTTAGTAGATTAGTTATTATTACAGTATTTTTTTTTTAGAACGTCGGGTATTTAGTTAGTAATGATGATAATAAAAAATTCATAAGTTTGTACGGTAGTAAAAATAGATATATATTTTTATTGCGGATGAAAGTAAATAAGTTAAGACAGTTAATAGATTATTATAGTAAATAAGGTTTAAGTTGTTTATATAAGTTCAGTGAAAAAATGCTAATTAGCAAAGTAATATATTAGTGTATAATAATTTAAGTCGAAAATTAGGTATTTAGTATATCGATAGATGGATGAACAGATAGATGGATGGACAGATGGATATAATAGATGGGTAGATCGATGGGTAGATAGATGGGTAGATCGATAGATGGATGGGTAGATCGATAGATTGATGGGGTAGATTGATAGATGGATGGGGGTAGATCGATAGATCGAGGGTAGATTCGTAGATGGGTAGATTGATAGATGGGTAGATGGGATAGATGATAGATGGGTAGATCGATAGATCGAAGATGATGGGTAGATCGATAGATGGATGGGTAGATTGATAGATGGATGGGTAGATCGATAGATGGATGGGTAGATTGATAGATGGGTAGATTGATAGATGGGTAGATTGATAGATGGATGGGTAGATTGATAGATGGATGGGTAGATTGATAGATAGATGGGTAGATTGATAGATAGATGGGTAGATCGATAGAAAGATGGGTAGATCGATAGATGGATGGGTAGATTGATAGATGGATGGGTAGATCGATAGATAGATGGGTAGATTGATATGGATGGGGATCAGTAGATGATTAGATAGATGGGTAGTGAGATGGATGGGTAGATTGATAGATAGATGGGTAGATTGATAGATAGATGGGTAGATTGATAGATGGATGGGTAGATTGATAGATGGATGGGTAGATTGATAGATGGATGGGTAGATTGATAGATAGATGGGTAGATTGATGGATAAATAGATGGATAAATGGATGAGTAGATGTATAAATTAATGTGTAGATAGATAAATAGATGGGTAGATGAATGAATATATATTGCTGGTATTTTGTAGTTCTTATGGTTTTTGATCTGATTAGGTTGGCTAATTCTATGATCAGTCAGTTAGTTTGTGGTTAGTAGATTAGTTGGTTAGTTTGTTGGTTATTTAGCTTTGGGCCTGTTATTGCGTGACATTTGTGGTTCCTGATTAATATTCTCATTTACAGGTTTTTATTCATTGTCATGTAAAACGAAGCTCTTCATTTGATTAAAGAGCCGAAGAATTGATTGTTAATAAAATGTGAATTTCTGCACACCTACAATTCAGTCCTTGCTGATTAAAAGTGCTCCTCTTCCCCCTTTCCGCCGGGAATGTTCACTGTTTAGTTCCAACTCTCAGGTTTCCCGGTGGAATCTTTCATCCTGACTGATTACTTTCTCTCTCTCTCGCTCTCTCTTTCTTTCTTTCTCTCTTTCTTTCTCTTTTACTCTGTGTCTGTGAGTATGAAATGTGCAAGTAATCACAGCATACATTCTGCACCAGATTACCCAATGCTCTCTCTCTCTCTCTCTCTCTCTCTCTCTCTCTCTCTCTCTCTCTTTCTGTCTCAGAAGACAGAAACGTCTAGCCCTTAAGAAGTAGATAATTAGTACTCTGTCAGCATAAGTAATTTTTTATAATTTGCCCTGAAACCCCGCTAGGCATTAAGTAGTGCTGTAAAGGTACATAGGGACGAGTCGGGAGGACGTGGAAGCTTTGATTATCCTCATGACAAAGCTGGACGTCCCCTCTGCTCTTATTAGAATGGGCTTTGAAAGATTACACAGTTATTGAGTTTCCAAGTCTGAGATCTTTATTTATCAGCTTGTTCCAGTGTTGCTCTGCAGTGCCACACCCATTTAAATTTTTTTACAGCTCTCTTTTTCTCTTGCTCTTTCTCTCTCTTTCTCTGTCTCGCGCTCAATCTTTCTTGCTCTTTCTCCCCTGGTGAGCACCGAAAGGAGTAACCTATTGAGCTTTTGTTGCAGGATGTTATAAATGAAAATTTAGCCAAAGTTCCATGAGCTTTGTCAACAAAGACATGGTGATGCGTGTTCCACATAATGTGTGTATTATTGGCTTATTCCACACAGTGCTAACTCGCCTGTAGAACAAAGAAGTTCTCAATCATGCCAAATAAGATCGACTCGTATATTTACATCGTTTTAATTTGTTGTTTGTCCCTCTTTATCTTCTTTGCCAGGATGTGTGTGTTCAGTTCACGTACTCTGACTACCTTCATTACCGTGTAAATGTTTTCTAGTCCGGATGCACATTACTTATATGGAAGGGTTGATCTGAACATTATGCATGTCTTTCCCTGGAGGGGTATTAGCTTCCTGATTAAAATATTCCCTCATTACAATACAAGCTTTACAAGCAGCTTTTTTGCATTAAATTGATAGCTATGATTTATGTTGTCACAGCCAAAGCATTTCCCCCCCCCCCCAAAGTCTATAAAGCTGTTGCCATTTCCTTATTCCATGCAGTGAATAATAGTCCCGCAGATATTTATTAACCACAGTGCTGCATTTCGGATGCACGAGCACACTTCTACTTAATGTTTAATGATTGTTATAATGCAGGGTTATTGCTTAATTCGGACTTTTAGCCGATATGAAAAGCAACATTCCTTTGTAATTCCTGAAGTTTACTCGATTATTTAATTAGCAAGTCATTATATCTCTCACCATGAATAAAAGGAGCACACATCACTTGTTCGGTTGCAAAGTGAGCTAAAGGAATCTATAAATTTTACATTTACAAGATCCTGCAATGAAGGCATTGTAAGCTACTCTTTCTGGGCATCGCAGGTTCCTGCAGCACCGACGTCAAGGAAAACCGCAACCTGGACAACGTCTCCTCCAAGGAGGGGGCAAGCATGCCTGAACAGATCCCTAATGGAAGCAGAGGAGGTGGGCGGAAACGCCCCCTGGAGGAGGGCAATAACGGTCATGCACACCCAAAGTTCAGGCCGAAGAAACGTAAGAAAACCCCAGGGCCAGTTCTTCCCAAGAACGCTCTTATGCAGCTGAATGAGATCAAACCGGGCTTGCAGTACAAGCTGCTCTCTCAAACCGGGCCAGTTCACGCTCCGGTTTTTGTTATGACGGTAGAGGTGAACGGACAGCTTTTTGAAGGGTCAGGCCCCACTAAGAAAAAAGCAAAACTAAACGCAGCTGAAAAAGCTCTGCGTTCTTTCGTGCAGTTTCCCAATGCCTCGGAGGCGCATCTGGCCATGGGCCGAACGCTTACCGTCAACACCGACTTCACCTCAGACCAGGCCGACTTTCCAGACATGCTCTTCAATGGCTTTGAAACTCCTGCCCCACCAGAGGACCCTTTTTACCTGGGTTCCAACTCCAACGGTTCCCTAAATCCGCTGGGAGAATACCCAGTACCCCCAATGACTGGTACAAACAACCTGGCCCAGGCCCCACTGCCCCCCTCCCTCTACCTTTAACACGGCTTCCAGTGGAAAGAACCCTGTTATGATCCTGAACGAGCTGCGGCCAGGCCTAAAGTATGAATTTGTGTCTGAAAGTGGCGAGAGCCACGCTAAAAACTTTGTCATGTCCGTGACCGTGGACACACAGACCTTCGAGGGATCAGGAAGGAATAAGAAACTGGCCAAGGCACGTGCTGCTCAGGCCGCACTCTCCGCCCTCTTTAACATGCAGCTGGATCAGACACCATCTCGCCAGCCAATCCCCAGAGAGGGCCTACAGCTTCATCTGCCCCAGGTACAACTTTTGTATTCATACAGTATGATCTCAATTTATTATCCATTCACAGTAGTTTATCCTTAAAGTTTAAGTTCAAAAAATGTAAACTGACAGGAAAAAACAATAAACGTTGTCTTGGAATTGACATGCTTGCATTTTAAAATTATAATAAACTTTTTGATTAACTAACTAACTTTTTTTTTTTTTTTCTTTTTGTTAAACCAAAATCTTGAACGTCTTTTATTTCTTACTGATCAGGCTTCTAGATAAAGTGTAGCCATATAGCGTGTCTTTAGATTAGCGAAGTGATTAAAGAGCTATCAGTCTCACACCTCTGGTGATTTATACATTTAGCTGAACTCTGTGGATAGTTGTTAAAGATAAGTTCTCCATCATAGTCAGTGATTGATTTTTAAACACAATGGCGTCGTTAGATGCCAAGCTTAAATCAAAATGTAGACGTTTGATAAAAAGATAATCGCGGATCAGGCGGCTAAAAGAACCAAAGTCCCGTGTATTTTAAAAATACATTTTAAAAAAAGCTCTTGTCATTTACACTTTTCCTAAACCTTTTGTTAATCCTGCTCTCAGATAAGACCAGAAACTAAAACTGGCTCAATCTTAATTAACATCTCCCTCCGAACCGTGTCAAAACAACAGCGTTTAGCCGTCGCTCCGGCTGCTGCCTGTCAGGAAGGGGGTTCCGTCTCTGATGCTTTATGCCTTGTGGAACCCCTCATATTCCTGAGCAGCTCAAAGCAAAGAACATGAAGCTCTGGTAGCAATGCTGGCCATCACCACTCAGTGTATTTAGAGTCTTGTTCATTTGTTTCTGGTGGATGGTGAAGAGATGGCAGGGATAAAAAGCATTAGACGAACTTTTTGAAATGTATAAATGGCCTTCTCATTGCATCAGTCACCCGCTTTGTCTGTGTATGTGTGTGTTCGGATACGGCGAGACTAAGAGAAGCGAGTTTGTGAGCTAAATGACATTTTCTGACATCATTTGCCCTTTAGTTTCTTTGTGCAGCTGTTTCTTGTCTTATCCAAGCTGTCACTAGGTTGTTGAATTCAGCCGACTGCTTGTGTCTCTGCGATACTGCAGGACGTAATCGTCCAGCGAATTCACAGTCTGTTAACATTTATTTAATGTATCTTTCAGCGAACGTTGCCTCCCCTGCTACTCGCTTTAATGAAAATCCAAGTGCTGCTAATAGCCAGTCTGATTGCCAGTGTGAAAACGCTCCTTCTGTGTTGAAGGGTTTCGTTCTCGGGCATGGAGCAGCGCAGTAAGTCCTGCGCGTCGAACCCGCATTGGCTGGCTGCTGCTGAGTGATTCTGAAGTGCTGGGGAAGCAATGTTGGACTAATGTCTCTAATTTGTGCCCATTCAACCAGTGACTTCTTTCTGGTATAATCATTTTCCAGCATATTAGCAAAGGGGAATAGAAAATGAGACAAAAGACACTTGTGTGCGTGCACACACAGACGGACAAAGATAAGGGGACGGACAAAGATAAGGGGACGGAGAGAGTGGGACAGAGAGAGAGTGGGACAAATGGAGAGCGAGACAAAGAAAAAGAAAGGCCAAAGAGAAGGAGGGAGAAAGGTAAAGAAAGGAGAGGCAAAGAGAAGAAGGGAGAGAAAAACAGAAAAACAGATTGGGAGACCAAGAGACAGGGAGAGGGAGACAAGGAAAGAAAGAAAGGGAGCCAAAGAGGAATAGAGACAAAGAGAAAAGGGAGACAGGGAGAGGGAGGCCCAAGAGAAAGAGAGGGAGACAGGGAGAGGGAGGCCAAGGAGAAAGAGAGGGAGACAGGGAGACGGAGACAGGGAGAGGGAGACAGGGAGACGGAGACAGGGAGAGGGAGACAGGGAGGGGGGGTAGCAATATCTGCAGAATCTGAAAAAGGCACGTTTGTGAAAGGTGAACCAAAACCTTAATGCCCTTAAGGTTATGGATTTATTTTTAAATGAGTCTTTATATAAATAAATGTATACAAATAAATACAGCAGCTCCAGAAAACCATTGTGGAAGCTTCCCAATCAGGATGGTCTTCCCAAATAGTCCTAGGGTCGAAAAAAAATGGAAAGGTTTAATTCTGTTGTTAATTGCTGATACAGATAATGACGCAATATTCGCTGTTTTAATTTTGATAAAATTCTCTGTTCAATCCGGTATGTGTTAACCAGCTGTGTGTGTGCATCCTGTCAGGTTTTAGCAGATGCTGTCTCACGTCTTGTGGTGGACAAGTTCAGCGAGCTTACCGACAACTTCACGTCGCCACATGCGCGGAGGAAAGTGCTGGCTGGGGTTGTCATGACAACAGGTAGGACTATGGGAATGTGTGACGCAGATACAGAATCAGAATCATTTTTAATTCATCTAAAAACACCTTCATCGCTTAGTTCCCCAAGTTACTTTGTTCTGCTTGTTTTCCAGCTACCCCCTGCCCTACCCACAGCGGATTACCCGATTCAGGTATTTTCTGTCGATCAGAGGCTGGAAGATACCATTTCAGATAAGGGTGGATTTGGGGGGAGACCTGGCGATTTGGTCTTTCTGACTCTCTGATTGACTGACCGGAATCAGGTGATCAGCGGTGAATAGGGCAGGGGTAGCTGGAAAACAAGCAGAACAAAGTAACTTATCAGAACATCTGGTACCCAGCCCTGGATATTCATCAGACATTCAGTCAATGGTTCATGGGTCTGGTGTCTAAGGATGAGACTGACATGCACATAAATACAGGATAGTGTTTAGATAGTAGATAGATTACGGGATTTATTTATTTTTTTTGCTTCTACACAAGTCCATAAATATCTATCTAAACAAAACGAACGGAATATCTAGTTTATTTACTGCAGCATCATCTCTGGTCTTCTAATACCAATAATATTCTCAGTCAATTTGCACTTCAGCTTGGTCTCCCCCATGCCTTCATTTTGTTGCTTTACATTTCGGCTCGCTCTCAAAAAATGATCTCAAAATCAGAGACGGATCCAATAACACTACCTACTCCAAGATTTATGAAACCTCACAAGTGTGAAATTGTTTTTCCGGGTTCGAGTCGGCGTGAAGCAGATTATCTGCGGTATTTCAGTGGACTTCACTTCTCCGGCACCGTCGCTGTGGTAGAGATTATGTTTGGTAGAGAAGGTTGCATCGTTCTGTAAAAAAAAAAAGGCGAGGCTCTGCGGATCTGTGGATTTCATTATAGGTCCAAACTGAACAGTATAGGGACAGAAATGTTTGTGGACACCAGACTGTCAGTATGTGCTTTCTGAAGATCTCCAGACATTTCAGAAGGCTTTCTGGAGCTGCATGTGGTTCTTTTATCCTACAGCTGCGGCTTCCTGTGGCTTTGGAAATAAATAATGAGTATTTGCTAATATATAGTTCTGAATTTGAAGACGACGGTGATTTAGTAAAAAATTTTTGTCGTTCAAAATACGCGTCACAATCCCGCGCTATGCGACACCGTGGAATCCCCGACACTTATGTCGTATTTGGAGTTCTGTCGAAATTCGTATCCACGTGTGTGTGATTAGGTCTTCAATATGAACTATATAAAAAACAAACATCGCTCACGCCTCACAGACGAGTTTACAATCCTGTGTGAAAATAAAGGTGACGTCTTATAGCCCTGATGTGGAGACGCTGTGCGATGAGTTTCAGGAGCAGAAATCACAATAACTAAAATTATTTTGCAAATAAATATTTCATTCATTAAAATAATCCTTTTTACATTCAGGTTGACGACTGACTGTGCGCTTCGATCTACACGGTAAAAAGATGACGGCGCACAGGAGCAGACTAAATTTTGGTTTGCACTTTTGGGTTTGCTGCAGGTGGATTTTTTTAAATGCGAAGAAGTAAATTAATAATTTTATGAAAAAAATTGACCTCATCCCAGCGTTTTTTCGGAGCTCTAATATATATATATATTTTTATTTTATTTATTTTTTTTTTTTGTGCATGCATGCTGACATAAAATGATATTTTTGCTGTAGTTCACTGATTTTAAAAATGCAACACACATTTTTTTTATTCGTAGTATATAAGTTAAAAAAATGATATATGCAGTGTGTTCTTTACTTTAGATGTCAAAAGAGCTTTGTGGTTCCTGATGTTCTATTTTCTCTTGGAAACTGGACCAAATGGGAGTAGGGGCCCCCTAATACAATTACATTTACAGCATTTAGCAGACGTCCTTATCCTGAGCGACTTATATCTATCTCTTTTATACAACTGAGCATTTGAGGGTTAAGAGCCTTGCTTAAGGGCTCAGCAGTGGCAGCTTGGTGGTGCTGGAAATCGAACCCGGATCTTCCAATTAGTAGTCCAACACCTTAACCACTGTTATCTCTTTTCCTTGCATATTCACATATAATAAAACAAAGTTCTTGTTTTTTTAACAAAAGCTCGTCTCATGTAGCCAGACCTTGAGACTAACCGGTCTGGAGGTCTAACAGGTCTGGACTCCACAGCAGGTTTTTTTAGCCCCATGTTTTATGTTTTAAACAAAGGAAACTTGAAAGACATCTCTTGGAAAACAGACCCGGCACACACCCATAGAGCGTTCATTTAGGAACGTCGTGCAGATTGGGAAATTTAGCTGATCCTAATTAGCATGTTTTATAGAAATCCAGTAGAATTCAACCAATTAGAGTGACTTGCTTTTTCGGTAGTCACTCAGTAATTTATATAAGTTGCTGAAAAAGTGTCAGTGATGCAACCACACATCCGGCACACACAGACAAAGATGATCCAATTTTAGTGCAAGCTGGTGATCAGCGAAGCACAGGCACCGGTGTCTGAACGTGGGCGTGTCCAGCAATGCAGCAGAATTGAGAACAGTTAAACATGCTCTGTGGCAAAGAACACACACTGCTTCTGCTGTGTCTTGTTTAATATCATGCATTTTATACAGAAAACACCAAATTTATTTTAATCAGCAAAAAGAAGGCTGATTTGTTGGAATATTAGTTGCATCTCCTAATAATAAATGTGTTATTACTACAGCAACCGGTAGTAGGAACACCTTACTACTTTATTGTGCAGTAACTGGAGATTAAATGACTGCATGTTAAGAAATTTGTTCACAAAATTGAGGGGTAAAATATTGTCTCTTGTAGTTTTGGTTATTATACGTTATTAGGCCGGCGCCTTGGTGTGGTGCGTTAAGGTGTCGGCACCCACATTGCGCGTCGGCGTCCCAAGTTCGATTCCCGGCCCGGGTCCTTTCCAGTCTCATCTTTCTCTCTCTATTTCCCCTATTTTATCTCTCTGTTGTTATCAAAGGCAAAAAATTCTCCAAAAAATATCTTAAAAAAAAAAAAATATCTATTAATCTTCCTTCGATGTTGTCTGTATAATGATTATATTCATCTATCTAAAGGGTTTGAACATATTTTGAAAACCTGAATCTGCTTCATGAATATATGAATAACCTTATTTCGCTGCAGGAACCGATGTGAAGGAGGCCCAGGTGATCTGCGTCTCCACCGGAACCAAGTGCATAAACGGCGAGTACATGAGTGACCGTGGCCTGGCACTTAACGACTGCCACGCTGAAATCATCGCCCGCCGCTCCCTTCTCCGTTACCTATACATGCAGCTGGAGTACTTCCTCAGGTGAAACACTCATCACATCAAACCCAATTACAGCGCCGTTTATCCTGTACATCAGAGACGCTTTCAGGCAGAGTGCAGCGCAGCTGTTCCGCAGTCAAACCGTCAGTCGCGCCTCATTCAAAGCCCCGCGTCTCTGACGTGCTTTATAGAGCCGGCTATAAAAGTAAAGAGATTGAATTTAACATCTGTTTTCTTACTGAAACAGTAACGGCAAAGAGGAGCATGAGAAGTCCATTTTCACCCGGTGTGAGAAACACGGCTACCGGCTCAAGGACAACGTTCAGTTTCACCTGTACATCAGCACGTCCCCGTGCGGAGACGCTCGCATCTTCTCCCCGCACGAGGCAGGCGTCGAAGGTTAGCTGTCATTTCCCCTTCAGTCATTCACACATTGTTTATTCACTTCCTGTTATTCTGTGCTGGCTTACCTTTTTTTTTTTTTTAACAAAGTTCAGTCATTTAGACTTTGTTTATATAAATACTGGGATGTCTGATGTCTTTGAGCTGAATTCTAATAACCCAAACTGACTAAAACAATTACGCCTTAATGAGCCGTAAATATGACACACAATCTTAATGTTAAGAAGAGTTGTTGGTGGTATCTTTTTAAAAAAGGGGGCATATGGGGTAAACAAATTAAGACCAAATTTATATTTATATCCCAGCTTCACACTTGAATATCTACCCAAGTAAAGTTATGTGTATTAGGAAATGGGTTGCTGATGGTATTGTGTGTTTTCCAGCTGTTCCTTTCAGGTTTATGCAGATGACTATGACTTTTAAATAGCATTGATCTTCAAGATAGAAAAAAAATCAGTAAAAACATCAAGTTATAGACAATAAGGAAATTGTGAAGGTAATTGAAGTTTCTCTAATCTTACATAGCCAAATCTGACAGCAGAAGATCTAGAATCTGTAGCCAGTGTTTATTGGTCAATAAGGGCATCTCACTATCATGTAAAACAACAGATTTGTTTTGGGTTTTTATGTTTAGAGGTGGGCAGTACGGTGGCTTAGTGGTTAGCACTGTTGCCTCACAGCAAGAAGGTCCCAGGTTTGATTTTCGGTCAGGAGTATTTCTGTGTGGCGTTTGCATGTTCTCCCCGTGCTTGTGTGGGTTTACTCCGGGTTCTCCGGTTTCCTTCCACAGTCCAAAAACATGTATGTTAGATTGATTGGTGATTCTAAATTGCCCATAGGAGTGAGTGTGTGTCTAAATTGCCCATAGGAGTGTGTCGTCACTGTTGTCACTTTGGCTTACTTTACTTTCTTTACTTTACACAGCCCTACTAATTATTATAAAGCTTTAGCCATCTAACCATCCACATACCAGTGTAAATACTTGAAATATATTATAAATGGAGACTGATTAATTTTGGAATTGTATATTATTTCCATGGCATTAGTGTTTTTTTTTTGTTTGGCACCCCATTAGACAGCCGGATGTTTGATCTCTTTCGTGATTGGCTGTCTGACCGTTGTCTAAAGTGAT
Source organism: Bagarius yarrelli (assembly GCA_005784505.1). NCBI lineage: Eukaryota > Metazoa > Chordata > Actinopteri > Siluriformes > Sisoridae > Bagarius > Bagarius yarrelli. Next base: position 2,533,504 of record VCAZ01000023.1, read on the forward strand.
TTATTCAGTCACGTCCTTAGAAATTAATTATCAAGGAACAGTAATTGAATCTACTTAAGCTTAGGATGGTTTTTTTTTTGTCTGTGATCAGAGCGGTTTAATTAGAATTTCATTCAACAGTCTCCGTCATTTGTCTGGTATGTTTAATTACTCAGCTTTGTGTCTTGTGCCTAATTAATTCTGCTGTGTGATTGTCGTACATTAATCTTTGTATGTTTCGGAGGCTGTACTGCTACTGCACAGTGGCTCAGATAAGCTTGATCAGGAATGACTGCTGGAATAATTGCTTTCGAACCATGAATTTACACCAAAGTCATTTTTTTTTTCCTTTTTTGACAAACTGCTCAGTTATTTGTTGTTCTTTGCTAAATGGTGTCCCGATTTCTTTTTTATTTATTTCTCTTTTTTTTTTTGCTATCAGATCAGGGAGACAGACACCCGAACAGGAAAGCTCGGGGTCAGCTGAGAACCAAGATCGAGTCAGGCGAAGGCACCATCCCGGTACGGTCCAGCAACACCATCCAGACCTGGGATGGAGTTCTGCAGGGGGAGAGACTTCTCACCATGTCATGCAGCGACAAGATCGCCAGGTAACACTCTAAGCAGTACTCCATTCGTTTATGGGGTGGATAGTAATGATTAAAATAAAAGTTTTTCATTCTAATTGCCCTAAAATGAAATTCGTATGTTCTTCCTGGCCAGTAAAAAAACCCCTTTGCATTGTATATCATTGTTTGTGGATAATGTGATTTGGAATTTGGACACACTACATCCTACTTTTTTATATTTTCACGTAACATCCAATGACACATCAGCGTAAATTTAAAGTAAGGTAATGTTTATCTTGTATAATGTTAATTAAGAGGGGTTTTTTTTCCCTCTTTAAGCAGTTGAAAAGTGTGTTATTTTCTTCTCCGCATATCCCATCTTAGAAAGTTCGGGTCAGAACGCAGGGTCAGCTATAATTCAGCGCCCCTGGAGCAGGAAGGGTTACGGGGACCCAACAGTGGCAGACTGGCGGTGGTGGGGCTTGAACCCAGGTCTTCCCAGTCTTGTAACTATTTGAGCCGCCACGCCCCATATGACTTTTTACCGTTGCCGCATGGGATAGTGAAGTGTACATCATATGGATACTTCAAAATCGGGGCAGAAAAAGTAGATCATCTGGGAACTTTTAGTGTACTGTAATTCTCATACTTAGAATTCAGACCTAATACTTGCCTCACATTCTCAGTTTCACCTACTATAATAGTAGGAAGTATGTGATTTTGGATGAAGCCATAATGTTTGGATGAAGTCACTTGGAGTCTTGACGTTTTCCCAGGTATCTCGCATTAGCACACTAAGGTCCAATTTCAACTCCTACATCGCTGAAAAAAGGGTTCAGAGGAGCTTGTGTGTAGTTTTCCTTTGTGCTGACAGTTTTTTATCCTGATGCCTGTGTGTGTGTGTGTGTCAGAGGTAGGTGTGTTTGTGTGTGTGGCACAGGTCCTGTCACTGGAGATGAGCGAGCTGCTCGTTCCCGGTTATCTGTTTCTCTTCGCTATTATTTAGGCTATTAAGTTCAGTGTCATAAAGAAAAAAACAGCCAGTGATAATGATTGTCTTTCCTCTGCGGCAAGTCCAAGGAGCAGTTAGAGCGAGCGATGCTGTTAGCAGTTGAAGGATGGTGCGCTGTCAGGGCGTGGTGTTTCATCACTTGTATTGTACCATTCCTCAAGGTGTCATCATTCTCTGTTGGACAGGGTTATTTATCAACATAAGTAGAATCCGTTGTGTATCTGGATCTCCTACGCTTTATGATTCATGCGCTCTTCTGTCGCACTACATCATCTGGTTAAAAGCAATGGAGTGGAATATGTTTTATGTATTGATGGTGCTGTAGAACTGGAGCTTTTTTTTTTTTTTTTTTTTGCAGTGGTCTGCCGGTTTATTAACGTTTGGATTCAGTTGCTATGTGTTATATATTATCTATTATATGACTGTGACTGTTTATATATCAGAACAGTCATACCGCAGCAGTGGATACGTCCTGACCGTTAAACAAGTACATTCTGGGTCGGCGCCGTGGTGTAGTTGATTAAGGCGTCGGAACCCGCTTGTGCAAATTGTTTTACTCCGGCGAGCCGGGTTCGATTCCGGCTCGGGTCATTTCCGGTCCCACCTCTCTCTCTCTCTCTCTCTCTCTCTCTCTCTCTCCCCCATTTCATATCAATAAAGGCAAAAAATGCCCCCTAAAAATCTTTAAAAGAACAAGTACATGGTTACAAGTAGTATGAGTAAAATTTGGATGTACTACATTCGCCATTTTGATATTGACACGTGACATATGATGTCACAGCAGCACCAATTTAATGTTTAATGTTTTAATTAAATAGTTTTAATCGTGTGCAGTTTACCTACAAGGACTCAAAGCGCATGAAAAGTGCCACACCGCCGCTTTATGTCACTTCCGCCAGACCATAACTACCAGGTGGGCATGTGACCTCTAACGAGGGGGCACACAATCAGCAACAATAAATTGCAATACAGTGCAAATGCACACTGATAGACCGTCAGATCATATCCCGCAAACTAAAACTAATCAGCAGCAGAACAACATCTCAACAAAAACACAACAGATGTAATTTCATTTTATTACATTAAAAATCACTAAATGGTAAATTTGTATTTATTGTAATTATTCCTAATATTTTAACAACAACCTTTTTGGGAAGGGCACAGCCCACAATTGTCCCCCACTTTAACGATGGACCTGCTTCTGCATATGACGTCGTCCCTCCCATGGCCTTATGTGGTAGTAAAGTGTGTATCATTTGTTTGTTTCAAAATCCAGGTGGGAGTAGTAGGTCATTCAGGAACCTCTTTATACTGTAATTTGCATAAGGATTTGAACATACTACTTGCTTCACATACTCAGTTTCACCTATTATATAGTATGAAAGTTAGGATTGTAATTAGACGTGGTAGTAATAGGGTTAAGGCAATAGGTTTAAGGGAATGAGATTTGGGGATGAGGTTAGTAGTGTTAGAGTATTAGGGCTTTAATAGTAGGATAAAGATTAAGGTAAGGACATAGGAATGGTGGTTTAGGGTTAGAATTAAGGGTTGGGAATAGAGATATGGCTTTATGTGTAAGAATTATGTGTTAAGGATAGAGATATATTTTAGAGGATATGGTAAGGGTTTGGATTGGGGCTAGAGGATACGGGGCATGTAGGCTACTTTTTTGATTGAACATATTAGTTTATAGAAATCTTTATTCAACCTAATTTCATCGAACTGCTAATATCTCTACCTGCTTTTTGTTAAAATGAAAAATTAGCTGGTTTGGTTTGATCTCAAATGCATTTCTAATTATTGAACAGTCTGCCTTATTGCCAACAAGCAGCAGAAAAGGGGGAGTTATGCAAGGGCTGTCTGGTTCTTGCTTAACAAAATCGCCACTATAACAAAAAGACTGTGAGTCAGGCTGGTGTTGAAAGCGGCTGATTGGCCGTACTGAAGAAAACGAGCTCCAGTCACTCGAGAGCGTGTCACCAACACGGCAGTGCAGCAGGTGTTGTTTGGGGGAGCCGTCTTGATTAGCCCCTTTGATTGTGTGCTGCAGAAGAATGGAACCCGCTGGGGTAGACTCGGGTTGTGAAAGCTCATGGTGATAAGGGAACGAAAAAAAGCGCTAATGAACCTGTTTCATCTCGTACACCGTGTGAGCAAAAAGCATCAAGCCCCAGGCCTCTGCTGCTGCTGCTGCTGCTGGATAGATTTCCTCCATATGTATATTTGTCTTTTTTTCTCGTCAGGTCTTTTTTAATATCACACATTCCAAAGAAAATAAGAACATTTGATGCTTTTTTTTTTAACTTCGTTTACAAGTTTTTCTAATAGTGGAAAAACAAAACATCAGTCTGTCACATCAAGTGCTTCGGGGCAAACGATATTTCATATAATGTGTGTGGGTGTGTGTGTCTGTCCAGGTGGAACGTCGTGGGGATTCAGGGTTCACTCATGAGCTACTTCACGGAACCCATCTATTTCTCAAGCATTATCCTAGGCAGCTTGTACCACGCTGATCATCTTTCTCGGGCCATGTACCAGCGCATCGCTGACATCGAACACCTGCCCCAGCAGTTCACCCTTAACCGGCCTCTGCTTAGCGGTAAACACAACCCTTCACCTCACTTCTGCTTCCTCTCACACACTCCAGAAGGTGGAAATAAAAAAATAAAAAAAACAGGCTGCTGAAATTCCTGAAATTGTATTTTGATGAAAGGTCTCACTACCCCATCCACTATGATGGCGCCATTAAAACTAACTGGGTTAGTTAATGTCTGTCATCATGCTGCTTTTGGCTCAATATTATTTTAGGCAGTTTTAAGGTTGTGCTGTATATGTTAAATGTGGCACATTTGCGGAAAGAGATGGAAAGAGAATGTTTTCTGCTTTTATATCACATTGCCTTTCAGAGGAGACGAACTTGAGCATCCGGTTAGCAAAAAATAAAATATGATGGGCTGAAATTGCATCAGATGTTAGAAGGGAATCATTTATTCACATTTGTTGTCGGAATGTAGTCAAATGCATATTTTTATTGCATGTGTACAGTAATGCCTTGTCCCAACTAACAAGTTTTTCCAGATACGAGTTGTCTCTCGGCTGATTTTTTGCTTTGAGTTGCGAGCTAAAATTCTGGTTACGATTCAGCTTCACACACCCAACCGCTAGTTAGCGTAGAAAACTCCAGAGTGAACGCTGTAACATCCTCCCAGCATCCCGTGTCTCACTCGATAGCTAGTCAGACATGCGCGTTAGCAGGTGCGTTAGCGAGTGGAGTCGTCTGATCTCCAACGTAAATGCTGTACATTATATTTAATAAAACCAGTTTATTCCAGTACATACTATTGTATTGTTTTTTATACAATATTTATTATTTATAAGTTTATTTTACTTATTTCAAAACGTTATAAAAAATTGCAGTGTTTTTTTGAGGACCTGAAACAAATTAATGGCATTTTAATTCATTTCAATGGGGAAAATTGATTCAACATACGAGTAGTTCGAATTTGAGCGCCACCACTGAATGAATTAAACTTGTAAGTCAAGGCCCCCCTGTATGTTATTCATCACATTAAGCTTCGATATTTTTTTTAACGCTCTGTATTATACTGTATTTATTTATTCTAATTTACATACATTTGGCAGACGCCCTTATCCAGAGCGACTTACATTTATCTTTTTTTTTTATATACAACTTTATTTATTTTTTTTTTTTTGTTACATACCTTTAATTACAATGAAAGCATATCACAGTCAATTTGAGCAAAGTGTGAAGACTGAGGTGAGCTGGGCACATACTAAACCGCCGCTCTGTCACAACATGCCAATAAACAATGTTTAAATTAAGTAGGAAATTCATTAGAAGATTTCCATATGTTGCCATATCTCCCATTATAGCTGCTTTAATGTAAAAAAACTACAGATTAATCCCACCTCCATTTCTCTCTCTCTCTCTCTCTCTCTCTCTCTCTCTCTTTCTCTACCTTTCTAATATAAACAGTTAGAGCCAAACCCCATGTCTCATCTGTTGAAAAACAGAGTGGCATTTAAGAACGTCAGGTTCCCTCTAGGTGATATTTGCTTAAGATCTTTAGATCCCATCACCTTAATCATGTGATTAAACATGTATTATTGCACACGCTGGTAGAGCGAGTTACATCAGATTCCCAAGACGATGAAGTCTAGATGAAGAAAAATAAGTTTGGTGGCATAAGTGGGTGACGGCAGAAACGCAACCAGGCCGTCAGCTTCTTACTACCTGATAGAATTTTAAGGAAGTATTTTCATAAACTTTCTCTATAAAAATGTACATTTTTGGGAAAAAGTGGTGATGCGGTGATTAATGTGTTGGACTGATAATTGAAAGATTGTGGGTTTAATTCCCAGCACCACCACACCCTAAAAGGTAATGCTATTGAGAAACAGGGAGAGGAGACTTAAATCACTGTAAATCACTAATTCTTGAGCATTACTGCTTTATAATACAGTTATTACATATTTCTGGCATCGATTCAACTAATTAAATCTTCTTCTTCTTCTTTTCGGCTGTTTCCTTTTAGGGGTCGCCACAGCGAATCATCTGTCTCCACCTAACCCTTTTCTCTACATCCTCTTCACTCACACCCACTAACTTCATGTTCTCGTTTATCACATCCATATACCTCCTCTCTGGTCTTCCTCTTTACCTTCTGCCTGGTAGCTTCATTTCTAACATCCTCCTACCGATATATTCACTGTCCCTCCTCTGTACCTGTCCAAACCACCTCAATCTGGACTCCCTGACTTTTTCCCAAAAACACCTAACATGAGCCGTCCCCCTGATGAACTCGTTCCTAATCCTGTCCAACCTCGTCACTCCCAAAGAAAACCTCAACATCTTCAGCTCTGTCTCTAAATAATAATTAACATTAGAAAATATTGTAAAACTGTTAAAAATACATCTGTAATGTTTAATGGAAATTCCTGTAGTGAAAAGAAGTCACATTTCAAGTCACTGATCCATAAAATATTTAATAAATGTAATAAACATCCACCAAAGGGACAATAGTAAACAAAAGTATGGCACTGGTCCTGACCAATCCCAAAACTAATTCAAATAAATAAACCGTTTAACATCTGTAATGTTATTTCCTGTAGTAAAGCCTATCTGCTAAAGGAACTTTACTGTGAACTAATTTCTCAGTAACATTCATGTTCGTGACCTTGTTACTGTGTTTTGGATCAATACACCCTGTCTGATGAAGAGTGTGTGGGTATGTGCCGTGCAGGAATCAGTAACGCAGAAGCGCGGCAGCCAGGAAAAGCTCCTAACTTCAGCGTGAACTGGGCAGTAGGTGACCAGGGTTTAGAGGTCATTAACGCTACCACGGGTAAGGACGACATGGGCCGACCTTCACGCCTCTGCAAGCACGCGCTCTACAGCCGCTGGGTTCGACTGCACTCGAAGGTACGCTGTCCTGATGGGTTTAATGTTCTTATCATCTTTAGTTTAATGTAAGGGCGAGGATTGTGATGCTTTGGGTGCTTTTTAACATAAGAACAGATCAGTTCTAGCAGAGGGAAGAGATAATCATCAGAACAGTTAAAAAAAATAATATTATGCAGAAATTATTCACTAAATAGTAAAATGGCTGGGATACACATGATATCACATATTATAGGCGGTGCATTTAGTAGCTGAGCCTTTAGCGTGGATTTACCCGACTGATACGCCTCTTAATAACACCGTCATCACGTCTCAATTATAGAAACCAGCAATACTAAACAAACACACAATAAAACACGGCGTGGAGACATTTTTATTGTTTTATTTTTATTAATAGCAAGAAACCCTATAAAGACTCCAAACCTCTACACTACAACCGCAACTGTACCACGTTATCTTCGGGGTTTTCTGGAAAAGTCCGCCTTTAAAACGTATTTTTAATTATGTCCAAAACAAAGTCAGTTTCTTCTCCTCCGTCAGCCATTGTGGCTGTAATATTTTTTTTTTTATAAGCCACTGCTTATCTGTCACTGCTAATTGGCTTGTAAGAATTTTAAGTTGTAAATGTAGGTCAGCTTCTGATGGTGTTTAGGCAGCAGAGAAGGACTTACTGGCTCTTACTGGACTTACTGGAGTAATGCAGGAGTAATGCAGGAGTAATGCTAGGTGGTTAATAATATGTAAAGGTAATAATGAATAGAAATTAGATAATTATATGGGATAGTAAAATATTGCACTAAAGGAGGCTTTGTATAGCAGTTTAACTGTAAATGATGGGGAGATAGAGATGGGGCCTGGGGGGCAGATTTTTTTTTGTTTGTTTTTTTGCTCGAGGTTGTATCCAGGGTGTGTGAAATCTGTAATCAATTTTTCCCACCCGTTTTCATTCCAGTTTTACGGTTGCCATGTGACACTTGTTTTATCGTTTCCCTTCAGCTCTCATCCACCTTGCGGATCAAAGTGACCAAGCCGAACTCATACCACGAAGCCAAGGAGGCAGCAGTGGAATATCACACTGCCAAGCAGACGCTCATCAAAGCTTTTCAGAAAGCAGGATTGGGAGCCTGGGTGAAAAAGCCCATCGAACAGGACCAGTTCTCTCTGAGCTCCTGAAGAGGGACAGAGCGGAGATCTGAACCACATCACTACAACCAGCTGTTAATATGTTCCTCTGTGTGTGTGTGTGTGTGTGTGTGTGTGTATATGAGTGTGTTTTTGCCTGTGTTGATGTCCAGCCAATCCACAGCCTTTTCGACTCCTTCACACTGCGCCCACACACACCTGATCTCCATTTTTCTGTTGTTTTGTTGTCATAAAATCAACCCAGAGCACAGAATAGGGTTACAGCGTTAAAAAAAAAAAAAAAAAAAAACCTCGGTGGGTTCGGATTGCTTGCAAATGTTTGGTGGCCTCACGGGAAACATGTAGGTTTATGAGCCAATCATGTCTCTCCTAATTCAGACACACTTACAAAAGAGCATCCCTCTGTTTTTAACCAGCATCTGTCTCTTTTAATCAAACCTTCAAAATCAACACCGCGTATTTTAACTGTTATCATTACTGGTTTCTTTCCCAAAATGATGCAGGAGTAGTTTCAATTTGTGCCGCAGCAATTTTTCCTACAAGTCATCCAGACTTGTGTTTTCCCCTTTAACTCGGACACTAACGATTTTAGCGCTCACTAATCAAAATGCAACCAAAGTTCATTGTTCTGGTTCGTCTTTCTGTCTCCACTGCATGTGTTCCTGGTGTGCCGTGATGCACATCACTTTTATTCAAGAGCCCGATTTATTTTAATTTTATTTTTTTCCGGGCAAACTGTAGATTTAATGATGAAGCTGCCTTCCTTTAACCGTTTTCGGTGTTTAGGGAACTTTTACAGAATGATGTCTCGTCTTTTTTTTTTTTTTTTTTTTTTTTTTTTTTTTTTTTTTTTTTTTTTTTTTTTAATTGCATGAACAACATTTGCGTGAGACGTAAGGAGCTACGTTTTAAAGCCGTTGCCACGTCAGTCTGTTTGTTTGCGTTGATCAGAGGAGAGAATATAAAACCATGCTGTAACCCGATGTAGGGAAAAGCAGCGTTTCTCAGTTGTGCATGTTTATTGTCTAAAGCTGTTTCTCTGCATGGAAAGAGTGGGACGGTTTTCAGGGTTTTAACCGGTTTTCGCCCTCATGATTGATGAATCGGGGCTTTTTTATGTCTGTTCGTTTGTTTGTTCATTCGGTATATTAGTGCCAGGTTTTTTTGGCACAAACTGTCCATATAGCTGATTTCTGCTGTATCCCTTCTACTGAAGTTTTATCTTCTTTATGCAAGATTTTTTTTTGTCCTTCGTTTTTTTTAAGCTTGTGCAATCTTTGGCTAACAAACAGCAGCATGATTGACTGATCCTGAAGTCATATAACCAGGGGCATGATTTCTCTCTTCTTCTTCAGCTTTCTTTCTCTGGTTAAAAAGGAGAGTCGCTGTTTTACAAGGCACAAACTTCACATTTTGTACCTTATTTTCCAGGCAGCAGCTCTGTTTCATGACGGTGAAAAGGAAGGCCATGGATTTTATAGTGAAAGAAACAAAATCAGTGAATATATTTCACGTTTAATTAACGTTTTTCACGTCTGGAATGCAGCGTAGTCACATGACCTCTGCAGCCACTGGACTCAGAGTCTTACTTACAACTGTACACAGAGACAATGTTATATTTACGTGTGTGTGTGTGTGTGTGTGTGTGTGTACCTGCTGCTGAGCCCAACCGGCACTCTGTCGAGATGTCATGGCAACAGGATTTGAAGATTGCTGTTAAATCTTCACCAAAGATGATGTCTTTTATTTTGGGTTGTTTTAAGGTTAAAAAAGAAAAGAAAAGTATACTTTATTTTTTAAAAAGCCGTTATTAATGCAATGTTCGGTGGGCATCTTATAACCGGTCATCAAGGTTTTGTATATTCATTTACTAATATATATATTTTTAGTTGGTTTAAACGGACTATCTTTGTGTTCTGCAGTGATCTAAGAGCAGCTCCTTTCTCTGTGTTTCTGTACCCGTTAGTTTACTACTGTAAATATGGTGAATCTCTCTGTCATTGTCATGGACACACTGCAAATATTTACGCTAGTTCTGAACGACAAAAACACAAAATCTGTTGTATGGACGTGGTCGTTTCTTTCCTTTTTTTTTTTTTTTTTTTTTTTTTTTTTTTTTTTTTTTTTTTGGTTTGTTTGTTTTTCTTCATTAAAAACCGTTGTTTTATTTTAAGTTTGACATTAACGTTCAATTGGTTCAGCTGCAGGCATCATGGTGGCTTGGTGGTTAGCACTGTTGCCTCACAGCAAGAAGGTCCTGGGTTGGATTTCTGTGTGGAGTTTACATGTTCTTCCTGCAGGTTTACTCCGGGTTCTCCGGTTTCCTCCCACAGTCCAAAAAACGTGTATGTTAGATTGATTAGTGATTTATATATTGCCCATAGGAGTGAGTGTGAGTGTGTGTGATGGACTGGTGACCTGTCCAGGGTGTCCCCCTCCTGCCTTTCACCCTTTCAGAGACGGCTGGCGATAGATCCCAGCAGATCCCTGTGATCCCGAATTAGGGAATTAGCGGGTATAGAAGATGAATGAATGAATGAATGAATGGTTCAGCTGTCCCAACCCTGTACCTTCTACACACATAGACGGAAAAAAGACAGAAATTGTGTCTCTGGAAAAGTCCAGGACTGAGAACAGTTGCCAGGTCTGTGTGACATTTATAGCTTTCAACAACCCTAAACTTATAACCTACTGAGTAGCGCCATAAATCCAGTGAAATCTGGAGCTCAGGCTACTGTCCGTCTCCCAGTGTCCAGCTTTATCCTCTGTCCACAACAGTCTGTGGTTTGCAATTTACCTTACATCAGTGGTTTCCAAACACACACACACACACACACACACACTCGCATTAAGACACTTTCTGAAAACAACTAAGGAACAAGTCACTTAGCATTAAAAGCATTTAAAGTAAATCCTGTAGCTTTTACATCGTTTTTAACAGAATTTTTAACAAACAGGAACTAGTATTCTAGAAACTTCCTGACGCTTTTCTGTTAAAACATGGCAGAGTAAAGTGTTTGTTTGGGCCATAAGCTACTCAACGGAACACACAACGAAATCGAATGGAATATTACGGGAAGCGTCACACCGTACAGTGATGCAGCTGAACACTGCCAGGCGGTGCGGCATAACAAACCTCTGATTTATATATTTTCTCTTTTAAAGTTTTTAATGCATCCTTATATAAATCTGCTGGATCTACACTAGCCTTTCCGCATCCCCTCTTATTATATCTCCTCGTCCCTCCAAAGGGTCAAACCAACCCCTTCACACCTAGGGAAAGCTTTGCTAATCTGCTAATCCACTTCCATTAGCAATTTAGCAAAGCTTCCCCTAGGTGTGAATAGTGGAAAGCGATACAGTGGCTCGGGTGTTTGTACAACTGATCGAAAGGTTATGAGTTTGAATCCCAGGACCAGCAACAGTTTATGAATCAAGTTTACGAATCAGATAAATGTACAATGTTAAGAAAAAAGCCGAATGACGTAAGTATAATGTGTGTGCATGAAGCCTTGTGGTAGATTATTGTTACCCTTTACATTTACCCTTATCCAGAGCGACCTACATTATTCCCTGTTATACAGCTAAGCAATTAAGGGGTTAAGGGCCTTGCTCAGGAGCCCAGCGGTCGTGGCTTGCTGGTGCTGGGAATCAAACCCAAGTCTTCAAGTTGGTAGTCCAACACCTTAACCCACTGCACTACCACTTCCCCCCACACTTACCACACTTAGTTTTTTGGGACAGCTGATCCATGCTGATCCATCTATGGAAGGTGGATGAGATAGAAACCGACACTGAGGACATTATGTGAGGAGCAAAGCAAGCTCTGGATTTCATGACCTTGAATGAATTAAATAAATGGTCCTGGTGGTCCATTTAGGTTTTATTGCTATAAAAACAAGTGAAGAAATTTACAAATGCGTTTACATACAGATTTATTTTTTTTTTTTACACTCCAAACTGCACAACCACAGACCTGGCAACCAGCTGGCTTTGTTGTTAATTATACTGTACTTTAAAGTTTTTCTTTATTTTGTAGCCAGGAGACAAAAAATTGACAGCGATTCTTTTTTTTTTTTTTTTTAAATCTTTTTAGTTGTATTCCACCCATCATGATTTTATGGCCTCTGTCTGTAGCATATTGATTGTCAAACTTGTTCTTCACACACTTCTCTCTCTCTTTCTCTCTCACTCTCTACTACCCAAGATGTCAGTAAATGATGTCATAAATTGATTCCCCCAGTCCCACGCAAGGCAGGACTTTTCCTTGTTTGTATGGTTTTTTGAAGTTCTGGAACATGAGCGTCTTTGGGTCAAAACCTGACTCAGTGCTCAGGTTCTGGTCTTCCCTGTTCTGAGAGTGTTGTAATAGGTTGACTGTACGGTGGGGTACGGTGGTGCTGTTCACTGCCTCCTCCTGCGTGTCCTCTGTAAAATCCATACACGGGCCACCTGCATGAACTCCTCCACTGAAGCTGCACCCAGCATGATGACTATAAAAGGACTTGTATGTAGAAAAAACACCATAGATCTATATATATAAAGGAGAAAAAAATAAACAAGATATTAGTTTACATTTGTATATGAGTGGAGTTTTTTTTTCAGTTTCCATATTAATTAATAAAGCAGCTTATTTGGACCTCAGTCAGTTACCCGGATACACAGCCTTGTCTTAGATGCCCCGGATGCTATAGAGATTAGTATATAACTAATCAGGATGTAACGTGATTTAGCTTAGCATTAGCTTAGCACACTAGCACAAACATAAACAGAACAACGAAGATGAACTAGACTAGCATAAACTTAACTTTGACACAAATGAGCTCACAACAGCGGTACAGTTACAAACCAAAATGCTCGACAAAGTAAGGGAAACACAAGGGCTATAAATACACATGATAAACCAAAAGAAACACGAAACAGGGACAAGGGAGTCATGTGACACGAACACATGGGAAACAAGAATCACATGACAAGGACAAAACAGGAAGTAAACAAAGGCTTAAACAATGAAAATAAACTCAGAACATAAACATAAAACATTGGCCATAACCTTTTACATATACAGACGGATGCGGCCATCAGACAGCGACTGATGGGCGCAGAATAATAGTAGAATGTGTTTCTTTTTGGAAATTGGCATAATTCTATGTATTGTATTTAATCAAAATGAATAAATCAATTCCACACACCACAAACTAATCTTACGTTGGTTTGATCAATCAGATCATTAATGGACAATCAAGAATCGACCAGATGTTTTTGCTTCTTTTTCAACAGTAAGTGAAATGTGGAGGTACATAAGGACTCCAATGGTTTGCCAAGTCAAATAAAAGTGCCTATTTTGCTGCTGCTGATGCTAATGAAGTTAGCTGGTCATTAGTCTGCTCCCTGCTGTAGTCTCCAGAGCAGTGACACAGTGCTTCCTCTCACCGAGCAGACTAATGGAGCTGGAGCTGGAGACTCACGGAGCTCGCACCTGAACAGATGGTACAGGAGAAAGACGCTTCTGTCAGCTTCAGCTTCAGACACACACACACGCACACACACATTGCTATTTCTTTCTCTCATCTTTATCCAAGCTGGCTTTGGCTTTGCTGCTGTAGATCCTGGAACAGCTCTAGGTAAACTAACTGCAGAAAGAGCTTCATGTTGCTAGTCTGATTTATCGTGTCTTGAGTAGTATTTATACCCCTTGAACTTTTTCACATTTTGTCACGTTACAACCAAAAACTTAAAACTTATTTTATTGAGAAGTATCACAGAATTCCAGCAAGACAATGACCCTAAACATACAATAGAATGGTTTGGATCAAAGAATTCATGTGTTAGAATGACCCAGTCAAAGTCTAGACCTAAATCCCATTGAGCATCTGTGGCAAGACTTTTAAATTGTTGTTCACAGACGCTTCCCATCCAATCTGTCTGATCTGGAGTTATTTAACAAAGTAAAATGGGCAAAAATTTCAGTCTTTAGATGTGAACGCTCTAAAGACCTAACGCAAAAGACGTGCAGCTGTAATTGCAGCAAAAGGTGGCGCTTTAAATAAAGCACGGTTGCCTCACAGCAAGAAGGTCCTAAGTTCAATTCCCCTGCAGGGTCTTTCTGCGTGAAGTTTGCATGTTCTCCCTGTGCTTGTGTGGGTTTCCTCCGGGTTCTCCGGTTTCCTCCCACAGTCCAAAAACATGTATGTTAGATTGATTAGTGATTCTAAATTGCCAGTGTGTGTGTGTGTCCCTGTGATAGACTGGTGACCTGTCCAGGTCCTGCTTTTCGCCCTTTTAGAGATGGCTGGGATAGACTCCAGCAGATCCCTGTGACCCCCAATTAGGGAATAAGCGGGTATAGAAGATGGATGGATGGATGGATGGATGGATGGATGGATGGATGGATGGATGGATGGTTGTAAGGTGACAAAATGTGAAAATGTTCAAGGGTTATGAATACTATTTCAAAGCACTGTTATGCATCTGTTATCTATTTTATTTCAGTAGATTTATCCAGTCATCATCGTTAAGAATTAGGGTAAAATATGAGGGGAAAATGTTATAATTTTACAAACAATCATTTTTGTGATCCGGTCGGTGAGTATAACTTTCCAGAACCTAAACAAATTCTAAAAGTAAAATAAGGGTACATTTATTAGTCTGTACAACATAAACAATTGAGCTAATGATCGATAAATAAATAAATAATAGTCCTTCATAGGGCACCACAAACTACTAGTGACGGTTAGTTTTGGGTTCAGTCATAAGCTCTGTGTGGCGTTTGTGTTTTCTTAACGTGCCTAAATAGGTTCTTTTTAAGTTCTCTCACATATTCACATCTAAATTGCTTAAAACTTTGAGAACCATGCTGTAACTGAATCATAAGTCTTCTTTAGAATCTAAAATATAATACTTTCGTCTTGGATATTAACTCAGTTCTTGCCCTAAATACTGCAAATGACTTTGCCCTCACCTTCCCTCTAGACAGAAAGGTTGATTGGAGCTTTTGAGTCCCAGAGCTGGGGA
The DNA here is from genome assembly GCA_005784505.1 of Bagarius yarrelli. Taxonomy (NCBI): domain Eukaryota; kingdom Metazoa; phylum Chordata; class Actinopteri; order Siluriformes; family Sisoridae; genus Bagarius; species Bagarius yarrelli. The sequence goes on from VCAZ01000023.1 coordinate 2,548,643, forward strand.
TTTTCAGTCCCTTCCATCATCCATCATGGCCGGCTGCTGGGCCTTACTGAATCAGGAACGCTAAACACCCCCGCCTTTAGGGGACCTAACTTTCTCCTGAAAGAAGAATGAGATCTCCGGCCACTTCTACGGCTCACTAAGTACTAAACACCAAACGTATGTTCCACTGATGAGCTACTGTATTCTGTTCATGTCAGCAAACGAGTCTAAAGAAGAGAACATTCCGTTAGATGTTTCATTCAGTGCTTCTTTCTAAATTAATGCTGCTTAAGGTTCTTTACAGGAAGTTAAAGTACCAAAAAATGAAGATAAAATCGCTCATGAGACCCATAGATGATTAATAATTAATTGAAGGCAGCTAAAAAATGGAATTTAAGTGAAAAAGAATAAAATTAATCGCACCACTTTCAGTTCAGTTCAATTTTTATTTGTGTAACGCCTTTTACAATGGTCATTGTCACAAAGCAGCTGTACACAATCAAAGATAATTATAAAACGCAAATGAATCAGAAATCAATTTCACCCTGATAAGCAAGCCGATGGCGACGGCGGCAAGGAAAAACTTCCCGAGACGGAATAGGAAGAAACCTTAAGAGGAAACAGACTCAACAGAGAACCCATCCTCATTTGGGTAAAAAACATAAAAAACAGGTAGCAGGAATTATGTAGTTACACTCTGTGTGTGTGTGTGTGTGTGTGTGTGTGTGTGTGTAAGCAACTTAAATCATAAGTCCTCGAAGAACAGCAGAAACGTCTTTATAGCAGAGTGGATACGTCCTCGGTCACCCTGGTGATGGGATCATCGATTGGAGGCGGGTCACTCGGAAGGGTCCGGAGTGGAGATGGGATCTGAATCACATTGTGGACTGTATTCTTCTTCTTCTTCTTCTCCTTTCGGCTGTTCCCTTTTAGAGGTCACCACAGCGAATCATCTCTGCTCCACACCTAACCCTATTCCCTCTAACGTCCTCATCCTCTTTACCACTAACTAATTCATGTCCTCGTGTTTATCGCATCTCCAATATACCTCCTCTTTGGTCTTTTCTTTCTCTTGCTTCTGACTGGTAGCTTAATTTCTAACATCCTCACCCTAACCAATATATTCACTGTCCCTCCTCTGTACATGTCCAAACCACCTTACTGTATTCAAAGTAGGTTAATTTAGTCTAACAGAAGTAGTGTATCTTTTTTTAAGCCCAAAGATGAAGCGAAATGCAATAAAAATCTACACAGTACTAAAACTCAATTTCATTTTTTTTTTTGCAATACTAAGGATATTTATTATTTATTATATTACATTATATTGCTGTCTATGCTGATGTTGCTTTATTGTTTATTGTTGCTTTTTGAAGTCCAGTATATTATATTATATTATATTATCCTATCTGGAAATTTTCAAAAGTGCTTCAAAATGTAATTTAAAGTTGTTGTTTTTTTTATTTTTTAGCGCTCGAAGCGCACAAGACTGAGCTTTTAATTCGCCCCGGCCAGAATGCAATTAGGTTTGGTAAGATGCATTACTGTATTTACGACGCGTGCTTCTGCATTTACTTTTTTACTCCCCTTCACCTGCCTTTCCCTCATGATCATGATATTATTTTCGCTGCGGTGCTCATTTTTTTTCTCATCATTCACTCTCCTATTGTTTTTCTGCAATATCGTATACTTTATTAACCTTCGCTGCCTGGTGATGGCGGTCCAGTCCATCTGAAAAGTCATCCTATTCTATCTAGGAAACCCAAATCACACTCCTATTCAAAATTTTACTCAAACTCACCTGTCCAGCGCAGGGATAAAATAAAGTAGCGTGTGCGGCTCCAGAAGACCTAAAAGAAATCATAAATCATGAAAGTCCATGTCCTGGGGACTGTAGGATCCGCACTGATTCAAGGCTTCGATTTCCATTTCAATTTTCTGCTCAGTGGAGTTGATGTATGTGGCGAATGGCACGGCAGACCCACGGCGTGGCCCTGTTCCTCTCCACACTATTTATTCGCACAGAATTCCAGTGACCTTGGCTTTACGTCTGGCATTAATGTCACACCTGCTGGCAGAACCTACAATGCAGGAATCACAAAATCAGAAAACAGCCCAGAATTAAATTCGGCTTTATCTAAATAAAATACTCAAAGCACTAATCATATTTACTTTATGGACGTCTGCAAGCAATAATTTTATTATAGCAAGATGATTGGCTGGACTCCTAAAATCTGGGTTGTGGCTCAAATGGTTAAGGTGCTGAGTTGCTGATCTGAAGACCAGGAAGACCTGGGTTCAAGCCCCACCACCCGCAAGCCAACCACTGTCGGGTCCTTGAGCAAGACCCTTAACCCTTTCTGCTCCAGGGGCGCTGTATCTGCTCTGACCCCCAACTTACTAAGATGGGATATGTGAAAAAAGAATTTCACTGTGCTGTAAAAAATGTGACAAAATAAAAGCATTTACAAAATCGATTTAATGAGCTACAAAGGAAGATTTTCAATCCACCCCTTACTTTACTGTCAACCCTACAGTTAACTACATAGACTTTTTTTTTATTTTATGCACAACTATTCATTCTTACCTCCTAGCCTGTGATGTGGCCTGCTAAATAAGACCACATGTCTTACATACTGATTAATAATTAGAAAAGGACAAGAATCTGCTTAACATGATTCTATTACATGATTCCCTCTTTAGGGAAATGTTGATTATGTTGTTGACCGTTTTAGATTCACAGCATTTAGCAGACGCTCAGAGTTCTTGCTTTTTGGGTAGGGTAGGGGTGCTGGGAATCAAACCCTGATGTTTCTATTAGCGATCCAACACCTTAAACACTGCGCTACCACTTCGCCGTGAACCATTACCCCGGAGTACTAACATATGATTCAAAGCACCTTCTATATAAAAACCACCAACACACAAATGAAAAAAGTGACAAAAATAAACCGCTTAAGCACATTTAAGTCGGAACTACAGTAGAAATGTAAAAGTCTGGAACGATTTTACTTAAGAATTGTATGTAAGTAGGCGACAAACAAGACCAAAACTTACTTTATTTCTCTATAATCTTTATTTCAGGATTAGACAGCAAAAAAAAATGTGAAACTTTGTCTAAAAGTGAGTCCACTTCGCTTAAGTACGGCACTAATTGCAGGATATTTCTAACGGCAAGTTTCTGTTAATTGGTGATGTTTTTTTTATGTCAGACTTCTGCCCCAGCCACTGGCGGTCTGATTTGCTATAATTGCCCGATAGATAAGACAGAGTGGCAGGGCAATGAATGGAGCGGTGAGAGCTGGAGGGGAAAAAAAAAACTGTCATAGAAATGAATAACATTTATCTTAGCGCTCAGGCTTTTCTGGGTGCCAAACATTTTTGACGGAGAATTCTTTGAAGATGACAAAATAATTAAAAACGGGGACCTTGTTGCTATTCACAGGAGAGAAAGAGTGGTGGTGGGGTGTGTAGAGAAGGGGAGTAATTTGCATTCTGACCTTCCTGTTTCAATAGCCCATTTGCCCTTCTACTTCCAGGACACGAACCACGGCATGAGAAAGTGGCACTGGTGCTCTGGTGATGATGTGGTGAAAGGCTGCAGAAAGGAAAAGATTAATAACACATTACCAATTCAGCTCCTCTTTGCAAACAGTTTGTGCTAAGCGGGCAGATATTTGAATATCTAAATTGTCTGAGCGAGGGTTTGGAATAGACATTAATGGGCCCGTGTCCTTGTCAAAGATCTCTCAGAGCTAAAACAGAAAGGTCTGACTACTAAATGAGAGGCTGGGACAACAATTCCAAAAGGGTTACTTTTCCAGTTGATCTGCAAGGGAGAGGAAATGACACTTACACGATCTTGGCATTTTGACGTTCAGATTAGCTTTAGAATCTTTTAATTGCAACCAGTGGAGGCGTCTCACTGTAAACTGAGCTGAGCTGAACATAATATTCACAGGGATTTTGTCAGTCAAAAAAGGGTATTTTTTAAGGACGTCTTTAATTGATGTACGCATGTTGGCGTAAAGTGTACATTCATTGTGCCCTAATTGAAGTCTTTATTAGACGGTAGTCCTGTCAGTGTTGTATGATGGTCAGCTCAGTGGTTAAGGTGTTGGACTGATTCATTCCCTCACTCAATTTCTATACCCGCTTATTCCCTAATTCAGGGTCACGCGGATCTGCTGGATGGAGTCTATCCCAGCCGTCTCTGAAAAGGCGAAAGACAGAAGGGGGACACCCTGGACAGGTCACCATGGACTGATTCAACTCAATTCAAGTTTATTTGTTTTGCGCTCTGTCTCAAAGCAGCTTTACTCAGAATGCAGTAACAGTGAAAAGTTTGTCCCTGATGAGCAAACCGGAGACGACTGTGGAAAGGAAAAACTCCCTGAGGAACCAGACTCAAGGAAACCATCCTTATCTGAAAGACACCAAAAACACCTTTTGTTAATTGCAGCAAACTTTAATTACTAATACCGGGAAGATCAGGGTTTGATTCCTGGCACCACCAAGCTGCCACTGTTGGGCCCCTGAGCGAGGGCCCTTAACCCCCAATTGCTCAGTTGTATAAAAAAGATAAATGTTAGTCGCTCTGGATAAGGACGTCTGGCAAATGTCATGAATGTAAATGTAACTAATTACAAATACTTTCGTTACAGTTCTTTCGTTTTTCCATTAATAGTATTATTAAATTGTTGTATTTTAACTTTGAGTTGTTTAAAATTAATTGTTTTAACTTTGCTACATTTGTTTTTTACAAAAAGTACAAAAAAAAAATCAATTGATTTATAATATTTTTGAGCCAATCAAGGCATCAGCCAACAATAACAGTAACACAATTTTTCCAACAGTTTACAGTGAGAGAAGACACATACAAAGAAATAGTGATGTCTGCAGAAGATACCAACAGACCCTGTGATGACATTAACGATGATAATTCTCCTGTTTTAAAAGCAGTAAGAATAAAAGCATTCTTTTACTTTTATTTATAAATTAAAATAAGGTGTAAAGAATTTTGTTGGGAGATGATATGATGATGTCGTTTTAATAGTTAAATACCGAGTCGATGCATTTACAAAAGCTAGGTCTTGTTTTATTGAATAATTTTGTTGCTTATAACATTTTGTAGTTAAGTTTTTCACTCTTTGGTAGGAGGTTGGGTTTTACTCTAAGCAGGGTTGGGTCTTTCACCCAGAATAAATTATACATTCTGCATTTTGCAGACGTTCTTGTCCAGAATTTCTCTCTTTTATACAACTAAGTGATCAGGGGTTAAGGGCCTTGCTCTGTGGTAATGTTTTGGTGCTGAGAATCAACCCTACAATCTTCCAATTAGCAGTCCAACATCTTTACCACTGCACTACCGCTCCCCATTAACATCCCATTTCACACACTGATGGACTCAAATAGGTCAGTGGTGGCTCAAATGGTTAAGGCACTGAGTTGCTGATCTGGAGACCAGAAACACCGGCGTTCCAGCCCCACCACTGACAGCTGTTGATCTGAAAATCACCACTACCGGCAAGCCAACCACTGTTGGGTCCTTGAGCAAGACTCTTAACCCTTCCTGCTCCAGGGGCGCTGTATCATAGCTGACCCTGTGCTCTGACCACCAACTTACTAAGATGGGATATGCGAAAAAAGACTTTCACCGTGCTGTAAAAAAGTATATGTGACAAAATAAAGGCATTTACATTTTATTTAACTTGAGTAGGTTGTTTACAAAAAAATTTAATTACTCTACTGGAAAGTAGAAATTTTTACTATCCTTTCCACCACATATGACGGTCCAGGTTTTAATATTCTATGAAATGTCCATGTGCTTAAAAAGTTATAATAAAAAGGTATATTATGAAGGAAAAGCATGAAAGGAACTGCGTGGGAGTGCAGTCTATAACAAACTCTGGTGTAGTAAAAACTTCAAAATTGTTTTATTGAAACAGAATAAATGACTAGTCTCTAATACACCTGGGATACAATGTGATTTGCCCTTCAGGGGAGAAATGTCCATGTTACCAGGATACGAAAATGTCCCTGGCTGTAAGTGCTTGGAATGCACTGCATGTGAGTGTGTATGTGTATATGAGTGTGTGTGTGTGTGAGTGTGAGTATGTGTGTACACCTGTAACCTATTGGTCTTCAGGTGAATATAAAAATATGGCTTTCACCCTGGTTCTGTTTCTGATGTGAAGATGTTTCCTGGAGGCCATTTTCCTGTAAAGAAGTGTTTTAGTTGTTAAAAGGAGCCCAGGCAGTCATTGCTCACGAAAAAGAGACATGTCTCACTCCATCACACATTCCACTGAAAGCACCAATGGACGTCTTTTTTTTTTTTTTTCTTTTTTTTTTCCAGATACCCTTTGCCAATATAATTTTCCGCTTTGCCGTCTAACTCAAATTGAATTTGAAATGAACGTTGCTGAACGTATTCTGTTAGGGCCACTTCATGATCAACATGATTTGTGTTTTTCATTGCACGCAGACGAGTTTCCGCCAGTGTGTCCAAATATCTTTTATCCAAATGTCTCTCTCTCTCTCTCTCTCTCTCTCCTGTGCACGTTCGGTAAAGCAAATCACCAGGTATGTTTCGGTGTAACCCTTTTTTTTCCTAGAAAATCTGGAAAATAATACACTTACATGCCAAAATTATTCTAAAATGTTCTCTATGTATTGTTAAGCAAAGCGTTTATAATAATGAATAACTATTTACAATAAAAGCAACTTACATCAACTACCATCAACAAATAAAGCATGTCTGATACATACCATAGAAAGGAAATAACATGCTACGGTAAATCCTAATACAATCAGATTATAAGGGAAAAAATGAACAACCCAAATACCTAACATATCAGTCAATTTATATAGAAGAGGAAACAAAAAGAGCAGAAGAGATGAGAGTTAAATATAAGGTAAAGGGTTAATTCACATATGAACATACATATACAGTAAAGACCACCAAGTTTGTGAACATCTCAGGAGGGATTTTGTCCCACTTCTCATTGCAGATCCTCTCCAAGTCATTAAGGTTTAAATTTGGCAACTCAAACCCTCAGCTCCCTCCACAGATTTTCTATTTTACGGTCTGGAGTCTGACTAGGCCACTTCAGGGCCTTCTTCTTAAGCCAATCCTTTGTTGCCTTGGCCGTGTGTTTTAGGTCACGCTGGAATACCCAACCATGACCTATTTCCAAAGCTCTGGCTAAAAGAAGGAGCTTCTTACCCAAGATTTGACGGTATATGGGCCCAACCGTCATCCCTTTGATGCCCTGTCCCCGTAACTGCAAAAACACCCTCTAAGCGTAATATTTCCACCTCTATGTTTGAAGGTGCAGATGGTGTTCCTGGATTCCTCCTTTTCTAAACACGGTGATACCAAAGAGCTTGATTCTGGTCCCATCTGACCACAATACTTTTACCCATTTTAGTATTTTAGTCCTTCATGGCGTGATGTGTTACTAGTTGTTTTCCTGCTGATTATAGTTCCAGTTGCCTTAAGCTCCTTGACAAGATCCTGCTGTGTAGTTTGGGGCTGATTCCTCACTGTTATTATGATCATTAAAACTTCACAAGATCTCCATGGAGTCCCAGACCCGAGTGAGATTGATTTTTTTTTGTGTTTCTTCCATTTGCCAATAATCTTACCAACTGTTTCCTCCTTCACTCCTTCACATCTTGTCTTCTAGACGGCCACCCGGACAGAACGACGGAAACTTTGCTGCAGTGTGGAATAACCTACTGGATTATCTGGTCAGAGGAGAGCTGACGCCCCCGACCCCCCACCCCCTACTAAGCTTGGATTCTCCTAATGTTTTTTTCTCCATTTTGTCACCGATGGAGTTTTGGTTTCTTGCCACTGTCACGCTGACTTGCTCAGTTGGGGACTCTTAATTTACAGATATTGTGTTTTTTGAAGTGATAAATAAATAAAAGTGACTTCACTTGAGTGGAGAAGATTCTGCGATATACATAAATACACATAAATATACCGCATGCTATATTCTGCGTATTTTTTAGTTTTGTGACCTGGTGAACCAGTTTCAAACCAGTTCTTCTGTACGCCACTTTTGCATCTGCCAAATGTTATAAATCCACATGTAAGTGTAATGCTGTAGTGTCCTCTAGTGTTGAAAAGGAAGTATTACGCCCTCTTTATCACCTGTTTCATTCATTTTACACCAAACACTGAAACTTAGTTAGTCTCCTGCTCTAAATATTGCATAATGTGATGTAATAACAAATACACTTTAACATCACACAAATAACTCTGACTGTAACGTCCCCAAACTGTTGCCACAAAGTTGGACGCACACAGTTGTTTAGAAAGTCGTTGTATGTTGTAGCATTATTTTCCTGCACAGGGTCCCGACCTCAACCCAACTGAACAGCATCGGGATCGACTGAAGAACAGAGTGCACCTCAGACTAGAAATTTGGAGGTTATTATAGAAGTAAGAGTGAGACTAAATCTAGAATTGTATGTTCGAATCGCACATATGGATGTGATGGTGAATTGTCCTAATACATTTGGACATATCGTATATATCAGGGGTGTCCAAGCTCAGTCCTGGAGGGCCGGTGTCCTGCAGAGTTTAGCTCCAACTTGCCTCAACACGCCTACCTGTAAGTTTCAAGTAAACCTAGCAAGATCTTGATTAGTTGGTTCAGGTGTGTTTGATTAAGGTTAGAGCTAAACTCTGCAGGACACCCCGACCCTCCAGGACCACGTTTGGACATCCCTGGTCTATATGCTGGTATATAAAAGATGGTATATAAACTCACTGGTATTATTATATTGGTAGAACTCCATGAAAAAACCCTTTTACTGATGATGACCCAACATTTTAATCTAAATAAAACAGAAAGTGTGCGAGATGTTCAGATATTATTTATTTAATGACGTCTTGATTGAGATAAAAACTGTATGTGGTTGATGACCCGGATTATTTCGTCTGCCATTTTTATTTGCTAGAATATCAGCATTTAACTGTACGAAACTTGTGTCCAAAAAAAAAACAGCGTGGTTTCAATTTCTCGAGCTCTTCATCCGTCTGCTATTCTCCTGTGTGATGGACACTGGTCACACTACAGCTCTGTGTGGTACAGCTGTTTGGCTTTGATCATGTTCTCCTTTACTAAAGACAAAAAACAATGAAGAAGAAAAATGAATCGAACATCATTATATCAGGATTGTATGCTGATAAATCGATGTCACCTGTAGGAGGACCAGTTTTGACGAAACACTCACAAAAATCCATGTCCTCAGGTTCATAAGCGAACTTGCGGTTAGTGTATTTGCCGATGATGTCGCCTCGTACGGTCCTTGATGGATCTGGAATAAAACCAATATGGGGGCTTATTATTACAAAAAAAAAAAAAAAAAAACATAAATAAATGAATTCATCTGAAGATAATAAATGATGCTGAGCAGAAAAAAATAAATATATATTCAGTGTTATTTTTTAAAAAGGAGCTCACCAACAAAAAGAATTCTGGGGACGTAATAACCATCAGGAGCCATATTCGGATCTGTCGTTTCATGCTAAAAGTAAAATTCAGGCTTGGTTAGACAATCGGTAAAAATGTCGCTGTCATTGATGCACAGAGAGTTTATACAAAAAGACACACTCGGTCAGTGTTTTATTAGGAACACTTGGACACCTATTCATTCGTCCTTTAAGGAAGTGGCAGCTCAGTGGTTATCGTGTTGGACCAGCTGCCACTGCTGAGGATTGAACCCAAAATGTTCTAATCAGCAGTCCAAAACCTTACTAACTCCTGAGCAAAGTCCTTAACCCTCAACTGCCACAGCGAATCATCTGTCTCCCCCTAACCCTATTCTCTACATCCTCTTCACTCACACACACCAACTTCATGTCCTCGTTTATCTCATCCATATACCTCCTCTTTGGTCTTCCTCTTTACCTTCTGCCTGGTAGCTTCATTTCTAACATCCTCCTACCGACATATTCACTATCCCTCCTCTGTACATGTCCAAACCACCTCAATCTGGACTCCCTGACTTTCTCCAATAAAACATCTAACATGAGCCGTCCCCCTGATGAACTCGTTCCTAATCCTGTCCAACCTCGTCACTCCCAAAAATACCCCTTAACATTTTACATAAGTTTTTGCATCAGTGATCGGAATAGGCTGGTTGGAGTTTGTCTTTAATCCACAACAGTTCCTAATGTCCCTAAGGTCTCAGTGAGTGTAGAACTGTACATTACAGTCGGTACTACAGCATGTGTGTACAGAAATGTAAAACTTTACCACTAAATTGAGCATGATGAAATCCTCTTTGGCCATTTTTTGGATGGATTTATTCTCCACAAATACCTTTTTGAGAGCTGAGTGTATGAATAAAGAAATAAAAGCATGTCAACAACAATGCTGTACACACACACGCCCACGCACACACACACACACACACACACACACACACACATACGCACGCACACGTACACAACTTATTGTATGATTTTAAAGGTCAGAAGTTTTCTATGTGAAGGATGTAAGCCAGATAAAAACAAGAGTATGTGAGACAGCTAAAAAGCTAAGCGAGTGTATGTGAGACAGCTGGAAAGCAAGTGTATGTGAGACAGCTAAAAAGCGGGTTTATATGAGACAGCTAAAAAGCAAGTGTATGTGAGACAGCTGAAAAACAACTTTATGTGAGACAGCTACAAAAGCGAGTATATGTGAGACAGCTACAAAAGCGAGTATATGTGAGACAGCTAAAAAGCGAGATTTTGTGAGACAGCTGGAAAGCGAGTGTATGTGAGACAGCTGAAAAGTGAATGCATGTGAGAGTTACAAAAGCGAGTATATGTAAAACAGCTGAAAAGGAAGTGTATATGAGACAGCTGAAAAGCGAGTGCATGTGAGACAGCTGAAAAGCAAGAGTTTGTGAGACAGCTAAAAAACAAGTGTATGTGAGACAGCTAAAAATGCAAAACGTGTATATGTGAGACAACTGAAAAGTGAGTGTACGTGAGACAGCTGAAAAGCGAATGCATGTGAGACAACTGAAAAGCGAGTGTATGTGAGACAGCTGAAAAGCGAGTATATGTAAGACAACCAAAAAGCGAGTGTATGTGAGACAGCTTTAAAGCGAATGCATGTGAGACAACTGAAAGTCGAGTGTACGTGAGACAGCTGAAAAGCGAGTGTTTGTGAGGCAGCCAATAAACAAGTGTATCTAAGACAGCTTACGGCAAAGCAAGTATATGTGAGACAACTGAAAAACAAGTGTATGTGAGACAGCTGGAAAGCGAGTATATCTGGGACAGCTGAAAAGCGGGTGCATGTGAGACAGCTGGAAAGCGAGTGTAAATCTAAAATAGATTTACACACCTTGACTAAATGGACAGTCATCTAAGTGATGAATAACCATCAGTGGCTTGTTGCTGTGGACATTTAATGAAAAGCACATGTACGTTAGAGGCGCAGTGTAAACTGTATATATAAAAACGTTACACAATTAGCTTTGTGTAATAGTGTAATAACGCACCTTTCCTTCATTTTTGTCAAACCCTCCTCATATGTCTGCACCCAGAAGATGTCATCACCCCAGCCTTAAACCAGAAAAAAATTACATCAACAGCGGCTCAGAGGAAACGATAGCGGATCAGCCATGATTATAGAGCGGGAAAAATTAAACAGAGAAGAAATATGAACTTGGGGACAGACAGCTTAACACTTCGGCTGAATAAAGGGTGCAGCATGCAGACTGGTCTCAGCAGCTTGGTCTATATTTTTTTTGCATCTTCTTCTTCTTCTTCTTTTGGCAGGTCACCACAGCGAATCATCTGTCTCCACCTAACCCTATTCTCTACATCCTCTTCACTCACACACACTAACTTTATGTCCTCGTTTATCGCATCCATATACCTCCTCTTTGGTCTTCCTCTTTACCTTCTGCATTTCTAACATCCTCCCACCAATATACTCACTGTCCCTCCTCTGTACGTGTCCAACCCACCTCAATCTGTGCTTCCCTGACTTTCTCCAATAAAACATTTAACATGAGCCGTCCCCCTGATGAACTCCTAATCCTGTCCAATCTCGTCCATCCCAAAGAAAACCTCAACATCTTACATAGTTTTTTGCATCATAAGAACTCGATTTTTCGATCAAAGCACTTACTGGACTCATATCACAGTTAACTGAACCACATTATACCTCTATCATCCCTTCTCCACCACCTCTTCTACATTATTCCTTTCTATCCCACCTTCCTATCTAGCCGGTTTGCTAGGTATGTAGGGAAGTGGTGGCTCATGGTTAAGATTGTGGGTTCGATTCCCAGCTCCACCAAGCTACCATCGTTGGGCCCCTGAGCAACCTTTACCCCCAATTGCTCAGGTGTATAAATGAGATAAATGTAAGTCGCTTTGGATAAGGACGTCTGCCAAATGCTGTAAATGTAAGTATAATTAATACTGCTTTACAGTACATGACACACACACATACAGTGCATTGTCATACATTACACTGATGAATCATACTATGAACTGTCATACTCTGTCATGCTGTAATAAGCTGCACATTGTCTTTCTGGGCCTATTGTATTAAAGTCTTTTATACGGTTTATAATTGTGTTATGATACTGTTTATAATTGTGTATTCAGATTGTGTATACTGGTTATTGGATAGTTTATATTGTGTACTAAGATACAGTCTATTTCTGTCACTGTTTCACTGCACTGTCTGAAGCTGCAACACCAAAAATGTGACCATAAAAAAATCATTTTAATCAAATTTGTGTTAAATAAAATCCTAAAATGGTATGAAATATTTTATTGTTCAGACCAGGGGTGTCCAAACTTGGTCCTGAAGGGCTGGTGTCCAAGCTTCAACCCTAATCAAACACACCTGAACCAACTAATCAAGATCTTTCTAGGTATACTTGAAACCTACAGGTAGGACACCGGCCCCTAAGGACCGAGTTTGGACAACCATGGACTAGAGGAATCTAAAACACCTGCGCTGGACAAAATAATGATTATATAGAAAATACAACTTTGTAGCATGTATTTAAGGTAACAAAATTTGTAGGGCTTTTATTTGATTTATGGGGTAGTTTCTAAAAAGGATTTTTGGAAGGAAATGTGTGAGGAAATATTAAGTCCTAAAATTAAAAAAAAAAAAAAAAAAAAGTTTCAGGCAGTGCCTGATATTAAGGCGATATAAAGGCGATAACAACGCGTGATATTATTACTCATAAGTTAATTCGTTGATAAGGAGGCTGAAATGGCAGGTAAAATTGCAGATTGGGCGTTGGTGCATTTTTGTTTTATATCTCAACTCTTGTACGTAAAGAAATGTTTTATCGGTTTACAATACACACCCCGATACACACCCCTTATCTTTAAGAGATTTCCTGATCTTACCCCTTGAGAGAGTTTGGACTACTTTCTTTTTCTTCAGCGAGGCCACATCACAGGACAAGAACAGGAAAAACACACATAAGCACCAGCGGACCATGATTACTGCCAAAAAAAGCAAAGAGACAGAATAACAATACACACACACCTACACACACATAGCAGTAGAATTTGTATTGTGTATTCTTTTGTCTGTGTTAAACAATCTTTGTCATGAGCGCCACAAAAATAGAGTATGGTATGTTTCAAGGAGCTGGTAGACATGAAAAACTAGTTTATAGCCAACAGTGTTTAAAAAAATCATGTAACTATTATATTAAAATTGAATTTTATATCAGTTTTTGTGTTAAAAGCAATACTGAGAGCAATATATGCATTATTGCTGATTAATAGAGTTTATTAAGCACAAATTAAAGTATTTGTTGGTTTTACATTTTTAATGCAAATTATTTAAATATTTTTATTAAACGTATATTCAAAAGCAGTTTATCACAGCTATTTTTTACTTTTTTACTTATTTTTTACTAAACATTTTACATAGAATTTTTTTTAAATACTTTTTTTAATTAATGACAACAAGTATTTTGTTCACTAATCTATATTCTATACAAAGGTATGTGGTGATTTTATCTTACTAACCAAAAATCTAGTCTATTTTAATTTTTAGATTATAATAAAATTCAACATTAGAATTAATTTTAACATGCATCGATGCAAATAAGAAGAAAACTAGAAGAAAGTCAGATGAAATATTTCCTAAAAAAAACCAGCCTAACAACGAAAAGTCACATGATACACAGATCATACTTACATTAATATTTATAAGTAGACTTATAGGAGGTGAAACGAGTGATCTGGTTGTCCCTCACTGACACAATCTTCTGTCTTGCAGCTATTCTTATAGTGAGAAAACCAACCGAACGGGTCTGGTACACAATTGTCCTCTAACCAACCAGTGCTGCATTCATAACCTGGTATGAAACAATATTGGATATTTTTGAAGTCGGTACAATAGAAAAGAATGTTCTGACACATCGACGTGGCCTCACACTCCTCTCCGCCCACAGCCGACTCTCGACCACACCACACCCCCCTCTGCTGCAGTTTCTCTGATCATAAAATCTAAGTTTGTGCTTTGGAACTTGTTTAAAAGCTGTTTCATATAAACATATTTTAATACAGTGCAAACTAATTTTATAGTTTGTTAAGCTTGGTAACGTTACAAAACTGGGATTTTAATTCTGATATTATAACAAAAACATTTTTTTTCATTTTATTTTTAAATAAATCAGCTTACTTTACACTTTACACATAAATTAATATGAACATAATTTAATACTGTGCAAATTTTATATATTGCTGTAAAATCAATTTTATAGTTTGTTTGGCCAGATATAGAGCCTAAAAAAATTATATTAAAACAAAGAGATCTTAAAATGTTTCATTTTAAAAATAATTTAATTTAAATGATTATTTTGTATCGTCAAGCAATTTTAATGTTACTTGTCCAAAACTTTAATTTTAATTCTGATATTAAAACAAAAAAGTTTTATTTTATATTTTATTGTTGACTCTTCTTACTTTACTCAAAACTTCACACAAAACTGTAATTTTAATTCTAATATTAAAATTAAAACCTGTTGTTTTTTTTATTTTATGTTGTATAAGCTTACTCTACACATAACTTCACACAAAACTGTGATTTAATTCTGATAATAAAACAAAAACATTTTTTTTATTTTATGTTGAATAAGCTTACTTTACATATAACTTTACACACAAACTGTGATTTTAATTCTAACGTTAAAACACATTTTTTTTTTTGAATTTTATTGTTGAATCAGTTTACTTTACGTGTAACTTCACCAAAAAACTGTCCTTTAAAACGAAAACTTTTTTCATTTTATTGTTAAATAAGCTAAATTTACACATAACGTTACACAAAACTATGGTTTTAATTCTAATAATAAAACTAAAAACGTTTTTAATTTATTGTTAATAAGCTACTTTACACATAACTTCACATAAACTATCATTTTAATTCTACTTAAAACTAAACAGTTGTTCTTTATTTATGTTTAATAAACTCACTTACTTTATAAAACTAAATTAATTTTAAATTTAAAACTAAATTATTGGTTTTTTTATTCACATTGTTAAATAACTTACTTTACACATAACTGGATTTTAAATTTGATAATTAAAACTAAAAACAGTTTTATAATTTTATGGTAAATCCACTTACTTCACACAAAACTGTGATTTTAATTCTGATATTAAACCTAAAAAGTTTTTTAAATAATTTATTGGTAAATCCACTTACTTCACATCAGACTGTGAATTTTAATTCTGATATTAAACTAAAACAGTTTTATAATTTTATTGGTAAATCCACTTAACTATCACATCAAACTGTGATTTTTAATTCTGATATTAAAACTAAAACAGTTGTTATTTATTGGTAATTGGTATCCACTTACTTCACCATCAGACTGTGATTTTAATTCTGATATAAAACTAAAAACAGTTTTTAATTTTTATTGTATCCATACTTACTTACATCAAAACTGTGATTTTAATTTTAATATTAAAACTAAAAACAGTTTTATTTAATATTTTATTGGTTAAATCCACTTACTTCCACATCAAACTGTGATTTTAATTCTGATATTAAAACTAAAAACAGTTTTATCATTTTATTGGTAAATCCACTTACTTTACATCAGACTGTGATTTTAATTCTGATATTAAAACTAAAAACAGTTTTATAATTTTATTGTTAAATCCACTTACTTCACATCAAAACTGTGATTTTAATTCTGATATTAAAACTAAAAACAGTTTTATAATTTTATTGTTAAATCCACTTACTTCACATCAAAACTGTGATTTTAATTCTGACTTTAATCCAATTAAAGAGTTGATACTTGTTGCCATGGAGATTCCTTTGGGCTTGACAACCGTGCAGTTTTGCGCATGCGCGCTACAGCGCAGTGGAGCATTATGGGATTGATTTCGACACGGCAACGAGACGGGACGTTTCGTTGTGATTATAAATCTTAGAGAAAGAATTGGTTTTTTTTTTTGTATATTTTACTGACGGAAACTTTGATCTGAAACAGGAAACGATGAACGGGGCAGTGGTTAAAAAGACGCAGGAAACTCTGGGCAAAGTAATAAAAAAACCTCCTCTGACTGAAAAACTGCTCAGTAAACCGCCTTTCCGATATTTACACGATATTGTAAGCGAGGTAAGTTTAATATTTACACTTTATTTATTTTATCCACTCACCCGGAACAGATCTTTCGGTTGGCTGTTTGCGGTGGCGGCTGCAGTGTTACCCTAGCTTGTGCTTGTGTTACTGCTAAAGAAACTTAATTTACTTGTATAAAAAAAGCCATATATTGTTCTTGTCTAATGTTTTTTTTATTATTTAAACACGGGATCGACCCTTTTCTGTTGTGAACAGGACATACAGATGAGATGATCTCCGTCTCACACAAACACATCCACAGAGTTGCTAACATGCTAACTAGTGTATAAGTTAGAGATTCTTATCGGATTACTAAGGGAAACATCCTGAAAGCTATTTGTGGCGCATTTTGCCTCGCATGTAGTCATTATTATTGGGTTTCAATGAGACTTTCGTGTGCTAGCAACCTAGCTAGTTATTCAGCTAGCGTCTTTTTTGTTGCTAGGCACCTCTCTGGGCACAGTTATGCAAACAAATATATATCTTCCACCCATATTCAGGAAAACCCCGCCTTTTCTGCACTACTATTCAAAACTAGAAGCGCATTTGCTGCTTCCTGATTGACATACATGGTCGTCCAATTGAGACACGGATTGTTAGGGCCGGTAATCCGTACCAGCCAATCACAGCGCAACAAGCAGAAGCTTTCGAAATACAGGTAGGGGAAAATGAACTCTGGTCGTTCCGGTCTCGTTTTGGTCTCTGTCCTGTTATTACATGAGACAAGGACACATGTAAATAGGGTGCTGGTCTATCACTCATACCTTCACACCTTAGAGTAAGTTAAATTAACCAGTCCACCAGCAGCATGTTTTGAATTAGTTGGCACCCCAGGAAGTCCATACAGACAAAAAAAAAAAAAGGACAAGAGAGACATTGCAAAAACTGTGATGATTCAGGACATCCGGGAGCTCTGAGATAGCAATATTACCCCTCCAACATTACATTAACTGTAATGTAAAGGTGTTAAGGTTCTCTTTGGAAGTGATGGCGTTGGACACGATCAGAGGGACGGATCATGTTGGACATTTTGGGGACAAAGTCAGAGAGGTTAGCTTGAGATGTGTGCAGAGGAGGGAGTGGAAGTATTGGTAGGAGGATGTTGGAAATGGAGCTGCAGGCAGGGGACAAGGGGAAGAGGGGGTACAGTATATGGATGTGATAAATGAAGACAAAGTTATTAGGGGTGGGAATCTTCAGGTACTTTACGATCCGATTCCGATTCTGGGAGTCAGAATCCGATTCCAAAATCGATTCTTCTGCTGTGTAAATACATGTTTACAGCTTTACATTTACTGCATTTGGCAGACGTCCTTATCCAGAGCGACAACTGAGCAATTGAGGGTTAAGGGCCTTGCTCAGGGGCCCAGCAGTGGTGGCTTGGTGGAGCTGGGAATCAAACTTACAATCTTTGGGTTGGTAGTCCAACACCCTAACCTCGAGCCACCACTTCCGATTCTTAATCTACATTTTAACCCGAATTGGAGTTTCTATGCTTTTGGTTTCTAGTGTGAATTTCTGTATGACATCATCCTCCATCTTAAAAAAGACGATTTTTATAAATGTTCTTTGACTAATAAAGTTCAGTGTTCAGGATGAACTGAAGCTCTGAATGAAACATGGAAACGTCAGATTATTAGAACGATTATAAAGAACACTTAAATAACGCCGTAAGGACACACTGTACCTCCACTCAAGCACCTGTAACGGTGTGTGTGAAACCCTGCGTTATCCAGCACGGAGAACCGGCACGAATCCTCGGCAATAAAACCGCCACTGAGCATGTCAATCACTTCAGCTCTTCAGAATTCCGGTGGAAGCTTTGCTACTTGCTCGAGGGTCATTTGAGTGAAACTGGTAGTGGACACGGCCTGAAGAGAAGTTTGTTTCAGCAGCTCTGAGTGGAATCACATGATACATTTCTCCATGATAGTCATGTTCTTAAAATACTCTAAATCTTTGCACCCCACCAGACACTTACACGTGCACATCATTAGTTTTATTTGCACTAATAGTCATTTTTGTGAAATTGTGTAAACATGTTGTTGTTTTTTTTTTCCTTCTTCTTTTTTTTTACCACCGTTAAAGTTTTTGTTATGGATTGCAGGAAAGATTCACAGAGTAAAAATGTTATTGTATGTGTAACAGATGTTTTCTATACACTTGGCAGTAAAGGCTTAATCCTAATTCTTTAAATCTGTCCTCTGTCAGGTGATTCGCACCACAGGCTTCATGAAAGGTCTTTATGAAGAGGCAGAGATGAAGTCTGACAATGTTAAGGTGAGTCTCTACAGTATGCGTTATCACTCGCAACAATTCTGGCTTTTAACAGACTCCCTTAATTAAAGTGACTTATATTCATCTGAGAAGTTTAGAGTTAAGGGCCTTGCTCAGGGGCCCAGCACTGGCAGCTCCCATACAGGCGAGCTGGGACCACCGAGGCCGCATTTACACTGCAGATCTTAATGTCCAATTCTGATTTTGTGACCATATCCGATTTATATCGGATGACTCGCTTACATCATCTTTTAAAACTGACCCGTATCAGATATCTGCATTTACACTATACACAGCAAAACAACCCAGTGTAGACGTGCTGACCAGAAAAGGAAGTCAAAACGATGAGATAATGTATGGACGTAATGGACCAGGACAAAACAATTATTCAGTATTTTACTTTCCGCACTATATTTAAAGGTCGGCAAAACAACGCTCTCTATAGGAGGAGAAAAAAGAGGAGAGCCCTTGTTGCAGCCTGGGTCCATTGATCGCTAAGTTATTAATATATCTTTTTTTGATTGTGTTTTTATTTATTTATTTATTGATTTTATTACATATTTATCGTTGTTGGTGTCCCCCTGAGTTGACGTCATGCGCTGTCGTTTATTAAATGACAAACATCTCGCACTGACGGGTGAAAATCCCATCGGTTTGCTTACATAGCAGACGCGTACCGGAATCATGTCTGATGTCACTTTTTTTTCTTAGTTACGCAACGTCGGTCATATCCCATCTGTGCCACATTAGAGGGAAAAATGAAATGGGGTCACTCGATGCATGCAGTGTAAATCCAGCCTAAATGAACTTTCAGGGTAAAGAAAATGAAAGTAATAATATATAAAATTAAATTAAATTTACAATAAAATTTGTAAATAAAATTATTAATAACAATTATTACATTTATATTAATAATAATACAAAAGCAACGGCTAAATCTTTCAGCAATTGAGGCATTTATTTATGGTATACAGCAATAAGTAGACAGTGCAACCCGTCCTCTGTTATACGATGCCATTTCTTTTGTCCTAATTAGCGTATTATTATTATTATTATTATTATTATTATTGTTTGTCTTCCTTTATTAGTCAAATCAGGACACATTTATTTATATAGCGCTTTTAACAATAGCGATTAAGTCAAAGCAGCTTTACAAAATCAAATAGTGGAATAGTGTGTCAATACAAGGACAATAGTAAACACTAAAACACTCAGTCCAGTTTAACTAATATCTAATGTCTGCCACGGTGACAGAATGGAGAAAAAACCTCGGGAGAAACCAGGCTCAGTCTTGGGGTCAGTTCTCTTCTGACCAGACAAACCAGCAGGTTATTTCATGCCGGTTTCAGCAAATTTGGATTTTGCAGAGGACTTATCTGCTTTCCATGGTCTTGTCTGAAGACTAGGTCTTTACTGGGGATCTGTATCTGGGGCTCATAGTGTCTAAGTGCTGGTCCACCATCGGGACTGGATCTGGTGGCAACGGTGACCTCAGACTAAAAAAGAAACAGACTTATATTAGCATAGATGTCATTTTGCTTACAATGCAATAATTACATTGTGTGTTATTGAGCAGATCTTGAGCAGGAAATCATCTCAAAGCATGCCAAGCTTTAATACATCAACATGTATTTATACTAAAGTCTGAATTTATTGAACCTGTCATGACTTGGTGAGTCGGGCAGGCTGAAGGTGTGATACCTAGGAATACCTCGCTCTTTGTTTGTTCCTACCTGATATCTTTTGACGTGTAACGCCATGACGTGTTAAAGGAACCAAATCCTTTGATTCTACAGCATGCATAATGGATGTCCCCTTTGAAAGGCTTGATCCTGAGAGAGCAGAACGGGGACTGTGGTGATGCTCGGCAGATTTTATTATTAAACTGATTCCCTTAATATACACTTTTTGAACTGAGTATGGGCAACCGATGAACTCTATGAATTGTAGTCTGTAATAATGACTTATGATTAATCCGTTCGTTTGTCTGTGAGGCGTGTCTAAGCTCATTACCGCTCAGCTGAATTATAATCAACTCCTAATGGGAACATGGACCATTGCGCTGTATCATAATATACGTCCCATTTGCAGTTGGATGCGTAATTATGCGTCTTAATGTGAATAGACATCTTTAAGATTGATGCGTACATTGCAAATCGATTTATCTAAGTAATTAAAAAATGCCATTTTGATATGTTTATAGAGACGGATTATCTGAATATTGTGTGTTCTGTTTTTGCTGTGTAGGATAAAGATTCGAAGATAGCATTCCTCCAGAAGGCTATAGACGTTGTGATGCTGGTGAGCGGCGAACCTGTGGCTGCTAAGCCTGCGCGGATAGTGGCTGGTCACGAACCTGAGAAAACCAACGAGCTTCTTCAGACCATTGCCAAGTGCTGCCTCAACAAGGTTAGGATTAAAATTGGTACTTGATTGCGAGTATTACTTAATTGCCACGAGACGTTGTCTTAGCATTTCTGCAGGCTTTCAGTAATCAATTAAAGGAAATTAAGCATATATCTAATAGCTGTTTATATGCCAAGTGTTTAGTCAAGAGAGTGAAGCAGTGCTTGCTTTGGTATTTGGAAAAGGGTTGAATGACAGTCTGTACTATAAAGCCAAGAATTTGTGAACTATTGACTACCACACTAGAGACGAGTGAATCTGGATTCATCCGGGTTAAATACGCCGAATCACTCGGATCTTGGATCAGATGAGTCAAATTGAAAATTAAGCCATTCAGTTGTTCCGAATTGATGTACTTAAAGAAACAAGTAGCTGACTGAGTTGTTTGGAAAACTTCCTGTATTGTCAGAAACAGGAGTGCTGTTAAGGGCGGTTAGGATGAATCTAAGGGTCCATGCACTTTGCGAGCCCCCAAAGATCTGCTTTATTAGTAGCAACAGTGTGGAATGGGTTTTTTCATAGGGCCCAAGAAGCTTCAGAGACTCCTTCAGAGACTCAAAATTGTACTGATTTATCCGAGTAATCGAAATCATAGGATTTAGCGGATCCTTTGGAACCGGGACTCGGTGTGTGGGACATTGATGAGTCCAAGGACTCGATGGCTCTTAAGAAGTCGCTAAGTGCTTTCTGTTGAAAGAAGCATGGCAGAAGCAGTCAGAATCCCTACTGATTCAAAAGACTTGGATCTGTTTAATAAGTGATTTAGAATTTAGAATGAATTCAGATGTCTTATCTCTACACCACAGCCGTAGGTGGGCCTTTCCTGAACATTTACATTTGTAGCATTTGGTGGCT
The DNA here is from genome assembly GCA_005784505.1 of Bagarius yarrelli. Classification (NCBI taxonomy): domain Eukaryota; kingdom Metazoa; phylum Chordata; class Actinopteri; order Siluriformes; family Sisoridae; genus Bagarius; species Bagarius yarrelli. The sequence goes on from VCAZ01000023.1 coordinate 2,570,804, forward strand.
TGCCAGAGCCGGGAATCGAACCCACAACCTTCGGGTTGGTAATCCAACACCTTAACCATGAGCCACCACTTTCACTACTTACACTACTGAACAATTGCTATGAAGTTGACATTCACTGCATTTTGGCAGACGCCTTTATCCAAAGGTACTTAGATTTTATTTCAATTATACAATTGGCTGTCAGTTGGGGTTAAAGACCTTGCTCAGAAGTCCAGCAGTGGTAGCTTGGTGGTGCCAAGAAAATGTACTGTCCTGCTTATCCTGACTAAGCAATGAATATATTTATAAGTGTCTTCCTGTAGCCAGTAAATATAATCAAAATGATTATGTACTTATACATATTTAATGTAAATATATTTATGGGAGAGAATATGCAACATGCGGTGTTATTTTGCACATTTGATTTAAAGTATAATATTTGATTTAAGTATAATTTGCTCTTACACTGTCTGTGATGCAGCTGTCCAGTGATGAGGCTGTAAGACACGTCCTGGCTGGAGATAAAATGGACCTAAAAGGGAAAGCCAGCACCTCCAAATCCCAGGGCAAGGAGAACAGAGAAGTAAGACATCGACTTTGCAGACATCACACAGACGCGTACAGAGATTCAGGCTTGTGTGGCCTCTACGTCAGGGGACGATATGTCATTTGCTTGTATTGTAAAGCTATAATAATAGAGCTACTGCTGTGTGTGTGGTGCTGCCTGGAAAGCAGTAAATTGCACCTTTTAGATATCTCAGTATTATAAGTCCGATTACATCCTGTTATTGTTTTATTGAAGTGAGTATTAAAGCAACAGCAGTGATGAAAAGACAGTAGCTGTAATGTCCCTACTGATTTTTCCCACCAGTGTTATAACTTTATTTGTCATGTACGTATTTATATGCATAAACTTTCACTACAAGGAAAATCAGGCTATTCATTCTTAGACTGTGCATAGAAACAAACTACAAGTATTTTTACAATCAAGACTGAAGAATGGAAGAATGTACAATATGTCACGTGACGTTACAGAATGGAAAGTGATGCATTCATTGCGGATATACTGTATATATGTAGCTCCGTTACTGTATGTAAGGCTTAAATATAGCCAATATGTTCGTTTTATTCTTGGTGGTCCCCTTTGCTAAGTACACCTTATTCTAAATGACATCATCATGGGATCCATTTCCAGGCAAAAAAAATCAACCCAGCCACTGAAAGGTCAACTCTGGTCTCGAACATGGAAAATAAGAGGGTTGTGATGGAAGTGGCATTCACTGTAAAACACTGTGTTAGTTTAGGATAGAGAGAATCTTGGACTTTAGTATTTAGTCTACACACCTTTTTCTATTTTATCATATGTTATTTATAAGCATGATTTCAACACACTGATGAGGACTGAGATCTACTGATCACTTTGGTTTCGGTATCGTGCAGGAGAAGATTAAAGGAAACGGTGTGAACGCCGAGCAGAAAGACCCAGACCGAACCAAAGATGAGGAGAGCAGGAGGAAGACAGAAAAACCCCGGGAGAGGGACAGGACAAAGGAGAGGGACCGGGATAAAGACAAAAGCCGTGATATGGATAAAGAAAAAGCCCCAGATAAAAGCAAAGACCAAGAGAAAGAAAAGACTCGGGAGAAAGACAGGGATAGGACCAAGGACAAAGAGCGCGAGAGAAACAGAGAGCGAGATTCCCATAAAGAAAGAGAACGAGTACGGGACAAAGACAGAGAACGTGAGCGAGACAAGCGAAGAGAGCGAGGACGAGAACTTCAGAAGGAGACTGAAGAGAGAAAAAAGGAGAAAGGGGAGAAAAAGGTTAGTTTTTATAATATATAAATTAAAAATTTGATAAAATGTAAAACCAGAGTAAAAATGAATGCAGGAAATCATCCTGTTCCGTAACTGCCCCATGATTGGCTGTTTGTATAACTACAGGTGTAGAAATATTTAATATTAAATGTATATATACGTTTTTTTAGTTTGAGACAATAGCGAAGTTATTTATTATACAGGTGACCTTTTATTCTGTGTATCTAAAAGAGTTAGTACTGAACATTTCCCATCATGCTTTGTTTTCAGTCTGCAGAGGAAGTGAACAAAAATAAACTTCATCCAGAGAAGCTGAACAGAAATAATAATAAAGCAGCATCAGGGCAGGTGAATCTTTTTCCAATAATGTTGCTATACAGAGTCACGATGTTAAAGACAACATACACTCTTACAATAAACTTAGGTTATTCACTGTACCCAAAAAAATTGGATTTAACACATTGGGTTATCGTGTTGAGTTCTTTCGAACTTTTATTGGGTTCTTTGTATAACAACGCAACTATTGGGTTAAAATTTTAACGGTCGACCGGAACAATAATCACAGAAGACAGTAGCGTAAGTTAATGTCATACAGTTTACGCATATATGCGCTATTTTTTACTTTACAAAAACAGCCCTTTCACATAAATATCGTCCCATTTTTTTCCACAAATATTTCTATTTTAAATGACTGCTTTTTGTCCGTGATTAACGACACCGACGCTTGTTTTTTAGCCACGACAAAACATTAAACATTTTATTATAAAGGTGTAAAAGTAAATGTTGTATTAATGTAGCATGAATGCATCCCAAGCAGCAAAAAAAAAATAAATAAAAAAATATAACCTCATAAATTATAGTATTTTATAATTAAAAATACTATTATAACCTAACCTAAAAATACTATTATAACTTATATACTATTATATATTATATATATATATATATATATATATATATATATATATATATATATTATAACCCAATTTATTATTTTAAAACTTATTACTTAAAGAAATGAGTTAAAAGTCATTTTTAACCCAACTGTTTTAAGCGTGTAGTCACTTCCTGGTATAAAGGGGCAATATGACATGACTAGGATAAATGGGGAAGTGGTAGCGCATTGGTTAGGGTGTTGGACTGCTCTGTGGAAGATTGGGGTTTGATTCCCAAAACCACCAAGGTACCACTGCTGGGCCCCTGAGCAAGGCCCCTTAACCCCCAATAGCTGTTGTATTCAGTAGATCAATGTAAGTCGCTCTGAATAAGAACGTCTGCCAAATGGCGTAACTGTAAATAAAATATATAAAACTTGATAGGAAATCATTTAAATGTAAACAATTTCATGACTTGAAACAACACATGACTAATTAAAATGAAATAAAAATTGAAAATATAATGAATAAAAATATCACGATGTCCAGAAAAGCAGAATTTATTTAATTATTATTGTCATATTGTTATAATACCCTGTCCTTCTATAAGTCAGGATTCAATTTTCAGACTTCATATTAAATAAAATAAAACTTTTTTAATAGATATTAGATTTTTTTTTAAATCTGTCATTGGGATGAAGCGTTTAAGCGCATTTTTTTTCCAGGCTCAAGGTTTCATAACATATCTGACATTTTTTATAATCTGCTTTTGTCTCTTTATTTCTCAAGACCGAACGAGATGACCTAGAAGAGGTACAATAGAATTTGCTTCATTCGTGTTTGCAAATTGTGGCTTGCTTTTGTGTGTTTCCTAAATGTGCTGAATTTCTGGTTTTATAGTGTAAGTGGCAATGAATAGCAGTGTTGAAGAACTCTTTAGAGGTTCTGCATGCTGATGTGAGGATAAAATCCTCTTTTTAGAAGTAAGAACGAGCAGAAGAACATGGCTTCTGAAAGACACGTAAGAAAAGGTGCACACAGGGAAACCTAAGAGGATGTGTTCTCTGGTGAAAAGGGTTTTCTGTTCGTTTGCATCCGTCAACCACAGCCACACTATGCAATTATGGGCATCTTTAAGCGCATGTATGTGGAAGAGGGTAGATAGCGTCTGAGTGTATTATTCTACAGAAATATGCCGTTGGCTGCTTTCACTTATCCAGGAGTCTGTGTGTTAGCCTTGCGTTTACATTTATGCCGTTTAAGGATATTCTTATCCTTAGCATTATTGCAAGCTAATCGGTAGCTGTAGTATGATCTGGGCGATCCAGATCGTAGAAGACAATTGACAGTAAGAGAGAGGAAAAAAAAAAAGAAGGACAGAATAAGCGCTTCATGTATAGTGGTTTGATGTGGGCAGTTAACTTATTAACACTTCTTTGTGAAGTTATATATCAGTTAAAAATATTTGTGTGTCCCGCTTTTCCTCTCAAGGTCCCGGAGGCTAAGGATGATGAGGTATTTCACCGGTCCTCTGCACTAATAGACACTGTGTAGAGTTGTACCCCATTTCTGATATCATTGTGTTGGTGTTTTTTTTCTTGGGTAGTAGATTGCTTAAGTGGCTGTAGTTTTCTCTAGACCACTATAGAAGTCCAGCTGGGTTTTCCTTCATGCGAATCAAAATACAAGGCCTAATGCTGTTTTAAATAAAAGTCCGTTTTTGTACATTGCCGGACAACTGGTTGCCATTGTTACGACTTTTATCATTCATTCCTTCATTCATCTTCTATACCTGCTTATTTCCTAATTCGGGGTCACAGGGATCTGCTGGAGTCTATCCCAGCCGTCTCTGAAAGGGCGAAAAGCAGGAGGGGTCCATCACAGGGCCACACACACTCACACTCAGTCCTATGGGCAATTTAGAATCACCAATCAACCTAACAAACATGTTTTTGGACTGTTGGAGGAAACCGGAGAACCTGGAGTAAACCCACGCAAACACGGGGAGAACATGCAAACTCCACGCAGAAAGACCCCTGCAGGGGAATTTAATAAACCTTCTTGCCGTGAGGCAACAGTGCGAACACTAAGCCCGACGTGCTGCCCTAAACGTTTATCAGTGATTGGTATTACCCATTGATAGTTGTTGTTCCTAGTCGCTCCACATTTGAGCAATGTTATTCCCAGTCTCCAGCATTAATTTTCATAATAAAATTATAAATCTGTTTAAATTAATTAGTCCTGATCTAAAACTGGCCCAGTTCCTACCCCTCCTTTTGCTTTTTCCAGAATTTTAGTTGTCAATCTGACAACCCAGAACATAGAAAATAGAAACATTAAAAATTGGGTACCAAGCTGAACCCGTTGTCCGACTGTCGGTTCAAAACAACCAATCGTACCACAGTTGTCTGAGGTCTCCTTATATTATAGGGAGTATAGACAGGGTGGCCAAAGTTGCGTTATCTCATGAAAGTATGCTTAGTTGATGGTGTAGTGGAATGAAATGGGGAAAAAACATATATTTAGACAAATCCCAACGTGTGCGGTACAATTGGCGGTTTTGGACCCACAGTCAGAGACTCGTTCGAGCTGTACTGTTCCATCAGTGGCGGTCTGGTCACTCTAAGCCTGTCAAGTGTTCATTCGATCGTAGTTTAATGTTTAGTTGTTAGAGGTAGTGTTGTGGCTACATTCGTCTTAAAAACCTTTTGTTCTCTCACAGCCATCAGATTGTTCTCCACACCAGGTAATTTCTGCAGCTTCCTCTTTCTTTGGTTTGAAGAATAAAATATTTCTGAAATTGATATTTCTTTTTAACACTATACTAAAACCACTGTTGGATTTTTTTTTTCTTCACATTTAAACTGAATACTTGATTTTCCAGCTTTATCTTATCGATTTCCTGCTCAGTTTGGTGAGATTTCACACAAAATCGTCTATACAAACTGGGCAGATTTTGTACAATGAGACAACAATTTGTAATGCTTTTGTTTTTACTTATTAAAGTTGAATTAATTTATTTTTGAATTGAATTATAGGTTTTTTTTTGCCTAACAATAGAAGCTACTAATTCACATACAAAAAAACGTATTAATATATTTTCCACGACAATCATATAACTTTACAGCTTATAGAGTTCATGCTTGACTGACATTTAAGAGTTTTACCCTGTAATCACACCAGCAATTCCTTCCTTCTTAATTCGTTTTCAATGAATTCCGCTCTTATTTTTACTTGCTTCGGAAAGCTCCTGGTTGCATTAACCATCTATCTAATCCCATGCCGCTCTGGAGAACTACGTATTGTTCGGTGTCCCAAATGCATGTAAAATCACTGCTTATTTGACTGTAAGATTCTGTAAGTAATCTTATTTGTCTCTGTGTGTTTAGCTCAATAGTTCCCTCAGAATACCCAGGCCCTCGTCTGCCAAGGGACAGAGACGTCGGCCTAAATCAGGAGCGCCAGGTACCACCTGTCAGAGACATTTAAGCTGTCAAAATTGTATGCTGATTTTATTTTATTAAAAATAAATATGCACAAGTCTGGAAAAGGCTACAAGAACATCAACATGTAGCTTGGTGAGATTTTTGGCAAATGGAAGAAACACAAATTAACTGTCAATCTTCCCCGGTCCATGAGATATTAATAATCATGAGAACGGTGAGAATTCAGGGTCGATATTCACAAAGAAAATAATTGATAAATACATAATTAAGGACTGTAGCATCAATGAACATCTAAACGATTCAGAGGAGAACTGGGTGAAAGTGTTATGGTCGGATGAGACCAAAATCAAGGTCTTTGGCTTCAATTTAGCTTGCCATGTTTAAAAAAGGAGGAATGCTGCCTATAACCCCAAGAACACCATCCCCACCGTCAAACATGGAGGGTGAAACAGTACTTTGGGAATGTTATGATGCGAAGGGGAAAGGACAATTTCACTACCAAAAGGAAGATAGACAAGGCCAAGTATTGTCAAATCTTGGGTGAGAACCTCCTTCCCCCAGCCAGGGCATTCCCCCGAAACACATGGCCAAGGCAACAAAGGACTGGCTCAAGAAGAAGCACATTAAGATTCTGAAGTGGCCTATCCAGTCTCCAGACCTTAATTCTATAGAAAATCTGTGGAGGGAGCTGAAGGTTTGAGTCGCCAGACGTCCGCCTCGAAACCTTAACGACTTGGATGAGGTGGGACAAATTTCCTTCTGAGATGTGCACAAACCTGATGGTCAACCTCAAGATACATCTGACATCTGGTGACTGTCAACAAGGGTTTTATCACCCAGTACTGACGCAAAGGAGACAAATGCTTATTATTTCTTCACTGGAGCTAAAAGGTCTAAACCTGTTCCAGTATGACAAGACAGGATGAGGAAATCCCCACAGCCATGCTTTACAATCTGGTGGAAAGCCTTTCCATTCGGGTGGAGGTTATTGTAAAAATAAAACAGATAATTGTTTGTCATTAATTTACTTATTATTTCTCATACCCCTACATTTGAAGTAGAGTATCCGGTCCTTAACTTTACCCCTACGCCTTCAATCAAAAAAAAAAATTCAGACACCACTACCCCTTCACATAAATGCGTAAAACAAAGTGTTAGGGGAAAGGGGTAGGGTTTAAGGGTCAAAATAGGATTGGGCCTAAATCTGTTCAAAACAGGGTTGGATGTAATGGTCAGATATCTTGATACTTTTGTCTATATAGGGTACATTTGAGGAATATGCCCTACTTATGAAGTCCGCTCATTACCTTGATAACTATGTATTTGCGGATTAGCAGTGTTGCAGTACTAATTCTTTTTTTTTTTTCTATCTTGTTTGTTTCCAGACGATTCAGACAGTGATGGTGGTAAGTATCTGCTGACAGCGTTATCTACCTGCACACTCTGCCGTTCTTCTTTCTAGCTCTGTGCAGAACTTCGGCTAATCTTAAAGCTACGTTTTTAATTCTTTTAGCGGGTGAAAACGCTACAGTGGATAAACCAGTTCACCTTGAAAATGGAGAAGCTTCAGATGCCACGGCACCACATGCCTCCCACAGGTCGGCTTTTCCAATCACGTTATTAATAACCACTACGTTAAGTAGTGCTAAGTGTTTTTTGTGCCCTGACAGCGTTGGATGTAAGTTTAGCATGTTACGAATTTTATCTGGGATAATATAAAGTGTTAAGACTTGTCAATGAGCTGTGATGTGTCTAGGATTGCACTTTGCATTAGTAAGCATTAGCGAGATTTCCTGGTGCTGTAAATCGTCATCGTCATTTTCCTAGACATCCGAGCAAACTGCAGTGTAAAAGCCACACCCACTCTTTATGTTTCATAATTCTTTGTTAACAGAATTTGCTTTATGGTTAATTTTGCTCTATTCGGAGGGGTAATAATAGCCATGTGCTTTTCACAGTGCTAGCAGCAGCAGAAGAATATCACGGCCCAGTAGTGCGAGACCAGCCCCGCCTCGAGTGAGGAGACAGGAGAGTTACACTGACGCAGGTCCGACAGAAAGGTAGGTATTTAGCGGAACAGATGCGCTACTGATTAAAAGACTTAAAAATTGCCCTGTGGCCTGATATGGTGCAGGGGTAGTACACACTAAATTTAAAGATGTGATTAAGTCATGATTTGGTTAAAGTGTTGATTTTCAGATATCATTTAAGTGGAAAGTGGTAGCGCAGTGGTTAATTTCTCATACCCCAACATTTAAAGTATGGTCCAGAAAAATCTTCGTTTGAAGGGGTACCTGGTCCTTCAATAAAAAAAAGAATTTAGACACCCCTACCCCTGCACCTGGATGCGTAAAACAATGTGTTAGGAGAAAGGGGTAGGGTTAAGGGGTAAAAATAAGGATTGGGCCTAAATCTGCTATAAGATGTTTAAAACAGGGTTGGATGTAATGGTCAGTTATTTACACTGACGCAGGATGCGCTACTGATTAAAGGACTTAAAAATTGCCCTGTGGCCTGATATGGTGCAGGGGTAGTGCTACACACTAAATCTGAAGAATCCATTTTTGGTTAAAGTGTTGATCTTTAGATATCATCTAAGTAGGAAGTGTTAGCAATTTTCCTAACAGTCCAAGGTGTTGAACCTTTCAGAAGATCGAGGTTCAATTCTCGGTACCACCAAGCTGCCACTGCTGGGCTTCTGAGCAAGGCACTTAACCCCGAATTGCTCAGTTGTATAAAATAGAAAAATGTAAGTCGCTTTGGATAAAGGCGTCTGCCAAATGCCGTAAAATCGAAAAGTTTAACTAAATTATGGCTGTTAAGGAATTACAGTCATTTATTTAAATTTCATTTACAAATGTTATATATGACCGACGTCTTTTTCCAGAGCGACTCACATTTATGTCATCTATAAACATGAGCAGCTGAAGGTTTTATTGTGCTTTAATCAGCAGTCTGACACCTTAACCACTAAGCTACCATTTCACTGGACAGAATAGCAGGTTCGTGGCCAGGTTTGGCCTGCGACCTTATTATTTCATGAATTTACCATTAACAGATTCATTTATATTTTTCTTACATATTTAAGCCTTTATTACTGAATATTGGATTTGTTCTATAGAGTAAGCCAATATGTGGCGCTAATGATTGGCCATTTTGGGTATTACCACCAGAACAAATTACATTTATCACATTTATACAACTCAGGGCCCTCAGTGGTGGCTTGGTGAGCCTGGGAATTGAATCTTCGGGTTGGTAGACCAATACCTTAACCACTGCGCTACCACTTCCCCACATACAACATGACGGTACTGCATTGTAAGAAGACATCAACTATCACTAACTACCACCCTTTTTTTTTTTTTTTAAGTTAAAATAATATTTATGTCCTTATTAGTTTATTTGGTGCCTGTTTGTTTGTTCAAAGCTTTGATTTTTAGGTATATTTTTAATATTATTTAAATCTTTTGTTAAATTCAGGTTACGCAGATCAGGTTTAATGTCGAGCTGGAACTTTAGAATAAAGAACAACTGGTGGTCCCTTTGTCTGCACATTTTTATTATCTGTTTATATTAACAGATAATATACGCTGTTTAATTTAACTTCCTGTACAGCGTCCTGTTATTTTTACTGTATAGTCTGTTGTATTGCACCAGGTTGCACACATGCACTTTATGTTTCTAAGATTATTTACTCTTAGTCTTTAGCTCTGTGTTGTTATTATTCAGTGGCTCTTTGTTGTGATTGTTTTGTGTAGTTCTGTGTTGTTTTGTGTATCACCATGGGGTCCTGATGAAACCGTTGTTTTATTTCACTGTGTACTGCGTCTGCTAGATATGGTTAAAATGACAATAAAGCTTCTTGAACTTGAACTTATGGGCCGAGCTGTTTAGAATTGCTTTTTATTGTAAAAATAATTTTTCTTCCTCTGTAGACTGGGCAGTGCCAAGCCTGCGTCTGCAGTCATTATTGATGGCAAAAAACTTTCAGAGGACGAGGATGATGATGACGGGCAGTTTGTGGTGGAAGAGGCAGGTCCACTTTCTACCGACATGCCTGAGCTGGAAATGGTGAGGATTTGGAAAAGCGTTAGTTTTGAATGGAAATAAATATAAACACTAAATAAATGCATGTTTTATTAATACATGTTAATATTATGTTATTCTGGCCTTCAGGGACCATCAGTTGATTTACAAGGTGATGAAAACCATGGTGAGTATTAAGACCCGTGTGTAAGCTAGAAGATCTGAAGAACGTTTTTTCATCTTTTGATCTGTTGTTCTATTTTCTCCCGTCATAGGTGGGCTCGTGAAGAAAATCCTGGAAACTAAGAAGGATTATGAATCATCACCTTCAGCTTTAATGGCAAAAGACCAGGTAAAATAATTGCCGATGCGCACCTTTTAGTCTCCACAAGGGGGCGATGTTGTGTCAGTCTCCCAGTACAGAAAAGTCTCATTTTTTACATTGGCATTCAACAGAATTATTAGTATTTTGCAGGACGTATGCACCCAGTGAAGGAGTGTTTGTTTCAGTAACTACACTACCTTAGGGATGGGCGTTTACGCTAAAAAAAAAAAAAAAAAAAAAAAAAAAAAAAACAAATCCAGCAAGTCGCTAATTCACCAAAGAAAGCAAAATTGTAAATGGACTGGAATAGGGCAATTTGTAGTTTCAGGCCCACTGGTGTTTTTTACCGTAACTGTAACCTCTAGCGTGAAACCTCAAGGCTCCACAAATCACATTCTTCACATTTTTCGCCTCTCTGTGTGTTTCAGTGTAACATGAAGTGCGGGTTATTTATTTTTGATGAACGGAGTATAAATGTTAAAATCACGACTCTGGCCGACACAGATGAGTTATTTGGGTAATTAGTTTTGTGGTAGGACAAGTTTATTGTTATATAAATGCTGTGCATTGCATATTTTTATACATTAAATGAGAATAAATACAGAATCTGTTATATAATAATATGCAATACAGGAATATACAAAATTAATAAAGTTTATTGGATAAATACATTAAAGACGAGGTGTTAGTTTATCAGTTGAAGTTCTACGCTGGCGGTTCGAATAGTATAATTAGGTAATGCTGTTTTAATGGTGTTTTCTCTTTTTTGATGAATTTTAAGTTCCACCAATTTAATCTGCTTATTATTGTTTCGCTTATGACTCCCACCGCATACCACCGCATTGTAGACTTAGAAAAAATATTTGGTCTGACCGTAGTGTCAGCTGTAACGTTTGTTTGCCTTAATGCACTCGGTGCTTGTAGGTGAAATGCTTTTCAAATATTTATTCATTTTTTCTGTCATGTGATTAGAAACACTGCAAACTGCAACTTGCAAACGTCTTTGAAATACACAACATAACATATAAAGATGGTCACCTACCACTTTTTTTAGGTGCCCCTGGACAGTTTTGCATTTATTCAATTCGCCAATCACGTGACGGCTGCGCGATGTATAAACTCATGCAGATGTCGAGCTGGAACTCTAGAATAAAGAAAAACTGGTGGTCCCTTTGTCTTTGATTGTGACGTGCTTGTTAGCATCAGATGGGCTGATGTTAGTATCTCCAAAACTGATGATCTCTTGGGATTTTCTTTTGCACAGAATTGTGTAGTAAGAAAAATACACCAAGTAAGTGTCAGTTCTGTGAGTGAATTAACTAATGCTTTGTGCCGCCATATTATTAGCTGATTAGAGAACTGCATGAATGTGCAGGTGTTCCTAATATGGTGGACAGTGTATATCATTTTTTAAAAAATCTTAACACTGGAAAAATTAGGGAGGGGGTAGCTGCAGCCCCCTACTTTTCAACCAGAGTAAGTAAGTGAAGCGGCGTGATTTGAAAGTCGGAGCGTCTGGGTTTTCTGTCGCTTTAATAACGCAACATCACCAGCGCAACTCATGTTAACGACCCATAATGCAACTGCAGAGAACAGGAATTAATTGATACGTTGCTAAACAGATAAACACCAGCGACAGGACACAAATCTGGATTTCCTTAAATACTATTTATCTATAATGAAATATTTACAGTAGAGCGTTAATAAGGCACAAATTGTCAAAGCCTTAAAACAAACAATTAATCATTAAAGCCTGAAAACAGGCAATAAATCGTCATAATTGCAACTATTTTGGGGATTAATCGTCACCCAACTTTGATAATCGTTTGAAAATTGATTATTTTCCTATTACATCAGTATATACTATCATGATTCATTCCTTCCTTTTTTAATAGCAATACTGGCACTCGTGTGTCCTCAATTAATTACTGACCTAAAGACTCTTCTACAGAAAACGGCTCTGTTGAGACCCTAGACGCTCCCAAGCAGACAATGTATTCACATAATATTTTCTTTACCTTCATAACCATGTAGTAACAATAAACTGGACGGGTTTTTAAAAGCGAATATATTTTTCAGGAGCAGTGGTGTATGGTTTCCATACAGATGTGATGCATGGTGGCGCTCCCTCCAGTCCTCAAGCTCGGCTACACTGCCTTCCTCTGAGTCAGCTCCCACAGTCAATATTTAGACACTGATTCAGTCAGGAGGTGCTTTTTATCTGTAGCGTGTTCAGTGTTGGGTGGTCCACTTCGCTGGAGTGTGAACCGGGCTCACATCTGTGTGAGTGTGACTGCTGGTCTGATGGATGCATTGTTTAGTAGTGCAGCTCATGCTGAAAGCCCCAGCCTCAGCTTGACCTTTGCCATGTGTGCCGCCGGCACGCTGAAACGCATGCCGCGTGTGTGTGTGTGTGTGTGTGTGTGTGTGTGTGTGTCTTCGTGCTCCATAAACCAGCCTGCTATTGTGTGTGTTTCAGTGTCCAGCTTTTTTCTCCCTGTCTGCCATGTAAACACACATTCCTGCTGGCACTCGTATTCTACCAGCATCCAGTGCTGAATGCAATTTTTTTCCCCCTCTCCAGACGTCGTTTTAAAAATAAACCTGGATTTCCTTTTCATTCCTAAATAATCAAATTAGATTTCCCAGGCTGGGTTCTGGTATGGAATCCGAGCAGTGTGCAAAGCACTCTACTAATTCACTTAATGCTGCTTCATCAGATCTCTAACTCTACTGCCATGGGCTCGTCATGCTCGCTTTCACGGCACAGCCCACTCCTAAACGGGGCTACAGGTTAACTAGCCCGCCGCACCTCCCTTGACGAGTCAGCCGTACAGAAAACAAGCGTCAATTGCTTTTTTCCTTACTTGAAAGGGGGCGAGGGTTCAGCCTACTAAAGCCGCCGTAATCTTTGTAGAACGTCCAGGGTTAAACATGTAAATCCTGAGATCCTCCAGACAAGTATAGACTTACATACAACTTCAAGGCTGGCCTTCTCTGTTTCAGAAAATTCAAGGATGTCCTATACAAATTCTTTTCTCTGATCAAATATCAATATAAATCAATCTTATTAAATGAGTGTAAGCGTCTGGCATTCATCACAGGAGCCAATCATTTCCAAAGCCCGCTCTGTTCTCTGTAAAGTGCGTCTCCAGACAGAAAAGAATGACGGGCTGCCTGCTCAGATTTTCAGATATTATTCATGATGGACAGTACGCAGACGTCTGTTCATTCTTTTCTACATACTTGTTTCACTGATAAATCATGAGCTTTTTATTGACTGGAAAATTTTTATTGTGGCTGCGTAATGGATCGAAAGCAAATAAATGGTTAATACGTGATATCAGTTGAGCACCACTGTCTCTCATCACGTCCAGTTTGCCTGAAGAATGTACTGTGTATTTTACCACTGACCTCTTCAGTGACCCCCCGAGCGCATGTATATTATTATTATAAAATACTTGACGCAGGGCGTTCTTTTATTTAAACAGAATCCGGCTCGCGAAACAGCTGCGTTTTTCTAAGCATTTTTTGTGTTTTTTTTTTTATGCCATCAAATTAGCACTGATGAAGGTTGGCAACGTATAAATAAAGTCAGTGGCACACAAATTGGATGGCTGTTAAGTGAGCACAACAAAAGACAAAATGCCAGTTTATTTTCAGCAGGATGTGGCAGGAAAAAAAATCATCTCTGCGAGCCTTGGGAATAAAGGAATAAAGCACAAAGGCGTGTTCTGCTGTAAGATAAAATAAGCGAAGGATGCTCTGTGTACGTAAATATGTGAATGACGTCATTCGAAATTTCTAGATTTTCTAACGACCGCATTTTTCATTCCTGTCACATCCTGCTGCAATCGGCCAATGCTGTATTTTTATTTTGTTTTTTTATAATAGAGACCAATTGACTGTCGTTTTTCAGTGTAATATTGGGAATTAAAAACCAATTTTGGGCCTGTTTTTTATCTTCAACCTGATGTTATTAAAGTAAAAATGCGACTTTTAAACAGCAGTGCATGTCGCGCTTAAAACGTAATGTTAGGCATCCCGTTTCTTCTACTCTAAATCGCTCCTTCGTTTGCTTTCCGGATGCGTACGTCAACCATCAGCTGCGCTCTCCATTACAACAAGGTAATTTCAGCAATGGATTTTCACATTTGCTGCTACAAATTATCCTTTTTATAAACGAAAGGGGGGAAAAAAAACAACGCAATGATGAGCTGCTCCTCGATTTTACTGCGTATGGAAGCTGATTGATAGTTTCTTGTCACATGACCTGCGGTACGCGTAAAGCATTCTAAAAAGTTGAGATCCTTTTATTCTGCTGCTGTGCAGATGCAGACACGTCTGGAAAAAACGAGTGCGTCGCACCCTCTATTTCTGCACACTTGCCCCACATCTACATTACAAATAATGAACTTAGGAGTGCAAATCATAATATGTGAACGGTCCGTTAAGGCTCCGAGTTACTGAAAAGTAAGGAAAATAAGGAGTTGAAACCCCAGCCCGGCCAAGCTGCTCCTGCTGGGCTCCTGAGAAAGGCCCTTAACTTTAAATTTAAATAAATGTCTTAATATAAATCATACAGCCTATATTTTGGAGAGCCTTTGTTTGGTCCTTCCTGGTTGTCCCTCAGCTGTAAGATCTATCTTGCATGACTGGCTTCTACTCCAGGGATGTTTAAACAGTAGCTAACCGCTCGGGAAGGTCAGGGCAGTGATGTCAGCGGTGACCCCCGTGAGGGAAAAGCTGACCCTACCGCATCCTGTGCTCAGGACTCTATCCTCTTCTCACCCCATTACCACACTGCTATTTTTATTGTGTAGCTGGATCGGGTGCATGATGCTCTCATGGAAGATACTCCTGATAAGAAGTTCAAGCAACAGAGGCAAATCAAATTCTGGTGGCTTTTCCAAATCTGTACAGATCTTCCTGATAAATTAATGGGTCATTCGGAAGGACATTTGAAGACAATGGAACCTCGAGCCACGAACTCGAAAACACGAAACACGAAATTTGCCCCAAAATGACCCGGAAACCGCATTTGTTAGTATTTTTTGTATTTTAGTCCACAATGGACCCTAAAAATAGTCCAAAGTGGTACTGGTGGTAAAGAAAATATTTTACCTTGAGGTTTGCTGTCAAGTGTTGATGCATTTTAATATGCTTCTTTTTTTTTTTGCCCACCATAGTTGTGTAGGGAACTTATTCGAGTTAGCCTTCATGTCAGCTTGGTCTTTATTCTCTGACTTCTTTCATTAACAAAGCCAACAGAACCCTGCTTAACGGATGCTTTTTGCACCGTTCTATGCAACTCTCATATGTAACCTCATAATACCCAAACCAGCTCACCTGTACGGTCAATGGATTTATTTAGCAATATCAAGGTTTGATGTAAATATTATCCTGAGTTCTTGACTTGTTTTAGCAGGATCTTCATGCACTGGACCTCTGATGTGAAGGAATTGGTTTTCTTATGAACATAAATAGAGAGTGAAGCTAAATTGAAGGAAGTTCTCGAACTCTGAATCCATTTACGGATATGAATATTTCTGAATCACTCATTCAGTGTCTTGCGTGTCCTTTGAGTTACCTGACAGGGGAAAGGGTTCTGACTGCTTGTGCCATGTTCCTTCCATTAGAGGGCACTGAACAACTCCCTAGAATGCACTGAATCCTTAAACTCATGGATGTCCAACACTGAGTTCCTCTGATCCGACTACTTCGTTACGATTCCAACAGATCCACTGAATCCGACGGTTCGGATAAATCAGTACCAGCGATTTTGAGTCTTTTATATTTCTGACCATGCAGAAAGTTTCCTGAACAACTTGATCAGCTACATGTTCCCATATTTACTAGCCAACAAATACTGAATGGTGTAATTTAAGTAACCTAGAACTTAACTGATCCAATTTAATGAAAAGAAGGATTTGTGAATCCTGACTCATATAAACGATTGGGTTATTTAACTCGGGTGAATCCAGAGTCGTTCGTCTTTAGTGAAGAATCATTTAAAAACCCACGTGGACTGCAATTGCCATGAACAGATTAACACTTAAGTCTCAATTAGTGAATAGTTAACAACTTCAACAAGATCCGATTACTCTGCTGATTACACAAATACGTTTCAGGATCAGATGGTAATAATATTTATTTCTTTTAATAATCACAGAGAAGGATCTTTCTAGTCTTACATTTACAACATTTGGCAGACACTCTTATCCAGAGCCACGTACGTTTTCTCTCATTTATACAACCGAGCAATTGCGAGTTAAGGGCCTTGTTTAGGGGCCCAACAGTGGTGGCTTGGTGGAGCTGGGAGTTAAACCCACAATCTTCGGGTTGTTAGTCCTTAACCATGAGCCACCACTTCCCACAATGGATTAAGTCTTCCTCCTCATGTCATAAAAGGGAGTTTTTTCAGACCACTCCTACCCCTGCCTTGCTCATTGGGAATAGATAGTTAAGCATGTGGAAGAGAGGTACGTGTATAGAGTACTGTACATGTCCAATCGTAACGGTGGGACCCATAAAATCTGTTGATTCTTGACTGTCAAGCATTTATTTAAGAATGAATTAGGGGAAGTGGTAGCGCAGTGGTTAAGTTGTTGGACTACCAACTTAAGGACCTGGGTTCGATTTCCAGCCCCACCGCTGGGCCCCTGAGCCCTTAACCCCAAGGCCCTTAACCTCCAATTGCTCAGTTGTATAAAAGAGATAAATGTAAGTAGCTTTGGATAAGGACGTCTGCCAAATGCTGTAAATGTTAATGAATATTTTGATGAAATCATGCATTTTCCTGCTTTATTCATTCTCATTTATTATCGCTTTGAGATTCCATGTAAAAGAGCCCATTTTTTTAGTCAGACTTCTGTTTGAAGTTCACTGTTTCCATCTCCTGCTTTTAGTTCCTCATATGCGCACTTGTGTTTTCTTAAGAATTACAAATTAGGTTTAAAAATAAGTCTGTTTGCAACCCCAGGTCGTTGATTAGGAGGGAAAGCTGAGAAGGGAAATCCAGCGCCCGCTGTGCCACCTGCAACACCGCTACCACCGTCTGTCTGCTTCGTCGCTATTGGCTAATGGGAAAACCTGCCCTTATGTCATCCTCTTCGCTTGAAACTAATATTTTTCTTGGGTTTGAGTAAGAAAAGGGGGAGAAAGTGGTGTGCACAGGGATTGTAGACCCCAACAGAGCCCCTATAAACTATTGATTTATGTCCACTGAGACAGTAAGTGCCGCCCTTTTTTTCCCCTTCAGCTGTGATTTCGTGCAAAAGTGGTTGAGGCGCAATAGTACGACAAACAGACCAAATCGTGCTTGGCCTCCACGCTTCATCGACAGTGGGCTGGATGCACTGACCAGTGTTTGTCTAGCGGGGCTGTTCAGGGGTGAGCACAGCCACCCACCTTGCTGATGACCAGCAGACATTTTACTGCTGAAACACAGACTAAAAAAGGAAATCAAGAAAAATCCAAATTCAAATAAGGTTTTTTGAAGGGGGAGTGGTGGCTCATGGTTAAGGTGCTGGATTACCAACCAGAAGATTGTGGGTTGGATTTCCAGCTCCACCAAGCTACCACTGTAACTGTAAATGCCTTTATTTTGTCACATATACTTTTTAACAGCACATCCCGTCTTAGTAAGTGGGGGTCAGAGCACAGGGTCAGCCCCTGAAGCAGGAAGGGTCCTGCTCAAGGACCTTTGCTGGTGGTGGGGCTTGAACCCCGGTCTTCCTGGTCCTCCAGATCAGCAATGCAGCACCTTAACCATTTGAGCCACCACTGCCCCTAATGCTGGGTTCCCAAGCAAACCCCCTCAATCCCCAATTGTTCAGTTGTATAAAAGAGATAAACGTAAGTCGCTTTGGATAAGGGCGTCTGCCAAATGCCGTAAATGTTCATGTAAATCCCTCTTTTGTCACTGCATTAAAAGGCGCTGTGTCTTTAGCGAGGTAGCGGGTTATGGCGTTCGTTATGTCATGGGGTTTTTAACATCTGTTCTTATGATGTAACAGCCGCAAACAATTCTGAAATTGTACTTTGTTGCTTGCTGATAGATTTAGTGTCACTAGCGAGACTTACACACTCCTCAAACAGCCGCCTGTGGTGCTTCTTGCAAATTACCTTTTTTTTGTTCAGTGTCTGTCACTTCGTAGTTAAAATAATCCCACATTACAGATGTGCTGTTTTTAGGGGTATTAATTGGCCAAATGATCCCTTGGACTGGAAGAAGCTATAATCCCGTTCCACCGCGCGTTCCTTTTTGTTTGTTAATGGTGGGCGTTACACACACATGGCCAACATGCTGATTCAAAGCTGTGCTCATTCAATTGGCTGGTATGACTGTCATTCGAAGAGGGCATTTGCTCTGGACTTTTTATATCGCATTCACATTGCAGCGTTTTAAATTGCAATTGCGATTTCAATTAATCGTTCAGCCGAAGTACAAAAATTAGCCTTCAAGCTGAAACT
The DNA here is from genome assembly GCA_005784505.1 of Bagarius yarrelli. Lineage (NCBI taxonomy): Eukaryota > Metazoa > Chordata > Actinopteri > Siluriformes > Sisoridae > Bagarius > Bagarius yarrelli. Next base: position 2,589,748 of record VCAZ01000023.1, read on the forward strand.
TCAAAGCAGTACAAGTGAAGTAGTTGTTACTGAATACTGACGTAAAATAACTTTGCTGCCATATTCTGTTACTAAAATAAACTAGGCCCAAGTCATGTTACATAGACCAGTTTGGAGGAGTGTGTGTGTGTGTGTGTGTGGGCAAGCACTGAGAATGAGGCTTGTTTGGCCTAGTGCCACACACAGCCTTCGCTTCCAGCTGAGTAAACATATATGGTGTGTGTGTGTGTGTGTGTGTGTGTGTGTGTGTGTGGAAGATGACCAGGCCATGCAGGACCCCAAAACCACACAGCATACAGAAAAAGCCCTCACTAATCACCCATATTATAGATCCCATGGCCGCTTATGTTTGATCTTTATATACATTGCTACGTTTGTATAATTCCTGCCTTGAAATCCCAAACAGTTGTAGCCTTGAAATCCCGAACCGCTAAAATGCAGGTTTCCATGTTTTTTTTTTCTCTTTTACGTAGGTTTCTAGTGGGTCTCAAGTTCTTCTGACTGCGTTTGTATAATGGACTTGAAGTGCTCCCTCCTGTGAGCTGTGGCTTTGAAAATGTACAAGGCTCTTTCCTGCGGTTCATCTGTCACTACAAGCTGACTTTTGGCGACCTTTTCTAGGCCGCAGCACTTTCTGAGTTCTGAATTCTGATTCGGTTTACTGGCTGGATCCCCCTAGTGAAGCTATATTACTCTTATTAAAGCATTCAGTGGCTCTAGATTGTTAATGCTGATGTTTTGTATTAAAAACGGTGTGATGAAAATTTACAGCTTTTGGTAGAAGCATCTTGATTTTTTACAAATGAGCGATCAGGGGTTAGAGGTCTTGCTCAGGGGCCCAGCAGTGGCAGCTTGGTGGTGCTGGGAATCGAACCCTGATCTTTCAATTAGCAGTCTATTACCTTAACCACTGCGCTACCACTTCCCCAGTAGAGGTCTGAGGTGCAGCCGGTGTTTCCTTTCATCCCAAAGGTGTTTAGTGGAATTGAGTCAGAGTCAGAGCTCTGTGCAGAATATTAAAGTTCTTCCATTATGTCTTTATGGACTTCAGTGTCTTTGTGCACAGGGACATGGGTCATGCTGGAATTTGAGTCTTTTAGAACCAGTGAAGGATTAATGCAATGCTACAGAATACAGCGACATTCTAGTCACCTGTGTTCTTCAGACTTTATAGAAGCAGTTTGAGAAATACACACCTATAAGGATGTGTTGGTAATGTGTCCACAAACTTTTGGACGTAGAGTGAGGATTTAAAATGGTCGGCTTTAGCCCTAAAAAGGGGCAGTGTCCAGGAAGACTTGGGTTTAAGCCCCACCACCCCCAGCCTGAGTTGTTGATCTGAAGAACAGGAAGACCTGGGTTCAAGCCCCACCACCGCCAGTCTGCCACTGTTGGGTCCTTGAGCAAGACCCTAAAGATTTACTCAACAAAAATCTTTACATATTGCTGTCTTGGTCACAGCTCCTGTCCGTGTGTGTGTGTGTGTGTGTGTGTGTGTGTGTGTGTGTGTGTGTGTGTGTTTTTAGCTAGATAAGCTATTTGAGTTGGAGTTATTTTGTGTTTCAGGATCGGATGCCGATGTTGGAGGCGGCTCGTAAGAAGGAGCGAGAGTTAGTGCTCAAGGAGATTGAGCGCCTTCGGACCTCCGTCCAGAGTGTGTGTCGCAGTGCTCTGCCATTAGGTAAGATCATGGACTACATCCAGGAGGACATGGACTCCATGCAGAACGAGCTGCAGAACTGGAGACGTGAGAACAAAGAACACGCAGAGGCCCTGCTGCAGGAACAAAGGTAGTGTCTCGTTCTTTTTATTTATGTCTGACTTTACATCTCTCTCTCTCTCTCTCTCTCTGTGTGTCTCTCTGTGTGTGTGTCTCTCTGTGTGTGTGTCTCTCTCTGTGTGTGTGTCTCTGTGTGTGTGTCTCTCTGTGTGTGTGTCTCTGTGTGTGTGTGTGTGTGTGTGTGTGTGTGTGTGTGTGTCTGTGTGTGTCTGTTGTTCTGTGTCTCTGTGTGTGTGGTGTCTCTCGTTGTGTGTGTGTGTGTGTCTCTCTCTGTGTGTGTCTCTCTCTGTGTGTGTGTCTCTCTGTTTGTGTTTGTGTGTGTGTGTGTGTGTCTCTGTCTGTGTGTGTGTGTCTCTGTCTGTGTGTGTGTGTGTCTGTCTGTGTGTGTGTGTGTCTGTCTGTGTGTGTGTGTGTCTCTCTGTGTGTGTGTGTGTCTGTGTGTCTCGTGTGTGTGGTGTCTCTCTGTGTGTGTGTGTGTGTTGTGTCTCTCTGTGTGTGTGTGTGTGTGTGTGTCTCTCTGTTGTGTGTGTGTCTCTGTGTGTGTGTCTCTCTGTGTGTGTGTGTGTGTCTCTGTGCTCTGTGTGTCTCTCTCTCTGTGTGTGTGTCTCCTCTGTGTGTGTGTGTCTCTCTGTGTTGTGTGTGTGTGTGTCTCTCTGTGTGTGTGTCTCTCTGTGTGTGTGTGTGTCTCTCTGTGTGTGTGTGTCTCTCGTGTCTCTCTGTGTGTGTGTCTCTCGTGTGGTGTGTCTCTCTGTCTGCCATGTGTGTGTGTGTGTGTCTCTCTGTGTGTGTGTCTCTCTGTGTGTGTGTCTCTCTGGTGTGTCTCTCTGGTGTGGTGTGTCTGTGTGTGGTGTGTCTCTGTGTGGTGTCCTCTGTGTCTCTGTGTGTGGTCTCTCTGTGTGTGTGTGTTCCTCTGTGTCTCGTGTGTGTGTCTCTCTGTGTGTGTCTCTCTGTGGTGTCTCTCGTGTGTCTCTGGTGTGTGTGTGTGTGTCTAGTGTGGTGTGGTGCTCTCTGTGTGTGTGTGTCTCTGTGTGTGTGTCTCTCTGTGTGTGTGTGTCTCTGTGTGTCTCGTGGTGTGTGTGTGTGTGACTGCTCTCTGTGGTGTGTCCTCTCTGTGTGTGTGTGTCTCTCTGTGTGTGTGTGGTCTCTCTGTGTGTGTGTGTCTCTCTGTGTGTGTCCTCTGTGTGTGTGTCTCTGTGTGTGTGTCTCTCTCTGTGTGTGTGTCCTCTCTCTGTGTGTCTCTGTGTGTGTCTCTCTCTGTGTGTGTGTGTGTCTCTCTCGGTGTGTGTGTGTGTGTGTCGTGTGTGTGTGTCTCTGTCTTGTGTGTGTGTGTCTCTGTGTGTGTGTGGTGTGTGTGTCCTCTGTGTGTGTGTGTCTGTGTGTGTATCTGTGGTGTGGTGTGTGTTGTGTGTGTGTCTCTGTGCTCTGGTGTGTGTGTGTCTCTCTGTGTGTGTGTGTCTCTGTGTGTGTGTCTCTCTGTGTGTGTCTCTGTGTGTGTGTGTGTCTCTGTGTGTGTGTGTGTCTCTGGTGTGGGTGTCTCTCTGTGTCTCTGGTGTGTGTGTGCTCTCTGTGTCTCTGGGTGTGTGTCTCTCTGGTGTCTCTGTGTGTGTGTCTCTCTGTGTCTCTGTGTGTGTGTGTGTCTCTGTGTGTGTGTGTGTGTCTCTGTGTGTGTGTGGTGTCTCTGTGTGTGTGTGTTCTGTGTGTGTGTGTGTGTTCTGTGTGTGTGTGTGTCTCTGTGTCTCTCTGTGTGTGTGTCTTGTGGTGTGTGTCTGTCTCTCTCTGTGTCTATAGTGTGTGTGTGTGTGTCTCCTGTGTGTGTGTCTCTCTATCTGTGCTCTGTGTGTGTGTCGTGTGTGGTCTCTGTCGTGTGTCTCTCTGTGTGTGTCTCGTGTGTGGTGTCTCTGTTGTGTTGTGTGTGTCTCTCTCTCTGTGTGTGTGTGTCTCTCTCTCTGTGTGTGTGTCTCTCTCTGTGTGTGTGTGTGTCTCTCTCTGTGTGTCTGTGTCTCTGTGTGTCTCTCTCTCTCTCTCTGTGTGTGTCTCTCTCTCTCTCTCTCTGTGTGTCTCTCTCTCTCTCTCTCTGTGGGTCTCTCTCTCTCTCTCTCTCTGTGTCTCTCTCTCTCTCTCTCTCTGTGTCCCTCTCTCTCTCTCTCTCTCTCTCTGTGTCTACTGTGTCCCCCCCCCCTCTCTCTCTCTCTCTTTGTGTCTCTCTCCCTCTCTTTCTCTCTCTCTCTCTCTCTTTGTGTCTCTCTCTCTCTCTTTGTGTCTCTCTCTCTCTCTTTGTGTCTCTCCCTCTTTCTCTGTCTCTCCTTTGTTTCTCTTTCCCTGCACACGTCTTTCTGTATTTCTGCCTCTTTTCCCAAAAACTGGGTGCAGGGGGCGCTACTGGGATTTTTTTTTTTGCGTTACTTTTATTGTTTTATAGAAACTCAAACTGTTGTGTGTCCATGTCAGGATCACTGACAGCGCTGTGAAACCCCTGAAAGCAGAACTAGCTGAACTGGAGCAGCTCATCGTGGAACAACAGGACAAGATCTGTGCCATCAAGTCCAACATCCTTCAGAACGAGGAAAAGATACGGAAGATGGTGTCCAGCATAAACATCTCCAAAACGTGAACAGATCAGTGTGCACCCTGTACAGACAGGGGGACCTCTTTCAACAGCGCACTTCCTAAAAGGGTCTGGAGGACAAACTAGAGGGAAAGCGGTAGAAATCAGCTCGCCATGTTCATAACGGTTCAAGGTGCCTTCTGAGGAAAAATAGACTTCCTGCACTGTTCATTCCATCACGTAGATTTGCACACATGGTTTGAGTGAGAAAATAGATGTTTGGTCGCGGTGATGTTGATGTGGAATATAGTTTAAAGTGGGAAATCACTAAAACACTACAACAAAAAAAAAATAGATTTAGAATAACTGATATTTTTAAAGGTTTGTAAATGGATTCTCAGATGTGTGTTTGTTTATTTATAGTACCAGCAGAAACTGTCTGCGCAATAGCTAAGACTCGCATTTCAGGTGTACTGTATCTCGCTAGCTCTCCAAAGCTGGTTTGAAGCAATAGTAGCCTGTTTTCTGGACAGACCTTACCTCAATTTATCTCCCCCCCCCCCCCACCCCCACAAACAATACCATTCCCGACTTCCTGCTCTGATTTTTTTTTATTATTATTTTAAATAATTTTTCCTTCCACCATTCTGTCTGGAAAACCAGCACGTGAAACGTTATGCATGCCAAAAGCACTAGTCGAGCACTACTGCACTTTTGATCAGGAAGACTGTGACTGAACGCGTCTGGGTGACCCGTCGAGCAGTAATTTCAGTAATAAGAATAATTCTGTCGGCTTTAGAAGGCTGGATTTTTTTTTTTACCTCTTACTAATTTTTTTTTTTTTTTTTCTTTTTTTTTTAAGTTTTTTTGCCTTTTTAAAACAGAAATAAAACTGTGGTGGTGGTGGTGGGTGTGTGTGGGTGTGTGTGGGGGGGGGGAGAGATCCCAGAAAAAACCCTCGCCGGAGCGCAACAGCACGTGTGAGTGGACATACCGGAATCATGGCATGATTTAAGATCCAAAATCAAAAAATTGTTAATTAATAGTTTATTTTTATTTTTTCGGAATTCCCTTCAAACCTACAGCTATAAATATTACATAATCATTGCAAATCAACATATCCTGTCAGTATTATTAGCTAAATCATAAATAATATGACGGCACCGTTCCACCGAGAGACAGCAAACCTACGTAAGTGTGTTTCCTCCGACTGTTACCACCCAGCTGGAATCCCAGCGATTGTGTAGAAAGTCTTCGAATCCGAATCCCTGGAACGGATCATGGCGCTGTGCGTCTCCACGAAAACATGCTTCGTTTGCTCTGATTTTACCCTCACTAAACACCTCTAGCATAAACTGGAACCCCAGACCTCCAACTTTAATGCCCAAAGTCACTAATCCTCTTGCAGCTGAACGAGCAGAACCCTCGATCTGGAACAGGACGGTCGATAAAACACAAGCATGTGATCGTCAGCTGTCCAGATACTTTTGACTGTAGATCCTAAAGCCTTTACTCTGAAATGGGTACTGTAATCTATTTTTACACTCATGTGGACTTTTGCTGTATAATATGTATATTTTATTTGTATTATAGTTCACAAATGAATATTAAATTTTGTAGTGGAGTGAAATAAATGTCTAAGTTTAAGTAAAACACTGGCACGTGCCTGCTTTCTGGAAGCTGATGTGTTTAGATGTGTTTAGATGTTGTTGTTTAGTAGATTTTGGATTGTTGTAGATGTGATGAATGTGTGTGTTGATGATGTGTAAATGGGACGTCCTGATGGTGTCACATGACACAGTCAAACGTAAAACAGCTTAATAACCCAGACACTCAGACAGCTGCAAAATACTAATACACACACACACACACACACACACACACAAAGTCACTTATCTCTCTTCCTCTCTCTGATTTACTTACTTTTTCTTTTTTCTTTTAGTTTATTTAACTTCCTTATTTCTTCTTTCACTCTCTATCCTTTTATCTGTCTCTCTCACACACACTCTCTCTCTCTCTCTGTCTCTCTCTCTATCCATCCACCCCCCTCTCTTTCTCCCCCCTCCCGCTACCTCTCCATCTCTTTCTTCCTCTCTCTCTCTCTCTCCTCTCTCTCTCTCTCTCCTTTCTATCTCTCTCTTTCTCTATATATCACTCCATCCACTTTCTCTCTCTCTCTATCCCTCCATCTCCCTTTGTCTTTCTCTCCCTCCCTGTCTATCTCCTCTCCCTCTCTCTCCCTACCTCCTTTCTCTACTCAAATTTACTTACTTCTTGACTTTCTTTTTGTCTATTTAACTTGTGCTATTTTCCCTTTTCTGTTGTTTTTATATATTTGCTCTCTCTCTCTTATCTTTCCGTTTCGCTCCCTTGTCCCCCTCTCTCTCTTTTCCACTATTCCCTCTTTCTCTACCAAATTTACTCATTCTTTTTCTGTTGCTTTTATTATATTTTCTTCCTCTCTCTTTTTTATCTCTTCATCTTCATCTCTGTCTCTCTCTCTGTCTCTCTCTCACCCCCCACTCAAATTTACTTTGTCTACTTGTACTCTTTTCGGGTTTTCTGTTGCTGTTGTTCTCTCTCCCTCTCTCTCTCTCTCTCTCTCTCTCTCTCTCTAACATTTTAAAACCTGTACAATAATATTAAAAATTGAATGCTGCCCATCTCATATAAGATTTCCGTATTTGAAGGCTCCTGAAAACACAGGCACCTGTCTGTAAGCCAGCGTTAGGATTAGAACTGAATGACTGGCCTCGATAGGACAGGGACAGGGACAGCCGAACGTCTTAAACACGGTGAACAAAGTGCTACTGTTCTGTCTTAAATGAAATATGACTAGCAGTGTACTTACAGACAAATAAAGGCAAACTAGAACTTATACCGTTATAACTAATAACTAATATAGTAATTAATTCATTGGTATAAATATAATTTTATTAAATACTAGTTGCTTCAGCTCCTCTTTACAAATAAATACTTAAAATATTAAAACACAATTTATTATATTTATAACATTTTCCCTGTGGCAGAAATCATGTAGAGTTATGCAAAGTCCCCCTATTGTTAAATAAATGTATTACACACATTCATTCATCTTCTATACCGGCTTATTCCCTAATTCGGGGTCACAGGGATCTGCTGGATTCTATCCCATCCGTCTCTGAAAGGGTGAAAGGCAGGAGGGGGACACCCTGGACAGGTCACCAGTCCATCACAGGGCCACAAACACATTCACACTCACTCCTATGGACAATTTAGGATCACTAATCAACCTAACATACATGTTTTTGGACTGTGGGAGGAAACCGGAGTATCTGGAGTAAATCCAAACTCCACACAGAAAGACTTCTGCAGGGGAATCGAACCTGCAACTGTGTGAACACTAAGCCCTGCTAATTACATATAATTACTTATAATAATAATTAGACATATAATAATCATGATGTATATTTAAAAAAATTATTTCTGTAAATTTGCTTTAATGTTTATTGTTAAATATAAAGCAAAATGGAATTCGCATTAATATAACATTTAGAGCTGCTGTTATAGAAGCTAATTAACTCTCTGACCAATCAGAATTGAACTGGGCTGCGGTTGTAATATATATTTTTAAAAGAAAGTACCGTTAATGTCAGTCTATACATTAAACCCAGGAAAAGTGAGTGCAAATGCGACACAAAGCAAGTGTGTGTGTGTGTGTGTGTGTGTGTGTCTGTACTTCGTTTTTTTCCCTCCACAGCAGGAAGAGTTTAGAAAGCTGTATGTTCTTGTTCTCACCCTGTTCCTCTCCTCTCTGAGTGACACATAGGTTCATCCGACTGCCTGTTTATTTTTCGAGCCCACGGCCGGCCCACTGTCCACGGTTCAGCTGTCGTCAGGCAGCAGTGAAGTACGCCACTGCGGCTTTGTGAAATAAACTTCCAACAATGACAGACTCACATCACCTACCACAGACTAACAGAGAGCAGAGCGCCGGACCGCTGTCTGACCGCCGGACACACACTGGACTGGGCACCGACCCAGGGCAACTCTCAACTACATGTTCCTACAGGAGAAGAGAAAATACACAGCTGAATGGTTTTTTTCCTTTTAGACGTTGTGTGAACTATTCTCTGATTTAGAAATTCTTAGTCATAATAAATATTTTTTGAACCTGGATGGACTTCATCATATGTTGAGTTTTTTTTAGACTCTTCTCTCTATGTGGATATATATATATAAGGGGTGTGATGAGATCTCATCTGGTCTTACATTTACATTTACGGCATTTAATAGAAGCCCTTACTTAGAGCGATTAGGGGTGAAGGGCCTTGCTCAGGGGCCCAGAGTGGTGGCTTGGTGGTGCTGGAACTCGGTCCCTCCTTGCACACATGCACTTTGTGTTGCTAAGAAAAATTATTCTTTAGTCTTTAGCTCTGTGTTTTTCTTTTGTTATGTGGCTCTTTGTCGTTTTGTGTAGCACCATGGGGTCCTGGACAAATGTTGTATGGTTAAAAAAGATAATAAAGCTTCTTGAACTTGAACTCGGGGTTTCAAGTTAAAAGGGGCTGCGTCTTTAAAATTATATATAATATTAACCTGCAATAGCATGATGGTTTAGTGGTTAGCACAAGAAGGCCCGGGTTCGATTCCCTGCAGGGGTCTTTCTGTGTGGAGTTTACATGTTCTCCCTGTGCTTGCGTGGGTTTACTCCGGGTTCTCAGGTTTCCTCCCACAGTCCAAAAACATGTATGTTAGATTGATTGATGATTCTAAATTGCCCATAGGAGTGAGTGTGATTTTGTGTGTGTGTGTGTGTGTGTGGCCCTGTGATGGACTGGTGACCTGTCCAGGGTGTCCCCCTCCTGCCTTTCACCCTTTCAGAGACGGCTGGGTTAGACTCCAGCAGATCCCTGTGACCCCAAATTAGGGAATAAGCGGGTATAGAAGATGAATATATATATATAAATAAATTATTTAGCCTGGAATATTCCTAGCTTTAATTACTTTTATATTTGTGTACAGAAAAATGCTTAAAATCGTTTATAAAGTGAAAATAAGATTTCTGATTTGATGGCGCCTCTTGGTGCTTGACTGACGTCAGACAATCGGGAATCTTGATCCCTTTAAATGGCTAAGGCCCGCCCTAGGATACGTATGACTGACAGGTAAATCAGCCAATGACGTTTCTTTTTGTTTCGCATCATGTAACTAAGTGCCTCAAATTAACCTTCTAAACGTTTTTTTAAACAGTCCAACCCGTGAACCTCGCATATACTTAAAAATCCATAATTTAATCGATCTTAATCAACGCTCATTTCAACGCCACTGATTTAAACAGTTTTATTTCTTCAAACAGACGGCTTTGAGATGTTTCCAGTCGGACCGTTAAACAACGCAACACACACGTCACCCGGAAATCCTGTAAACTTCAACCAATCAGAGCGCGTCCTCAAAACTCCTGAAGTGTGTCATATGCATCAGCCGTTCCACCAGCGGTCCGTGGGCGTGACGTCTGAGGCTGAGACTGGTACCACCTTAACCGCAGCGATCTAAAACCCGGAAGTGATTTCAACCAATCAGATTGTCTCATAGACAAGAAGATTCAAAACATCAGTAATGCGTCAAGGCTTTAAACACCAACGAAATAATCGCCGATTTAAGGAATCTTTTTTTTTTTGGCAGTTTTGCTAATAAATCACTCCGGAATCGGTTTTAGAGCTGATCGATTGATTGACTGATTGAAGCGATGGCTGACGGTGGAAATGTTGTGGAAGGAGAAGTGGATGAGGATGAACCGGCCACCATGATCTACCCTCTGATCACTGTATCCGACCTGCCCAGCAGCACCACAGCAGGTATTCACTCACTGATGCGCGATCACCAGCTTATTTATTATAAATATTATTGTTATTTTTTTTTTCCTTTTATATTATTTATTACTCATTGCACTCGTCTGGTGTACAAATTACTCGTCTACACCTCTCAGTTTCTGTATGGAGTTCCTCACTCAGGCTGTCCATCTGGTTCCTCTGCACTTAGATTTGTCAGAAGCCATAACCAGTGTTATATCAGAAGTCTAATAAGTTATTATACATTTATGTCTAAGGGCTTTGCTCAGGGGCCCAGTAATGGTGGCCTGGCGGTGCTGGGATTCGAACCCTGGTCTTTCTGGAGTCAGTCCAAAACACCTTAACCACTGCGCTACCACTTCTTCTTCTCCTTCTCCTTTTGGCTGTTCCATTTTAGGGGTCCACAGTGAATCATCTGTTCCCCCCCCTCCCCCTATTCCCCTCTCTACATCCTCTTCACTCACACACACTACCACTAATTCATGTCCTCGTTTATTGCATCCATATACCTCCTCTTTGGTCTTCCTCTTTACCTTCTGCCTGGTAGCTTCATTTCTAACATCCTCCTACCGATATATTCAGATTTACCTTAATCTGTGCTTCCCTGTCTTTCTCCCAAAAACATCTAACATGAGCCGTCCCCCTGATGAACTTGTTCCTAATCCTGTCCAACCTCGTCTCTCCCGAAGAAAACCTCAACATCTTCAGCTCTGCCACTTCGCGCCACTTCCAGCTCTGCTACCTGTCTCTTCCTCGGCGCCACTGTCCTCTAAACCGTGCCATCATAGCTGGTCTCACCACTGTCTCTAAAACCGTACATCATAGCTGTCTCACCACTGTCTCTAAACCGTACATCATAGTTGGTCTCACCACTGGCTCTAAACCATACATCATAGCTGGTCTCACCACTGTCTCTAAACCATACATCATAGCTGGTTCCTCTCACCACTGTCTCTAAAAACATCATATACTGTCTCTAAACCATACTCATAGCTGGTCTCACACTGTCTCTAAACCACCGGTCTCTACATCATATAGCTGGTCTCACCACTGTCTCTAAACCTACCATCATAGCTGGTCTCGCACCACTCTCTAACACCATCTAGCTGGTCTCACCACTGGCTCTAAACCATAACATCATAGCTGGGTCTCACCATACTGTCTCACCACTGTCTCTAAACCATACATCATAGCTGGTCTCTCACTGTCTCACCACTGTCTCTAAACCATACATCATAGCTGGTCTCACCACTGGCTCTAAACCATACATCATAGCTGGTCTCAAACGGTCTCACACTGTCTCTAAACCATACATCATAGCTTCTCACCACCGTCTCTAAACTCACCATACATCATCAACTGCTCTATCTCACCACTGTCTCTAAACCATACATGCATCATAGCTGGTCTCACCACTGTCTCTAAACCGTGCATCATAGCTGGTCTCACCACTGTCTCTAAACCATACATCATAGCTGGTAAACCACCTCATCACTGTCTCCCACGTCTCTAAACCATACATCATAGCTGGTCTCTAAAAACCATACATCATAGCTGGTCTCACCTGGTCATCTCCTAAAACATACATCATATAGCTGGTCTCACCACTGTCCTAAACCATACATCATAGCTGTCTCACCACCGTCGTCTAAACCTCTATCATCAACTAGCTGGTCTCACCACTGTCTCTACCAATCATAGCTGGTACATCATAGCTGGTCTCACCACTGTCTCTAAAACTCATACATCATAGCTGTACATCATCTGTCTCACCACTGTCTCTAAACTATACATCATAGCTGTCTCACCACTGTCTCTAAACCATACATCATAGCTGCTCCAGGGACGCTGTATCATAGCTGACCCTGCGCTCTGACACCAAACTTCCAAGGTGGGATATGCGTGGAAAAACATTGTACTATATGTTGTACCGTGTATAATCATGTATGTGACAAATAAAATATGAATTTGGTCAGAAGTGGACATTTTGTGGTCTTTTTCTTACATACAAGATGAGGGTTGGGGGTTGACTGTTTGTACATTGCCACAGATTATAATCGAGTGCATGGAGATGGTAGATTTAAGGTGTAAATATTAATATATTATATCCCTGTCAGGCCGAAATCTGAAAGAATGGCTTCAGGAGCAGTTCTGTGACAAACCTCTAGAGCAGTGTGAAGACATGCGCCTGCATAATGCCGCCTACGTAGGAGACTTGGACACCATCAAGAGCCTGTTACAGGAGGACAGCTTTAAACAGTGAGGCTGTTCTATATTTAACACCGACATCCTTATTATGTGCAGATTGTTATCATTCCAGCTATACAATTCTGTATGTGAGCATGATGTAACTGTCCTGCCTTTGCAGACGGATCAATGAGAAATCAGTGTGGTGCTGTGGCTGGTTGCCGTGTACGCCTCTGCGTATAGCTGCTACCGCTGGCCATGGCGACTGTGTGGACTATCTCATCAGCCATGGGGCAGATGTGGACCTGGTTGATGTCAAGGGTCAGACAGCCCTGTATGTGGCTGTGGTTAACGGACACCTGGACTGTGTTCGGATCTTGCTAGAGGCAGGGGCAGACCCAAACGGCAGTAGACATCATCGCAGCACCCCTTTATACCATGCAGCCCGAGTGGGCAGGGTGGACATTCTTCAAGAACTGATCAGGTAGAAAGAAAAACGATGCTTTATTTGGTTGTATCTGCATCACAACACATCAACCCGTCTATTATTATTCTCCTATAACTAGGAACCATGGTGTTTAACCAGGTCATGCTGTGCAATTCTGCAGGTTTAACGCAGATGTGGATGTGGATCACCAGCTAGGGCCAAGGCCTCTGTTCAGTGCTCGCACCCTTTCCACTCTGGTGGTGTGTCCTCTCTACATCAGCGCTGCCTACCATCATTTACACTGCTTTAGGCTGCTCTTGGAGGCCGGAGCCAACCCTGACTACAACTACACCGGGCCAGTGAGCCGTGAAGCGCTAAACAGAGGTCTGGCCTCCTGCCTGCTGGACGCCGTGCTTAGACATGGATGTGAGCCGGCCTTTGTTAGACTGCTGCTGGAGCACGGCGCTGATCCACTCCTCGTGCCATGGGAAGAACCTGATCCAGATGCCATGGGAAGAGTGCGCGTTAATCCTGAAACTTTACACATCTATCAGGAGGCCAGGAGTAAGTTTTCTATATTTAAATATAAAAGAAAATTATATTTTATTATTTTTTATGTAGTCGGTTTTTGTAACTTTAAGCAGTCCAACATCCAACATACATCACAGCATACACTATATGGTCATAAGGTTCTGGACACCAAACCAGCACAACAATATGTCTGTCTTTTGTTGCCAGGTAGTTAAAAAGCAAACAGTTGTCTAGGATGTTTCTGTATAGTGTAGCTTCAAGATTTGCCCTCACTGGAACTTGGATTTCAAAACACAGTACCAAAAATCACCCAAGCTACATTTACAGCATTTAGCAGACGCCCTTATCCAGGGCGACTTACATTTATCTCATTTCTATACAACTGAGCAATTGGGGGTTAAGGGCCTTGCTCAGGGTCCCAGCCGTTGTGGCTTGGTGGAGCTGGGAATCAAACCCACAATCTTCGGGTTGGTAATCCATGAGCCACCACTTCTCCTACATAAAGACATGGTGTGTTCTGGTTGGACTGAAGGAACCTGAGTGTCCTGCACAGAGCCCTGACTCCCACTCTCAACCCTGCTGAATGTCTTTGGGTTGAACTGGACTTTGACCTTCTCGCTTAAAATTAGTGTCTGATCTCACTATTGCAGTCATAACCATATGGGGAAAATCCCCAAAGCTATGCTCTAAAATTTAGTGGAAATGCTACCCAGAAGTATTGAGGTTATTGTAGGAGTAAGAGTTGGACATAGTCTGGACTAGGATGTTCAAAAAACACATGTGGATGTACTGATCAGGTGTCCTAATACCTTTGCCTCTATGGTGTATTCTGTGATACTTTTATTTAAGCTTTAAAACCTGTGATGATGTAGACGTCTGTTCTCTTTCAGAATGTCCAGACAGGTTGACTCATTTGTGCCGCATAGCAATTCGGAAGGTGATGGGCAAACACCGTCTGAGGCACATCTCCAGCCTTCCTTTGCCTGATTCTATTAAAAACTTTTTGCTCCACAGAGACTTCTGTTCTCTTTCCTGAAAAAGAAGTCAGTATAACCGACGCCTGTTATATGGCACGTGCCTCCACCAGGGACACCAGGGAGTTTTTGTAGGCTGGAGATGATGCCGACGGACAGAAGAAAAAAAAAGATCTACAATTCTTTTGGGATCCAGATTCTTTTGTCCTGTGATATGGCTTTGGTCTTACAGTTGCATTGCACTTCTGATGGTGGGAGCACGTTACCCAAAGACAGCAAACACTTCCAGTTCCATAGCACATCGTTCTGTACGTTGCATGCTGCTAAAAAAAAATCTCTGTTTACATAAATAACCTTACAGTAGCGTATTCTGTAAAAGTAATAGACTTAATCTTTCCATATACAAAAGAAAAAAAACATATTATATTGTTATATCTTGAATATCATTTAGACACATGTACCATCTGTACTGTAAGAGCAGTAGTGATTTATATTAAAGAACATATCGTCACCATGGTGTAAACGTGAAAAAAAGCTTAAACATTTATGAAATGTGTTTATATCGTGCTTGGACATATTGTTAAACCTTGCCTTTGCCTTAAATTCAATTCAGATGCTTATAATAAACTGATTTGTCCATACTGTCTTTGTGTCCTTGTGTGAAGACAGCCAGTGAGTCCTTATGTTTTTATTAGCCTGTGCATCCTGGTACATCTTGTTTTTCTTCAAGTTTAATTTAAAACACCACCGAGGTTTGATTCACATCCATATGATTTAGATATTTGGATTCATGGATTTACACTCTTCCTATAGGGAGACCTTCTACCAGCCACAGACTTTATTCCCCGCAGCTCGGAAAGTCTCAGCAGATATCATAGTAAGTTCTTACTGACAAAAATAGCTACTTTACATGATGGAGGATTCTTTTGAGGTTTCTAATTATATAGCCGCCTTATTTTCCCAGCAGCTTTGCTTAAGATACCCACTGGGTAGACATTAATTCTGCCCTTTTTCCAATGTTGTGTCAATGTAACCACATATTGTCGAAAAAAACCACAATCTGTAGAAACAAAGGCAAGCCTGGGAAATGTTTGGATCTGCCAGCACATGGCGTCCCACTGAGAGCTGCAGATTGTGAAGGTACTTCTGTAAAATGAGGGGAAAGGTGGGATTTTACAATAACTAACAGATGCACGCTCTTAAAACTCACGATCATCATCATTATCCTGTGTCCTCCCTGGCTGATTCCTCTGTATTTAGGCTATTAGGCATTACAGCAGGAGAGCGATCAAAGCAAAGATCTTCTAGCCAGTTCAGCTCTTCTAGAAAAGATGAATCATTCTCTTTTTTTTTTTTTTTCTTCTTCCCCTGACAGCTTTTCAGTTGTGGAACTGGAGCGCTGCCATAGAAAAACCCAAAACCCCAAGAGTGCGCTCATGGAGTGACGTTTCCCACTGTAATCCTCTCTCTCCTCTTTTTAGCCCTATCTCCCCGTGCCAAGTCTCCCCTACACAGGGCAATTGTTTGATTATGATTCTCAGCCTACTGTAGAAATTAAATCTCCATCAGTTTTTAATATGAAAATGGGAAAATCCAGCTGTGTGTGCGCCTGATCCGTTTTTTATTACAGGTGTGACGAGCCAGCGAGTGTTTTTCTGGTTCTGATGTTCAGCGGTAGAGTTTCGTGGGTCAGTGTTAACAATGCGTTTCCATGCTGTTGTCTGTACAGATTAGAGCTGCCCAAAAGATGGCACTCTTCTCATTCAAGCGTCTCTTTTCTCGCTCAGACTCACATCTGTTTTAGGAGCTGATGGTGTGACTTCCTAATATTACCACCGCTCCGTTATATAAAAGTGCTTTTTCTTTTAAGGCTCTGCCATTTCAGTCGGCTTTTTCATGACATTAAAAGGGTATTTTTTTTAAAAGGAAAAATTATAAAGCTATGAAGTGTCGAAAGCACAGAATGTCAGTGAAACGCACGAGAGCTTTAATGCTCTTGAATGCCTTTTAAATGCATAGAAAAATGTTTCAGTGGTTTGGTTTTTTTTATCTAAAATGATTATTGCAATTCATTTAACTATTAAAAAAAAAAAAAAAACACTATGAAGACTAGATTTATTCTAGTTTGTGCGGGCAAAACAAGTGCCATCTGACAGGATAAGCTGCACCGATTGAACACAACAGAATTAGCATCTAGTTAGCACTGTTTATACTGTGCTTATATTTGATGCTAATATTTATATTTTTATATTATATTTATGCTTGTGTATATATAATATTTGCTTTTGTACAACAAGATTTATTTGTTCGAGCCCACGTTTGTGTATTAGCCAGTGCACTGCTTTCTAGAGAGCTAATCAGCTAACTAATCTCAATACCGTGTTCGGTGTGTGACTAGAAAGTTATTCTGAGGTAAGTTTAATATTCTTAAACCTTTTGGAATGTTTTAGACCGAATATTAAGCAATAAAAATGTAGTTTTATCATATTTTTTTATTATATTTTACTTTGCTGGTGAAATTTGAACTGGAAACCTGCAGTTTGAGCTGTTTATATCAGCTAAAGCTAACAATGCTAATGAAAAGTTGTCCTAATGCTACACATAAAAGCTTGTTATTTTTGTGTGAAATAAGTAACATTTATTATAATTTGTAGGTGTTTTTAAATTGAATAAATTAGGAAAAACAGAATAATTACAAGGAATTATATAAAATGGTTATATGAGTAGCATATAAGGATATTTAAGTACAGATATAAATAAAAAAAGAAAGATAAAATAAAATAAATAATCTGTGGCTTTATTAAAGTGCGCAACTCTGATATTATATTAATTTTTTTATTATTTTTCTGGTTTTAAAATTATTGCACAAGGATATAATTAATTTTTGTTAGCTGATGCTATGTTATTAAAAGCTTTTGTTCTTACAGTATTTGTGTAATTAATTGATTGGAATCCTATTGTGTCCCATTTTACAAATATGGGAAATATTTTATAAATTATTTTAGACGAAGGTAAATTGATTATTTGAACAATTTATAGGTTACAGATTAGTATTTATTAATTATTTTTTTAAAAAAATCGACTAATATTTTTAACTAGCCATGTCAACCATAATACATATTTCTAGTATAATATTCAGAATATCAAGTTGGTTTTTTTATTCAAAATATTTTGGTATTTTTGACATGAAATTTTTATGTTCAAAACTTCATCTTTATGAGCCGATTTTATAGGATTGTTCCATAAGATTCATTTAACAGTTACTTGACCTATGATGGGACCAAGACAAATAAGTAAATCTGTGCTATTTTTATTTATTAATGTGATGATAACTGACAAGTTCATTTTATACAGTCAATAGAAATGATTAAGTCTTATAATTAATAACTGATTTATTAAATATTAAGAATCAATATAATGTTTTTATATCACTTGAGTAAATTTTAGAATTTGCTATTTCGATGCTAAACCTCAAAGTTTCTCTTTAACCATGATCCTTATTTAGGAGTAAAATACAGCTATTTTAGACTCCAGCAGATCCCCGTGAACCTGATTAGGAATAAGCGTTTATAGACAATATGATAGATGGATACAACCATTTTCAGCAAGATAAGCTTTATCGTATAAATCAAAATGTGTAATTGTATGTACCAATAAATAAAAAAGGAAATGCATTAATGACAGGTTTGTCTTAACAATATAATTATTTCTTTTTAGGTTTAATTTTATTACCAGTTAATAAATGGCACCTTAAATGTTATTTCATCTTTTTATACTATTTCTACAGTCCACGTTACTGAATACGTTAATATACATATCAATATAATATACTAATCAGATTATTAGTGGTTTAAATTAGGATTTCGTTTTAAGGATAAAAACAAATAAATGTGTTAAATAAAATTCGATACTGCTTCTACTGTACTTTTTAGATACATGAACATTACAGAATGTGTTTTTCCAAAAACTGTGAGTGCTATAAATAAAAATCTTGGCAAATAAACGTGTTTGCTAGTAATTAAAGGTTTTTAGCTGTGAATGGGGGTAACGTAGGAAATGCAACAGACACCATCAAGTCCATTTTTTTATGTGTGCATATAAAATGTGCGTGTGCCCATATGGGATATTAAACAACGTATTCCGCTTTTATAGAATTTGAGCAACAGCTGCGTGTTGTTTGGAACTTATTTTAATCTGGCTTTCCAAGTAATTCACACTTGCACTAGAATTTCACTGCCTTAATTACAAGACATTTTTTCGAAGGGTGATTTTATTATTTTTTTTCTTTTGAACTTCCTCTGTTGCCTTAAACATTGTTTGGTTTTGGATGCGGGGCCAACCAGTTCCCCACCTCCTTACTTATTTGCAGATGGTATGATCGCAGTATTTAAGCTGTGACTCCTGTTAGAAGAATGCTATCAAGAGGTCGAACCCTTTTAATACGGAGTCCAAATAAAACAGTATTTCAGAGGATGTTTCTGTTTCCGATCAGTATAACAGGAAAGACTGGAATTATACAGAATGATTCGGAAAATGATTGGTTATTTTTCAATTTCTTTTTTTTCGTATCACGGACATGAAGAATCAATTAAACAATGTGCATGAAAGTGTTTCCTGTATCAAACGAAGACGGCGTGTGTGGTGATGTTAGGCCTTTAAGATGAAGAGAAGCTGAAACTGAAATCATTAACAGGGTTTAAAACAGGAAATATAGAACGGAGGAAATTTACCTATAAATGCGTTACTTGGCTTTAATTGGAAAACCAAAATTGTGTAATGGCACTTAATGTGACTTGTTTTCCAGAGGCACCGGGAGTTGTGAACTGTGCAAATCCAGGAAGGCAGGATCATAAAATACTGTCTCAGAATCTGTCATTTGAAAGCAGCTTGTTTTTAAGCAATAGTGAAACTAAGTAGAATATAAATCTAGAATAAATTATATAATAATGTTAAAATACAAAAAAAAACAGTAGTTTTGCAGCCGATTTAATAAGTGTAGTTACAATACATTGGTTAAATTATTTACGATCTCGAAATGCAGTAATGTTTGTTACTGTTTTATTCCGTCGCATTTATAAAACGTATTAAACACATATATACACTGCTATAAAATGTTGGAAAGTTGTCTTTTTCCACTTCCCTTTGCAATACCACAGTCTCAGAATCTTTCCAGTTCTGTAAGTACAGAGGCTCTGTAATGGATAGTATTCATTAAGGCAAATTACCCATGGTTAATTGCTTCAGTGAAGCCCTGGCTCTGGGGAGCTGTTCCACAGCTGAGAGGCACAGCGTGCTGTGTGTTATGCACTTGGCCCACGAATGCAGCAATCAGCCAGCCTGTTTGGGAGAATTTGGACAGAAATTGTCACTCGGCTGACAAACCGCCATTCAACAACATCAGCATCGTACATAAAAGTGAAAGAAATATATTTCACGACCAGTGTGGGAATGCAGTAAAATGTATTTTTCTGCAGCCCACTTTTCCACACTTAAGCCTGCAGGCAAGGAAATTAGCAAAGGGAAGGCTTTTAATCTCGAGAGACATGACCAACTCAAATGGCCTGTGAATCCTATTGGCACGATGATTCATCGTGATGCGGGATGAAGTCACCGCAATGCATCATTCTCACCCGCATAACACCAATACTGAACCCAGCATGGCTCAGTGTAGCATCCTTTTTTTACTTTTTTTTTTTTTCTGTTACGTATTATTTCCATTACATAACATGTACATGTTCACCACCCTGAAAATGAGCCGGGAGAAGAGCGATGTGTTGGGGTGTCCCGTTTAAAACACAGCCCACTTTCCTCCTCCTTTCCCAAGTATGACCCCTCTGACAGAGGGTGGGAACAGCTCCAAGTCCACAACCCAGTGCCACATCAAATCAACCATTTCCTCTCATGATAAGAAAGTACGGACAAGCTTTACAGAACTCTTGTAAAAGTTGGAAGGAGACGTTTAGAAGTCCCATGTTCTTAGCGGGGGCCCTGTTTAACCTCGAAAAGCATCTCGCATTTCGTCCTCTGCGCTAAGGGACATAAAACCTTAGTCCCGTTTTCCTTGGGGGGGGGATAAGCTAAGGTGCTTCCTCTACACAAGAAATTCATGCATTCGACTCGACTTTCTCTGACTTATTTACTATATTTTATGAAACGTATTATGTTATGCCTCCGAGCACCTAATTCGAAAGCGTGACAGTCGATAAGCGTCGTCTCAGAATTGCGTATTTAGCAGGAAGGAAGTCACATTTAGGCAGACAGAACTTACAGAGCTCCCAAGTCTAGGGGGCAGCAAGCATGCGTAGACAGACAGCTATGACGGAGGGATCTAAATTTGAGTCAGCACATGAAAAGAGAAGGAGCATACGGCTGGACCCGTGTGGCAGAATCTGATACTCCCTGAGCGACGCAGAGCTGAGCTGAGGCCTAAATCAGGCACGCTCGTTTAGAGCGCCCCATACTCAGTCACGCTTGTTTAGTGAGCCCTGATTTCTAAAGACTTCTGACTGCTCTCCCCCTTGTTCAGCTTCCTGTCAAAATCATGAATTTCCTGTCTGGTTCGCTTTTCCCCCACTTCAAACATTAACACCGACAGACAGGTGTGCATACGATACTCCCTTTACTGCGCTCAGAATACTAACATTATTGCACAGATCACAGCATTGACTTTATCAATATTTCCTATTGTACATCAGGAAAACACCAACATCTAGCATAGATCTGCTCTATCTATGATTGGTACTAGTGCGAGTAACTGAAACCGAGCGGCTGAGGTGGTATTTTTGTATATGAGCTGTGTAGATATCCTGCATTTATTGAATTAGGAGTGTTTATAGTGAGCATGAGTTGCAGTAGTATGTTCTCAGGAGACTCCGAGGCTTTCGAGCGTTTCTTTGGATTGCCTCAGCGTTGCGTGACAGCGAAGCGAGGATCTTGTCCTCAGCGAATTCCATGCTGAAGTATATTGCTCTTGTGGTTTCCGACCGTTTCTGAAGTCTTTGAGCAGCCTGTTGATTTATGATCTCAGATGTCAATTCTTTGCAGTGACACTCCACTGAGATAAATTCAGCTCTCCAAGTCTTCTCGATATCAAGGCAAATTGCAGCTCTTTATGTGAATAAGAAAAGACCTATTCATTAGATTTACTTCAGTGTATAAACTTTCAACACAGTGTAAAATAACTGTACCACAGAGTTTAACACTGGCTCCTGAGCTGAATGCCTGTGTCTAAACTTCCCGGTGTCTTCATCGTAACTACATTTCTTATCTTTGTTACATCATAAAGATTTTAGCAAAACATTTATTTAGAGCCGAGATTAATATATTTTGCTACCATTTATTGAAGATATTTTAATTTTATTTGTACATCACTTTTAACACAACGCAGCTCTACATGAATATATAAAAATCTAGACTGTAAATATAACGTAAAAAACGAATTTTTGGAATTATCACGTGAATATTTTTGTAAAAAAATTATTTTCAAGAACTGTACACTATTTTGTCCAGTGATTCAGGGCAAATTATGAGTATGAACATCAAGTGATTTTCTGAATGAATTAACGTTTTAACACGAATCTAGCCACAGGGGTTACATACTTTCGGTGCCAGTCCCAAGCCTGGATAAATAGAGAGGGTTGTGCCAGGAAGGGCATCCGACATAAAACTTTGCCAAATTGAAATATGTGAATCATCCGTCCTAATTTGACCGGCACCGGCACCTTTGACCTACAGGAAATTGGGCTACTGTTGGTCAGAGGAGGAGAGAAGGAGGATGCATAAATAGACAGAAAAAAAGGAAGAAAAAGCAAGAGTTTAGGACTGACAACAGGGACACTGAATGTTGGAACAATGATAAAGAAAGGTAGAGAGCTGGTGGATAGGATGGAGAGAAGGAAGGTAGATATATTGTGTGTACAGGAGACCAGGTAGCAAGGCTCGTAATATTGGATCGGGATTCAAGTTGTTTTATCATGGTGTGGATAGGAGGAGAAATATGGTAGGGGTTATTCCGAAAGAGGAGTTTGTAAAGAATGTTCTGGCGGTGAGTCGACCTCCAGAAAAAAAATGGAACAGCCGTAAGGAGAAAAAGTGCAACATTTCAACATGAATTTCCTACCGGTGAGTGTTGAAAAGTAACGTCAATACTTCTTCTTCTTCTCCTTTCGGCCGTTTATTTTAGGGGTCGCGACAGCGAATCATCTGTCTCCACCTAACCCTATTCTGTACATCCTCTTCACTCACACACACTAACTTCATGTCCTCGTTTATCGCATCCATATACCTCCTCTTTGGTCTTCCTCTTTACCTTCTGCCTGGTAGCTTCATTTCTAACATCCTCCTGCCAATATATTCACTGTCCCTCCTCTGTACATGTCCAAACCACCTCAATCTGTGCTTCCCTGACTTTCCCCTAATGAACTCGTTCCTAATTCTGTCCAACCTTGTCACTCCCAAAGAAAACCTCAACAGCTTCTACTTCCTCTGCTACTTCTAGCTCTGCTACATGTAGTTTTAATTTAAGGTAGTTACGCATGGTGGTAGTGCCATGGTTTTTTTTGGTATTAAATACCGTCCACACAAGCTGGATCCTGGATCGGCAAGTGACGTCACCGCCATTCACAGCGCTGTGTGGCCGACAAAAGTACTTCTGTACTGTGATTTCTTCCTCTTTGTGTTTTACGGTGGTTGGCAACCATATTTTTGGTGCATTAGTGCCACCTTTTTCTAAATTGATCTAAATTATTTACTTTATAGAAAGATGGCAGAGAAAGAGGAAAAGATCCTGAGGCAGGAGTCATACCTTGATAGAAGTACATGATAATTATACTAAAAAACCAGAGAAAATTTATGTCTTTAGGTGCTTGTTGTGCTACCCAAAAACGAAGCTGCTCTCAACCTTGAAGTCAAATTTGAGGACGAATATTGAGGTAATTCCCAAATAAGCTTGCTAACACAACCATTGCCGTTGCATCTGTAAACAGCAGTTAGCAACAGGCCTTTCTTATTAAACTATAGTTTCTTTTTTTAACCTCCGAACCTCCAGTTTGGTGCACATGTGTACAAAATGCAATCCTTTTTACATGCAAAACATAAACATATCAAGTGGTGGGTTCCGTTTCCACCTAGCGCCTTAAACTAACTACGCATACAGACTCGCCGAGAATAAATCGCCGAGAATTTTAGGCGTCTCCAATCTATAATGACAAAATCTGTGATTGCGCTGAAGACTAAGGTTGGTTTGATATAAAAATGTAGTTTAAAAAAATTGCTTAGATGTATTAAGCTCCTTTTGCCATTTTGCTGTAGCTTAGCTTGCTAATATATCTGGGGGTGGGGTGCGGGGATAGCTTTATTTAACACAGAGTAACTGATAGCTTAGCTTTTCCAAGCAACTCGCCCAACACTGGCTTATAAAATATGCAGTGATCGAGATGTGATCGTGACAATAGCAATCAATGGATAACATTTTTTTTTTTGGTTTGAAATTATTCTGAAAGTTATTTAGTGTCTTAAATCTAAGGAAGCTAATTGTCTGAATCATCAACACACTTCACCCTGTGCTTTCCTGCAAAATTTGGAAACAAGTCATTTTTAATAGTGTTTTTTCCCCCCAAACCAGCCCTGATTTATTCCTCCGCTCGGTGCACAGGACATCCACCCATTAGCACAAACACTCCCTGTAATTTACTCATCATCAAGGCAGGATTCTCAATTTACTGAGGTCATCTTGCTTCTCATTTTCTCGCCCACACACCAGCAACAGGGTGCTTCCCTACCACATCCCTGTACTTTCATTTACAGGACAAACAATCGGAAAATTGTGAGAACAAAGTATAAAGTTTTGAAAGAGTCTTAGAAAAAAATGTTACAGATGCGTAAAATGATGTTATATTTGGAATCCTGGACCAACTTGTCTTCTGTTGTCCATTTTGGGGGATCTTTAAAGAATATTTAGAACCATACAGTTTCAAGTAGAACCTTTTTTTAGAAAGATTATTCACTGAACCTGAATCCTTCAACAAACAAGATCATTTCAGTAAGAAAATACTTAGTTACATTAACAGCATTTGGAGAACAATTTTATCCAGAGGGACTTACAATTATCTCAGTTAAACCACTGGGCAATTGGGGGTTAAGGGCCTTGCTCAGGGGCCCAGCAGTGGCAACTTGGTGGTGCTGAGAATCGAACCCCAATCTTCCAATTTACATTTTACATTTACAATTACAGCAGTTAGCAGACGCTCTTATTCAAAGCGACTTACATTTATCTCTTTTATACAACTAAGCAATTAGGGGTAAAGGGCCTTGCACAGGGGCCTAACGGTGGTAGCTTGATGGAGCTGGAAAATCAAACCCACAACCTTCGGGTTGGTAGTCCAACACCTTAATCATAAGCCACCATTAGCAGCCCTACATCTTAACCACTCCGCTACTCTCACCTGGGGGGCATTTTTTGCCTTTATCGATAGGACAGAAAGAGGAAATGGAGAGAAAGGTGGGACCGTAAAGGGCCCGAGTCGTGAATTGAGCCCGGGTACCCGGAGCCTGAGCATGTGGGTGCCGGCGCCACTACACCACGGCGCCATTATTATTATTTATTATTATTATTATTATTATTATTATTATTATTATTATTATTATTATTATTATTATTATTATTATTATCGAAACTGCCGTTGGTTGTATGCCTCTGCAAAGAACTTTCTTTTTTTGTGTAGGTAAGTTACATAAGTTCTATAAAGGACTACTAATAAATAAAAGTACAGCAAATGACTAAAACTATTTTCATATATATATGTGAAAGCAGAGGCAAACAATATTTTACATATAAAATATATAAAACATTTTTAAAAATGATATTTTTTGTATAAATATATACCTAGATAACAAAGATATTTTTAAGATAGTTGTCTGTTTCAAATTGCATAAGATCCTTTAATTAAAAAAAAAAACACGGTTCTAATATCTAAATTCATTTACACATATTTTATGACCTCAGCTTTTCTAGACTTTTTTTTTCCAAGTTAGATTTGATTAAAATAAGTGATGATAGACAACATAATAAAGGTTCTTTGATACACGTTGTGTTGTATGGGTGCTGTTTTCTTTCCATTTTTCTCCAGGTTCTAGCTGGGATGAAGTGTCTGTTTGGCAAATTACAGTGTGCAGTGATAGGCAGGGGACAGAGATGGAGCTGGACTTGGAAAAACAGCTGGATCTAAACCCAGCAGCATTCCACGGATTCAAGCTCGCTGCTTCTTTGTGGCTGATTATCATGTGGCCTTTTACTTATCGAGGAAATGAAACCAATAATCAGGAGTGAATCTGACATACGTATGGAATGCCAACGTTTCCTAATGTTATATAAAGCGGTCATGCATAAACTTATATAAACCTGGTATGAATATTTATAGTGGTGCAATCTTTAACCTCATTTAATTTCTGGCAGGTTTTGGTTGCAAGTGTCAGAGATCAGTGTTACTACCAGGGTCAGTGTTAAAACCGAAAATCGAAAAAACACTGGAACTCAGTCGAAGAACCAAGGTTCTCTAAAGTCTTTGTTCATTAAATCACTTGACGCTAGAAGAAATTGTTATCAAGCTCTATTAACATTGTTCTTATAGTTAATTTCTCTTGAACTGCTATGACCATGACCTTTTGAATGATGGATAAAGATAAAAATAAATAAAAATGGAACCATTTTATGTTGCCAAATTTTTTTGGCCGCTAGTTCGCCGCACAGGTCACGTGACTGAAAACTATAAATTGTTAAATCGAAAGGTTTGTCTCCTAGTTGGTTAATGCATCCCATTGCACAACAACTATCTGGTATTTTGGATAAAGAAGATAAATCTTTCAGTTTCTGACCCCATGGTCATCGAAAGATAGCATTTTTTTGTCCGCCAGGGAGGCGTTTCCCTAAGACTGTGACATCACATGAAAACTATGAATTCAAACTGGAGGCTTTTTCAATTTCTATCGACATGAAAGACTAAAACATTTAAGAACCTTCGCCCTGAAAAACTGATTTTATTAAGAGAGACACACCTTAAAATTCCAAGTGTAATTAAAGTACAGGTTCAAAAAATCATAATTCAAGTAAAAGGTAAATTGTGTAATTACATTGATTTAAAGTATCGATGAAAAATTACAAGAAAAAAAATCACTAAAGAAAAAGAGTTCAGCTTGAAATCAAACTGATTTTACTCACTGTTAACATTAGTTAAGGCTACTAACAACCAACGACTTTTAGCTAAATGCTAATCGTCTGGAAATAAATAAATAAATAAATAAATTATGTTAGAAACTAAAATGTAAAGGAGAAAAAAGGAATGTAATAATGTTTAAAAAATGTATTAGGTAGAACAAAATTTTCCTTATTCATTGAGAATAAGGAATAGATTATAACTAATTGAAGCAGGGTCGCTGGGTTCGATTCCCAGGCAGGGGTCTTTCTGTGTGGAGTTTGCATGTTCTCCCCGTGCTTGTGTGGGTTCACTCCTGATTCTCCGGTTTCCTCCCACAGTCCAAAAACATGTATGTTAGATTGATTGGTGATTCTAAATTGCCCATAGGAGTGAGTGTGAATGTGTGTGTGAGTGTGGTCATTGGTCGCCAGGTCGCCTGTCCGTCTCCTTCCTTTCGTCCTTTCAGAGACGGCTGGGATAGACTCCAGCAAATCCCTATGACCCCGAATTAGGGAATAAGCGGGTATAGAAGATGAATGAATGTTTTTTATCCTTATTTAGTTCACTTTGCTGATATTCCTGTAAATGAAATCTTCAGTTTAACTAAACCTGCATTGCCTTATTCATTTAAAATATATTGGGGAGAACTGAAGGTGAACAGAGGTTTATTTTTTCCTATCTCTGATGATTGTAGTCCCCCTCATTGATTGTGATGCTGCCAGCACCGCCTGAGGCTTTCTGTGCAATCATCCCCTCCATCATAAACACCCTTATGTTTTAGTTTGGTTCAAACCTACTATGATAAACAGGACACAGAACCATACAGCATGTGTGTATGTGGGTGTTTATACTGTTATGTGTATGTGTAATAGAGCTGGTCTAGACTGGTAATTGCCTTTGTGTATTTTCTTCTGTCGGAGCCCGAGGAAGGGAACCAAGTGCGCTCGCCCCAATTACACTTCTCTAACACGCTACATAAACATTTCAGCTCGTAGTGCCTTGGTATTTATCACAACACACTTCCTACAGCAATGGTGGTCATATTTCTCAGATAAAAAGGGGTTTTGGTGGGGTAGAGGATACAGAGTAGGGGTAGGGTGTGCTTTGCATGCAACCAAGTGCTATACACTGTTATTCTTCGCTCAGCGTTTGATGGGTAGGAGGTTTGCCAAGGAGGTTGTGTGTGTTTATAGTGTCAAATGTGTACCACATGTGGGATCAGGTCTGCTTTTTTGCCTGCTTCCTCTCTTTTTTTTTGCCTTTCTCTCTTCATCATCTCCTCCACCCTAAACAGTGTGTCCTGGTGTATGAGTGCCTTTCTTTCTCCCTCAGCATTGCCATGCACCTGCCCAGTACTTCACTTACACTTAAAATAGAGTTCCTGAAAATAGCTCTCAAAATATTGATTAGGACCCATAACAATTTGCTAGTAAGAGAATATTCTATCTAAATCTATCTGCAGTATCATGAGGACATGTGATACAACCTGAATTCTGGAAAAATATTCTGGACTTTTTTTTTTATTTGAATTAATTGAAAACTAAAAGACTTTTAAATGACAATGAAACATAGATCACATAAATATTTAAAGTGTTTACACTGTTTTACACAAAATAAGCTCATTTTACATTTGATGCATGCTACAGGTCTTAAAATAGTTAGGACAGGGGGGATGTTTTTCATGGTGTAGCATTTCAGTTCTTTTCAAAAGACTTTAAAGATATGTGGGCACCAAGATTATGAGTTTCTGGAGTTTTGATGTTGAAATTCGGTCCCATTCTTGCCTAAGAAAAGTATAAGTGGCTCTAAAATTTTGTAAAACTTCCAGCATTCATAGTACCCCCCAAAACATGCAGGCTGCCCATACTATATGCAATTATGCCCCCCATACCATCAGAGATGCTGGTTTTTGGTCTGAACACTGATAACAAAGGTCTTCCTCCTCTTTAGCCAGGAAGACACGGCGTCCATGATTTATAACAACAATTTCAATTTGGTCTGACCATAGAACACTTTCCATTTTGAATCAGTCCATTTTAAATGAGTCCTGGCCCAAAGGACACAACGGTGCTTCTGGACCATGTCCACATATGGCTTTCTTTTTGCATGATGGAGCTTCAGTTGGAATCTGCAGATGGCCCGGGGGATTGTGTTTACCAACAGTGGTTTCTGGGCCCATTTAGTAATGTCAATCGCAGTATCATGTCAATGCAGCGGCACAAGGGCCCGAAGACCACGGGCATCCAACAAAGGTCTTCGGTCTTGTCTGATTTCTCCAGTTTCTTTAAATCTTTTTATGTTATGCGCTGTAGATGATGAGACTTTGCAATTTGACCTTGTGAAAATTTTTTTTTAAGTATGTCACAATCCTTTTATGCACTCTTTCACAGATTGGAGAGCCTCTGCCCATTTTACTTCTGGAGACTCTGTCTCTTTAAGACATCCCTTTATAGCTAATCGTGTTACAGACCTGATGTCAATTAACTTAATTAGTTGTTCAATGTTCTCCCAGCTGAATCTTTTTAAAATGTATTGCTTTTTCAGCCCTTTGTTGCCCCCATGCCAACTATTTTAAGACCTGTAGCAGACTTCATATTTAAAATGAGCTAATTTAGTTAAAAAAAAAAAAGGTAAATAACATCATAACTTTTTCAGTATTCATGTTGTAAAAACTATGTGATTTTAAGTGATTTTCCAATTACACTGATTTTCCCATTACAGTGGCACCTGTCAAGGGTCGGATAAAATTAGGCAAAATGTTACCAGTCAGTTCTTAAAATTGTATTGGAAGCAGAAAGAATGCACAAGTGTGACATTGACAAGGACCAATTGACCTCAGCAGATCCCTGTGACCCTGAATTAGGGAATAAGCAGGTATAGAAGATGAATGAACAAGTGAATAAAATTATTCAAACTTCTCTGTTCTACAGAAAAAAGCACAAAGTTACAGCTTTCAATGCTCTTCTTGTTACTGACACTGGAGGCTTCTTCTAAAATTGCTAAATATAAATTCTGGATCAAAGTGTTTTTCGTTTCTGAAATACAATTACACTCACACAGTAATTGACTATTTACGGTGGTTAATAAACTAATCAGAATCGAGAGTTAAACAGTGCTTTGGTAAAAACTTTATTAACTTGCTGTTATATTACTTTTCCGTTAGCAACTGCTCCCAACTGCCTTGCAGTTCTCCAGGTTTCCATACCTGTGTGTCTTTACTGTACACTACACTGACCTCCTTAAATCCCAGATTTTGCACTATTACATAAATAGCTTTAGGCTTTGATTTATTGTTGTTGCTTGCATGTCTCATTACTTTTCCTACAGTAAGGAGTCCTGTATTAAAATTCAAGTATAAATCATACTCTTTCATTGCAACCACCGGACACTGCTCTGCCTGTTAGTGTCCGAGAGTGTCGTAAACTGGAGTAATGAAAACCTGAGAGCACAGCATGCTCTGATAAATACAAGCACCGGGCCAAAAGCTTAGACCGTTCTGCCTTCCTGTTCTGCTGCCACTCAATCACCTAATTTATTTGAAGACCTCTGATAGCTCAGCTAGAGAAGAATGAGAAACAAAAGGCCAAACGAGGACCAGGCTTATTCTTCAGAGGGAAGTAAATATGCTTTAGCATCCTGGTGTCCACCAGCCAGCTGCCTGGATCAAGAGCCAAGCCTGGGACAAAGGACAGATGTTACGACGAATGTGCTTCCTCTACTAGGTTTATTTATCCACCCTATTTATACACACTTTGTTTATTTACTTCATTAGTCCTTGTAATTCCTGTCAGCAGGTCACTTCCATTGAGAAATTAAGAATGTTTACAGTTTCCACTTCGTCCAAACACACGCACGCACATTCCAAATCCCAGAGCTTCGCGAATGGCACCGCATTCGTTACTGTAAGAAAAAAGGCCGACGTGCCACGCAAAGACAAAATGGCACATTATAAAACCATCTGGATCTTCAGTGTCTTCGAGTTATTTAGACACAAAAGTAAGTTTTGTTTATTTTCATCTTGAAGATTCGAATCAGCTATTTCAATTTTTCATTTGTTTCTTTTTATTTTTGACTTCTCCACAGTTTATATTAACATCTGTCCACTCCGGTCAATCAGCCAGTTTCTGATCAAGGCACAGAACCGTCTTAATCTGGTTCCTACACCACATGTGTTATCTTGCTGAATATTTAAATTCCTCATTTGTTTAAAACAGCTGCTGTTCCTGCAAGATGCAGACAACATGTCCTATTGGTTTCTGTCCTGCAAAGAACCCACCAACGCAAAACTGATCATTTTGCAAATTCAGCCTGATTCAGCAGACTTTAATACTTTAATATTAAATTATATCCTGTTTTACGCTAAGCCATAATTTTGATGAACTGCAAGTGTCCAGATACGTCTTCATGCCAACTGGGTTACTAGGGAATGTAGAAGAACAAAGCCAGACTTAGTAGACTTCTTGACTTTAAGCCTAATCCTGGACTAAATGATATATTGTTTGGAATCACTGTCTATTTTAATCTAAAGCTAATTTTAGCTTGAATAAACCAGACGTTAAAATATAAATAAAATATGACAGATGAAAGGACTTTATTGATGTGCACCAAAGACAGAAATCTGAGCAGAGACATTTTAACAGTTTGTCAACTTTAAGCAGTTATTGGTTGCTCTGTGACCCACCATGTCACCTCCTGAGGGGCAGAGAGAATGCTGTGTGCTCCATTTCCCTAGCTCCTAATTCAAAGCATCTTTCGTTGAGCGAGGCTCTGAAAAGGATGTGGCTAAAACAAATAAAAGAATCATAAAGAGTAGATCAAAGCGGGCCTGCAAATCCATTCCTTCTGGGGAAAGAGACTTTCAAATAAAAGGAAAAAAAGGGAAAAATCCCACAGACCGACTACACATCTTTTGGAACAGGTCATTGCCGAATGTCTACATTGACATGATAGAATGGACACCATGAGGTCTGGATTCCAGTCTCTCCATTTCAACACATTCCTCCAACATTATAACTCTTCCTATTGATCAAACCTCCTGGGGATACTTTGTATGTGTAGGGCGGCTATAGAGATAGATGTAGGCACGAACATGTGACAATTATAAAGCGCAGGCCACCAGGACGACAATAATGCTTACAAAGCTTGGGCTGGAACACTTTGGCCTGCAGAGTGACATTTGTGAAAATATCTCTTATTATCCGCTGTCTTCATTTCTCATCTACCAGAGCCGAGTGGTCTAAACCTCATCCTTACTGTACATACCGTCTGCTTAAAGGTGAGGGCTTCGCTGTGACTCCTGCATCACACCCTGGTTAATGTTGGATATTTCTTCCCAACACACACACCCACACCCAGAGTCCACAACATTCGTAATTCGCAACTGCTGCCATTTTACAGTTAGTTTGACTAATGCAACACTCTTTCTTCATAAAAGAAAAAGAAGAAAAGACATTTTTCAAGTTTATATTGAAAAACTAAACAAAGCCAGCGGGTGTTACAGAGCTCTGTTAATTGGATTTATTTCACAAAGTGTTTTTCTTCACATGAGCAAGATTATGCCTAATTTTTATTTTTTTTTTTTGCCGAAGGAAAAGCTGTCATACACGAGAAACACATTAAAATGGTGTGAAGTACTTACTGCAGATTGAGAGCTATGTTCTCAGTTCTATTCTATCTTTTCAAAACTTTTCCAGGAAAACAAAAGAGACACTGTAGGACAGTTTCTGCGTAGTCAAAAAAAAGTACAAAGAGAAAGGCCTTTGTAATCACCACAAAGGACATACCAGTGGGGTAAGACAATAAGTCATCCAGCAAACATACTCTGATGTTGGTAAATGATCCAAGCACTTTTTTAACTTGTGGTCTGTCTAGGATTGGAGATGAACAATACAACTTTGTGGTGGATTTGTGACCTCTGTATCATGACTATAAACAGAAAGAAATAAGTTTTATGTACAAAAATGACATCTTATGATGTAGACCTCTCCGGGGAGTTGTATGTTTCCTACAGCTTTGTAGTGACTGTAAGGTTCTTTGAACTGTTAATGCTAGTCAGATTCAATTTAGGCTAAAGACGATCATTTGATTCACTTATAGCATAGACAAAATAAAAGAAAAAGAAGCTTCTCCTGTTCCGAATCTGGAACTTTCCATAAAGCAACGGGAAAAATAGTGTAATCGATTCCAGCAGAATGAATAAAATGTTCATCTGATCTGCTCGGCCATCATGGAGGTGTGAAGTGTGAATCACACATGCCATGGCGCAAGGAGCATTGCATAACACCGATCCGCCGACCCCTGCCGAACGTGCTGTGCAGGGTCCACCCTGACGCAGCCTTCTAACCTTAAAAAGGAATCATTCCCAGCTAGTAAAATAACTCAAAAAATATGGGATGCTTATCAAATAATAAGAACCACATTGGGCCATTTCCTTGCCAGCCTGGCGAAGAATTGCGCAGACGATATCTTCACCTCTCAGGTCTCCCGTGAAGTCTGTGATCTTTTTCGGCCTCCGCTAGTCTGGGAATGCAACAAACACGGGCTATTCGAGCTCAGCAAAGCGCGGTTCGCTTAAGATTTCGGGACCCTGTTGCAAACTGAAGTCGCCTCTTGCAGCCTACTGTTCTTTCTGCACATTCATCAGGACACATGATCGGCTGTCAGCACAAAGGGAAAAAAAATCACAGATACAGCCATCTCCCGGGAGAAGCTTTAAAATCTAGGGGCTACACTGTGAAGCGTGCTTTGGCCATTTGTCTGCTGCCATTAAAAAAATATAACAAAATAGATAATCGATTCTCCTTTCTTAGAATAAGGATGAATAATCTAGTTTGAGGGCTTGAGTTTGGGTCTTCATATAAACGGCATCATCCTTTTTTCCATGGTGCTCTTTTTCCAGTATTAAATGGATGAACTAATTTTAATAGAGGCAAACTGCAGAGCTGAGCCATCAGAATCGCTTGTCATTAGTTAGATATTATCCTGGACAAACAAAAGTGGTAGCGCGGTGGTTAAGGTGTTGGTCTGCTAATTGGAAGATCAGGGTTTGATTCCCAGCACCTGTTGGGCCCCTGAGCAAAGTCCTTAACCCTTAATTGCTCTGTTGTATAAATGTAAGTCGCTCTGGATGAGGGCATCTGCCAAATGCTGTAAATGTATATTTCTATATACAGGGTCATTGGGGATTAAACATAAATTCCTATCAAATATATAAGAAAGAAAGAACTATACTAGCCAGGTGGAGACTGACTCCTCTACCAATGTACAGAATGTGGAGGTTAAACAAATCTGTCCAAATAATAACTTAAGGTGAAGCTTCTTCCACTTTCAGATTAATAACTTATGTATATGTTTCAGGGTTTCTTAGTGGTTAGCACGGATTCCCAGGCAGGGGTCTTTCTGTGTGGAGTTTTGCATGTTTTCTCCCCGTGCTTGCATGGGTTCACTCTGGGTACTCTGGGTTCACTCTGGGTACTCTGGATTTCTCCAACAGTCCAAAAAACATATAGGTTGATTGGTGATTCTATATTGCCCAATGGAGTGAGTGTGTGTGTGTGGCCCTGTGATAGACTGGTGACCTGTCCAGATGGACCCACCCTTTCAGAGACGGCTGGGATAGGCTCCAGCAGGTCCCTGGGACCCTGAATTAGGGAATAAGCGGGTATAGAAGATGGATGAATAAATGTATATGTTCCAATGTTCCTATCAACATATTTGTAGGTATAGTAACAATACAGTTTGTTGCAGAACAGCTTTAGAGAAAGCATGATGTAACGTTGGATCCGTAATGACCAAGCCAGAGGAGCGGTGTCAAAAAATCTTGAGAGGAACCAGATAGCCGTAGAGTTAGAGATCTTTACAGTATTTAGTTGTCAAAGAGTCAAGACAAACAAAAGTGCAGAAGGCTGATATTTTACTTGGTACAAACCTTCGAGCTCATATGTTGATGGGACTCAAAGTTTGCGTTCATGCAGAAAAAAATTCCTTGATTGATTGCATTTTTATAGATCACAGCAATGCGCACAGATTTGCAAAATATAAGCCACTAGGATAATGTTAAATTTTAAATTTTTGTTAGGATTAGTTTCCATTTATACCAGAACCTAGTCGTGAATGTCAGCACTTTATTAAATCATGGCGTGTCCCCATGTCCTCATGCAGAAACAATTTTAGCCATGCAGCCTTTTATCATTTTTTTTTTTATCAAAGTCTGGCTTATAAGGTGTTTTGACTTTTTGTATTTTCAGCCATCATGAAACTTAAAACAGGTGCAGGTTAAACCAATCACCTTCCTCTGTACGCAGCACTCATGCAGAATGAATAGCTTTTACACTTAATACGTTTTTTATGCTGTTCAGCAGGAATAGACCAGGAATCAGAGTCTGGCAATAAAAAATCAATTGTGTGACTGAGAGTCCTGGGATGACACAGGACATTTTGTTATTAATATAACACAGGGTTCATAAGTCACGGTTTTCAGGTGACATAATGCATGAACTGAGGTTTGGGGTATGCATGAACTGCATTTTAGCATCCAACAGCAGAAACCTCACTGAGAGAACCAGGTTTCTATTTCTTCTCATTTCTATTTTGCTTCTAAATGATGTCAATTAATTCTAGCAGTGTTTTTACACTCTAAAATACAGAAATACCAACTATCAGAATTCCAATCGTGGTTGGGTAAATATTACTGTGGCATGCAAATGTACAAAAAAAAAAAAAAGAATAGGCGCCTGTCTTTGACATTTAAGTCAGCCGTACATTGACAATCACTCCTGCATTCCTTATGCATGCCTCATATTCTTCGTGTCCAGTCCAAAACGGTTCCCTCATGCAGCTCTTTCAGGAGGAAATTATTTTTCATTGCCCCCAAAAGAAAAATCCATTGCCAAGCATTCTCTTCTAAGATGAGTTGCCAAATCTTCTCCAAAATCCCCTTAGGAGCTGTTTTCATTTCCAGCTCCAACCAAGCGATAGTAAGGATTTAAGATTAGGAAGGACCAAATGACCTTCGGATCTACCTGCAGAAGTCAAATTGGCATTTTCTATAAATAAATTTATACACAAACACAAACTTTTCTTACGTCATCCAGTTTTTTTAAGCATGGCAACATTTTAACGCCGATCATGCCCATGATTTGGAAAATGCCATTTTATACATTTTTTTTCAAGTTTTATGTCCCTGAAATCTGTTACATCCTATGTAATGCGACTCTAAAATAATTACCAAGAACCACTTTGGTCACATTCTTTGTACTTGTGGTCTCTTTTGAAGAGTTTGTTTTTGTTCCCCTTTTATGTAGTTAAACTATTATAGCTTTCAAATAAATGTTGTCGTTAAAGACAATGTTCGGTTGCGCACACGAGACTCCCATGCAGGGAATAATCGTTTTGCTCCGTGCCATTTTTTTTTTTTTTTTACAAAGTAAAAGGAATCAATAGTGAAACAAAATTCATTTTAAGAGGCTGAATCATATTATGATCCTGACTCACTGACTCACAGGCGTTAGGTGAAACATCCTCTGTAGCCTGTTGCTATACCTCACCCTTAAAAAGGCGTTAAAAGCGCTGTCAAACTGACTGCTTCCATTTGACCCCTATCAAATCGACAAGAAAAGGTTGACTCCCTTCTTAATGATTCAGATCCTGATCCAAAGTAGACCAGAATGATTCCCATAGGTACTGAGCAGGTCTTAAAGAATCTGGTGTATGTCTGGTTGCCTTCTCCAGCTCACACCCAATGTATCATGGAATATGATGAGCCATTGATCCTATGTTTTTTTCTCCATGGAAGCACTTTCATCCTATTTCCTGTTTCTGTGATTCTCTGATTGGTGTTTATGTTCTGAAATCTGTTTCTCATAATCTTTCTTTTTTTTTCTCTCTTTCTTTTTCTCTTTCCTTTTCAAATATTCTTTTTTTTTTATTTAGGAAACTTTGGATTAGGGGCTAAAGCGCTTGGCAGCGCTTGAAACGCAACAGGAAGTGCAACACCTCTGGCAGCACAAGATGCTCTTGCAATGAATAGTTCTGCATCACTCCAAACCAGATGACTGCTGGTGTCATGATGTACCGCTGATGGATTCAAATTCTATAAGAATTCGGTCGATCCGTTTTTTAACTCCCATAGAGTTTATATAGTATAGAATGTTTTCTTTGATCTTGCTCATATACGATTAAAAACATTTATATCTGTCCCCGCCACACAGCTTGCTATATAATGACTAAAGTATTCCTTTTTCCTCTCACTGTGTCTTCATGGGAAATTAAAGTGATACCACAATGACTGTGACCTTTCACCAAGCCTTGAGGCTTTCTGCAATTAGCAGTTCCAGTCACATGGCTTCTGTGGAGGCTCACACTTTGTTCTCATATACCACTTGATTATGGGCCCGAACCTTCATAACATCTAATTCTAACGTTGAAATTTCAGTCTTTTCTTTGAAGTAAGAATTTCACAAAACTCGGTTGCTTTTTCATCGTTAGTGATCTGTGAAGTACGTCGAAAACGCGGCTCTGTGCAGGCAGCTGGATCATTCGCACACTTTGGCATGTAGCCCTTATCTATGTTTTCTTTTTGTGCTTCGAAGCATGCGTGCTTCTCATGCAAATGCCTGCTTGTATCTTGGGCATAAAAAGAAAAACAGACTGGCACACTCTCGGCGTGGGATCTCATGGGACGTCACCCCATAGCCGTGGCACCCCCTCATCCACCAAATTGTCCTTTTCACGGAAACCGAGCAGGCCTTCAAATTGTTTACAGATGTGAGCTTTGGGCTACAAGAATGCAGTGCGGCTTCTTTTTTCTCAGAGGTTGAATTAATTTATTGCTGCATATTAAAATGCTTCAAGAGTCTCCCTGGTTTTCGATTTAATATATATGCGTGGGTGGCAATTTCCTCCGAGTTTTTTATAGTTCGGAGAGGATGCGTGTGTACGGTATTTGAAGTAAGGCCTGTTTTCTTCAATTAATGATGCATGCTATTTTGCTTTGCTTGGATCTGCACAATCAGGAGACTGCTAATTAGCTGATTCATCAACAAAAAATTTCCACAGGATAAATTTAGAAAAAAAAATCAAGAATGACCACATAGGGCTTGTTTTTTTTCAGGATAAAAGCATTTCACAATCTGTCAGTCTGTAAAAGTGGAATTTTTTTTTTATGTAAATAGGTGTATCTACATTTTAATAAACTGCGTTGTGCTCCAATTTATACGGTATAAAACACAAACTAAATAAAAAAGCTAAAAGGTGCTGAGTCTCTGAGGGTCGTCGGGGTTTTTTATTTATTTTTTTTATATTTTAGTAAAAAATAATCAAAGTAAGTAAAGCTGAATTCTGTCAAAAACTGGGTGGACGTGGCTTCTCCTTTTAAAAACGCAATATTTAATGACTGGATTGAAAAATTAATTTCTAGCTTAATGGACATATTTTTTCAATAAAGTATTTTCCGTCATTCAAACAAATACAAAATAAATACAACATACTGTACCTCGCTCTTACTTTATAAAATATTTGCAGGGGCGACATTTTGTTGAACACAATAATCCGTTATACCCCGACTCTCAGAAAGAATCTGTAATAAAAAAAGAACACTTTGCATGATGCCCACAAAAAAATACTTTTCCAGTTGACAAACAATAAATGGCCTCATACAGTTGCGGGCAGTGGTGGCTCAATGGTTACGGCGCTGAGTTGTTGATCTGAAGACCTGGGTTCAAGCCCCACCACCAGCAAGCCAACCACTGTTGGGTCCTTGGGCAAGACCCTTAACCCTTCCTGCTCCAGGGGTGCTGTGCTCTGACCCCCAACTTACTAAAGATGGGATATACTGTGCTGTTAAAAAGTATGCGACAAAATAAAGACCTTTACATTTAAAGTATTGCATCGATTGGTCTGAATCAGATAACTCCAGAGGTAGACCCTTCATGTGATCGCTGTGGATGTACACCAGAAGCACTGCGCACGATTATATGTTTTGGAGCTGCGCAAAGTTATTGACTTACTGGAAAAATATTTTTCTGACACTAATAAAAATACTTCAAAATGTGATCTAAACACATTTACAGCGGTCCTCTGTAACCGATTCGGATACAGCGAAAAATAGCGATGAACAAAATTTAATCTGATTTGTCAGTTTACTAGCACAAAGGTTAATTTTATTAAACTGGAAACAGAAAGCTGCCCCTTTATATATAAATCTGATGATGGATGTAATAAAACATCTGGAACCGGAGAAAATAAGATTCTTATTAAAAAAGAAAGAAGAAAAATCTTACAAAGTTTGGCAACCTTTTATAGATTACTTAATGATATGAACCATCCTGGAGGTAGGTAAACAAGTAGACAGACCAAAAAGAGGAACCCCCCCCCTTTTATTTATTTATTTATTTTGTTTGTTTTTTGTTAATTTCATTTTCTAATTTATTACTATTGCATGTTTTTTAATATTTTTTTTTATTTCATTTTATTATTTATTTCTTTGCCTTACTGTCCCTGAGTGTGTATAATATAGTTTAACTGACAATTACGGGTGGGTGAAATGTATATCTGTGTTGTAACATTTGGAAAATATAATAAAATAAAGTGAAAACTAAAAACTAAACTGGGCAGACGTGTGATTTAGGGCTTTGGCTCTTGTTCATTCTGAGGCCAGGCTGCTGAGTGGCTGCTGATGATCCAGCAAACACAGCTGCTAGATTTTGAACGCTACACCTGACAAAGACGAAGAATATTATTGATATTTCCTTGTGTTTTCATTCCATCGTGTTTGCGCAGGCTGTTTCAGATCCTGACTCAGTGTAAAAGTGTTTATGAAGCATAAGTCAAGGAGCTTTAGCAATTCAGGGCAGGAAAAAGAGCAAGTAAAGAAAAATGTATTTCCTGCTCTTATTTGGTCCCATGTGTCTGTGTTGATACTGTGAATTATTTAACGGCTTAGTTATATTTTCTAGCGTTTAGGATTAAGTAAGGTTTCTTTTTTAAATGATTAGATTCGATTATTTTGTCAGGTTTTTTTGGAATTCCGATTTTTTTCTAATTGCGATAAAATGTTTAGGTTGTAGGCTTAGTGGTTAGTACTGTTTCCTGACAGCAAGAAGGGCCTGGGTTCGATTCCTGGGCAGGGGTTCTTTCTGTGTGAAGTTTGCATGTTCTCCCTGTGCTTGCGTAGGTTTACTCTGGATACTCCAGTGTCCTCCTACAGTCCAAAAAACATCTATGTTCGATTGATTGGTGATTCTAAATTGCCCATAGGAGTGAGTATGAGTGTGAGCGTGTGTGTGTGGCTCTGTGATGGACTGGCGACCTGTCCAGGGTGTCCCCCTCCTGCCTTTCGCCACTTTCAGAGATGGCTGGGATAGACTCCAGCAGATCCCTGTGACCCCGAATTAGGAAATAAGCGGGTATAGAAGATGAATGAATGAATGAATGAATGAATGAATGAAGAATGTCTTTTTAGGATAAGCTACAAAGCCTGACTAGTCCAGTGAAAACAGGCCTAATAACCAAGGGTGTGTCACATTTGTCATGTTAAATATGGGTCTCTGTCCACTAACAACCGAACTGTGCGGTCCGATCGGACCAAAAACATGATGTGATGTGATGCAACCAAGGTGTGACACAAACGCAATTCTGATTGGGATTCTTTAATTTCAAAGGAACCAAAAATAACTACCAAACTGGCCAAAAAAAGGGTCAAAAATGCCGTCTCATTGCATCAGATTTTTTTAACAGAAAAAGAAAATCCTGGTGCTGTTTTACGAGCTCTTTGTGAGTTCTCAACAGATGAAAGTAAGACCATATATACTGTACATACACACACGATGAGCACGCTTAATCCAGTACACAGCGTCGTTTCAGAAGGTCAATTACAAAAGTCAACTTACTTTTTATTTATATAGCGCTTTTCAACAATAAAGATTGTGGTTCAGTTCAGTCGTATAGCATGGATTTAGGGTTGGATAATGTTGAACTTGAATTATGTTAAATAAGTACAATTTTAACCACAAAAAACAATGTGTGTTTGTTTTTGTTTTTTTCGCTATTTCCTTATATGCTGTGTCCGTCTCTCTTGCAAGCTCATGGATTAGAAAGGAGTCCACTGTATGTGTACCTCAAACTCCAGGCAGGGGTATAGGTCAACCAGGACCTTTTTGCATATTGTATTTCCCATGTTATTAGCTAGAATCAAGGGGAAGGTGGGAGACCATGTGGTAAGACAGTGGTTTAGAGACCATGGTGAGAGACAAGCTATATGATGTTTGGGACCAGCTTATGGTATGGTTTAGAGACAGTGGTGAGACCAGCTGATGTATGGTTTATGGAGACATGTATGGTTTAGAGACAGTGGTGAGACCAGCTATGATATGATATGGTGTATGGTTTAGAGACAGTGGTGAGACCAGCTATGATGTAGAGACATGACCAGCTATGTATTTAGAGACAGTGGTGAGACCAGCTATGATGTATGGTTTAGAGTGGTGAGACAGTGATGTGATGGTTGAGTGGTGAGACCAGCTATGATGTATGGTTTAGAGACAGTGGTGAGACCAGCTATGATGTATGGTTTAGAGACAGTGGTGAGACCAGCTATGATGTATGGTTTAGAGACAGTGGTGAGACCAGCTATGGTTAGAGATGTGGGACCAGCTATGATGTATGGTTTAGAGACAGTGGTGAGAGACCAGCTATGATGTATGGTTTAGAGACAGCTATGATTTATGGTTTAAGACTGAATGTGGTGAGAGACCAGCTATGATGTATGGTTTAGAGACAGTGGTGAGACCAGCTATGATGTATGGTTTAGAG
Source organism: Bagarius yarrelli (assembly GCA_005784505.1). Taxonomy (NCBI): domain Eukaryota; kingdom Metazoa; phylum Chordata; class Actinopteri; order Siluriformes; family Sisoridae; genus Bagarius; species Bagarius yarrelli. Next base: position 2,631,022 of record VCAZ01000023.1, read on the forward strand.
ACAGCTATGGTGAGACAGTGGTGAGAGACAGTGGTGAGATCTGCTATGATGTATGATTTAGAGACAGTGGTGAGACCAGCTATGATGTATGGTATGCTTTTTAGGAACAGAGACCACATGGTTTGAGTGACAGTGGTGAGAGCAGCTATGATGTATGGTTTAGAGACAGTGGTGAGACCAGCTATGATATGTATGGTGAGGAACAGGTTTAGTTTAGAGACAGTGGTGAGACAGTGGTGAGACAGCTATGATGTAGTGAACAGTGAGACCAGCTATGATGTATGGTTGAGTAGAGACAGTGGTGAGACCAGCTAGTGTGAGACCAGAGATGTATGGTTTAGTGGTGAGAGGACAGTGGTGAGACCAGCTATGATGTATGTATGGTAGACCTAATTTATGGGTTTAGAGACAGTTATATAATGGTATAGGGACAGTGGTGAGACCAGCTATGATGTATGGTTTAGAGACAGTGGTGAGACAGCTATAATGTATAGTTTAGAGACCGCGGCACTGAGAAAGAGACAGGTGGCAGAGATGAAAGTAGCAGAACTGAAGATGTTGAGGTTTTCTTTGGGAGTGATGAGGTTGGTCAGAATAAAGAACCAGTTCATCAGGGGGACGGCTCATGTTAGATGTTTTGGGGGGAAAATCAGGAAAGTCAGATTGAGGTGGTTTGGACATGTACAGAGGAGGGATAGTGAATATATTGGTAGGAGGACGTTAGAAATGAAGCTACCAGGCAGAAGGTAAAGAGGAAGACCAAAGAGGAGGTATATGGATGTGATAAACGAGGACATGAAGTTAGTGTGTGTGAGTGAAGAGGATGTAGAGAATAGGGTTAGGGGGAGACAGATGATTCGCTGTGGCGACCCCTAAAAGGGAACAGATGAAAGGAAAATAAGAAGAAGTATTTCCCATGTTATGGATTCGGACATGCTACTTGCCTCACATACGTATTTTCGTTTACTCTATATAATGAATGTTTTGTGATGGAAGTCACTCTATAGCATGCGGTTTTACATGGAGCTCATGTCTTCATAAAGCTCAGAAGCTTCGTCAACCGGGCATTGTCAGGCTGGAATTGATTGGTTCTAGTAAAAAAAACAATGTAATGCTATGACATAAAAAGATATTCTAGACAGCTGTGTGTTTTTAACTTTGTGGCAACAGTTTGGGGCTGCAATTATTCAGCGTGCTGAAAAGATGTCCAACTTTTGGCTATATATAAAAACGAATTTATATAAAATATATATTGTTATGAAATTATGCTCAATTCTTACCAGTAATAAATTCCGCCTGAATACTGTAGACTTGATAGTTAATTCTAAGCTTGATAGTAAACAGTTGTAAAAGATCCGCTGTTACTTAAAAAGATTCATCCATTTCGAGTTTAGTTTCGGTTGCGGTTTTTTCCTTATGTCATTTTAGGCACCTCTGGTTTGCTCATTAAGGATCTGATTCTACAAAAACATTTCTGTGAAGGTGCTTTGTGTCTATGTGTATTGTTACTACACTAACTTAGTATACTAACATCTATTCATACCACCAGGCTCTTGTGTTAACCAACGAAGTTCTTTTTATACAGCTTCTCCTGCTCTTTCAATTCACCTATAAAAGACAGCAAAGTTCAATCTCTGACAAACAAACACAAAAACCAGGGACAGGCTTTATAACCCAGCCGCTGTATTCTTTCCTCAGTGACCCTCTAGGCCCGGTCGCTGTTCATGTTAGTAGCTGGCTGCTGGCTGCACCTGTGCAGTGGACATACAACCTATTGGTCTTTATCTCCATGAGTGCTAAGAGAAGAACAGCCTGATCATTCACATATGTTCTGTTAACACGATCGTCTGTCTGAAGGGTCTTTTCACCTTCTGCAGTCCAGAGTGAAACGTCTCACTTTCTACATCATCTCTTACGCTTTGCACATCCTCAGGAGCCCGAGAGCTTTGACCCCCTGAACCACGGGGCCATTCAGCAGCTCTGTGACAAGCATTTCAGATCTGGAGAAACAATCAACACCCCCTCCTTAGCCTAAGGCATAGAGAAAGGAGAGAGAGAGAGAGAGAGAGAGAGAGGGAAAGAGAGAAAAGGAAGAAGGCTTACTTTGGCTAGCAAGTCATTAGAATGTATGTCAGCTCTGTAAAGCTGTGGCTCAAACCTTTGTCGTCTCTCTTGTGGTGTCCTTGCCCAGCCCACGGGTGGACTGTTTGTGCAAGTGTATTTTATGCACATGATGTTTTTTCCAGACAGGCGGTATGATGGAGAGAGCCGGAAAAAGACAGAAAAGTGTCCTGAAGTTTTAATGAGAGTAAGACTGTGGTTGAGAGTGTCACGGCTTTACCCCTAAAGGGACCACTCAGTGTCCTGATGTCGATGGCTATAGTTTTATGGCATATAAAGTCGTTCGTCTAACTGCATAAAACCAAACATTTGGTCCAGCCATCTTTTCTGGTTGTTTTCTTAATGGCCTGTCAAAACTTCACATCTTAACAGCTGTTTCCTAAAAATGTCAGTCCGATATTCTTACGTTTGGGACATTATTTAGGACATAATAGGTAATTTCCTCATTATATCCAGGCCCTCAGATCAGAGACCAGAGGAATCAGAAAAATGTGGTAATCAGAGAACTATGTTGGGACCGATCATTATTATTACAGAGCAGCACTAAAGATATGATTGGACAGTTCAGTCTGATTAAAGCAAGAGCTAAAGTTGCTAAAGATGCCTGTGACCGGTCTCCATGTATACATATATGTGTAAGATATACAGAACACATAAAGCATGGCGGCATCCAATGACAAATAGAACAAGGTGGAATTGTGCATCCCTATAAAAATCAGCTAGCCATTACACACCCCACTTATTATAATTTTGTGCCTTCAGGGGTCACCCTTTCCAGTTTGAGGTTCAATAAAACAATTCTGCACAAATTGCCTTTGAGCAAGAGAAAACTTCAACATGATTTAAAGCTGAAATGGAAACTTTTACAAGGATTTTAAGGTGTAAGTTTGTCACTGCAGTGGTGGAAATCACAACTTTATTTGATCAAATCTATTATTTGGTTTATAGAGGTTCTACATCGATTTAAATATTCAACCTTTAACATAACCAAAGGCCAAAAAAATAAGTTTCTGTCTGTTTAGTTGGTGTCCACGAATGCATAACTGCTCATATAAAAGGAGACCCAATTAGGGTTTTAACAATTTTAGCAGTGTGTTTTACTTTATAGTATGTTTATTTTATTCAACCTACTATAGGCGAAACGTAGATAGAAATTTACCAATAAAACAAAAACGAGTGTTCTATTTTATCCAGACTAAAGTGTATCTCCAAAATAAATGGTAATACAAACCCAATCCTGCTCTTGAAGTTACCTTAAATGCCCGTTCATGAAAATGCAGTATTTTCTTCTACAGATGATTAAAAGGTTTGTATAAAATTATCCCGTTAAAGATAAAAACATGAAATCCTATTAAGTTGGGAATTAAGATGAAACAAGAACCTTAAACTGAAAGCCAACAATTTTCTTATTTCAAATCAGACTTGCAGCCATTCTTCACTCTAAAACTCTCTAAACCTTAATAACTCGAAAGCCTGTAAACTGCGACAATAAACTGTCAGTGGATATTTAATATGCTGGGACTTTATTGTTGTCATATGTAGCCAGAATATTATTATACATATTTAAACAATTACTCTTTATCAAGAAATAATGAAAAAATAAATCTGTGCTCAGGATCAATGGGTTTTTTTTCTGTTTTTTAGATTTCTTTAGAAGTCCCAAACTGCAAAAGATTTCATTACCAAATGCTAAAATTGTAAATAAATAAATTACTATTAATATATATATATATATATATATATATATATATATACATATATATATTTTAATATATATTTTAACAATGCTTAACATGTTTTCTGTTTCATAAAACTGTATAAGATTGCTGACAGTATTTAAGTATACTTAACTCTACATTTTATTATTTTATTGTCTATAAACATTAAACTGACAGTATTGCATTATTCTGGCACAGTTAAAGTTTTAGTGTGTTAGAGCCCATTTACAGTCTGATGCAGGGGCGCCTCTAGCAATTTTGGCCCTATGAAACAATATGAGGTTGGGCCCCTATCACAACCATTCCACACTGTTACCAATACTGTTACTAATAAAACAGATCTCTGGGGGGCCCCAAAGTGCATAGGCCCTTAGAATCGCCCCTCCTTTGCGGTACCCCTAATCTGATATATTCAAACAATTGTAACAGAAAAAAATGGACATTAAGATTGTTTCTTGACTTTTTATTTTAAGTTTCTTTGACAAAGTTTAGTTTAGTATAAGTTACATTGAAACTTATTAGCCACAAAAATTGATTTTATATCTGGAGGTCCTGGAATCTAAAACAGCAGGTGTAGGGTAACAGGGCCTGATATGCCTATAATCCTGTGTTCATTTACATTTCTTCTTTTCATCAGCATACTTCTAAAGTCAAGGCGGCTGCAGAACTCGGGGTGTAATTGCCTACAGATGTGTTGCTGCACTGGACCAAAAACTGGCTGTTCCACACACCGAGTGAGGAAGCACACACTCCGGTCTACGGTCCTAAATCCAAATTTTTTCTGACCTAGAGCTAAGTTTGCTATCCTAATATTACTAATATTAATATTCAAGTGATCATAGTGTTTTAATTATTTTCTATTAATAGTTTTGTCTATTATATAACAATGAAATGGTCCAAAAAGACCGTCGATAATCAGGCTATAGGATGGATAAATCTGTGCCGTGTTTGGATGGGATACCACGTAAGATTAAAATTAAACACTTTAATGTAATAAATTCATTTGTGAAAGTTTGGACTAAATCTTACAAAACAATGTGATACGATTTATAACACATTTGTATCACTTGTACATAAAGCCGGTCATGTGTGTTGTGTTGTGTTGTGTTGTGCTGTGTTGTGTGCGTGTGTGTGGTGTGCGTGTGTGTGTCAGCTGCAGCAGACTGAGCGCTCTGCATGACAGAAGGTTCTGACAGTCCTCTCATTTTTGCCACTTCATCTCTGAACAGCTTTTATTCGTTGCTCTTTAACCAGCTGTCTAAACAAAACTCATTAAAAAGGCCATGCCGAATATATTTAACATAATCTACTCTAAATGAAATATATTTATGTTTGCTAAGTTATAGTTCATTTTCATCATAAGGTATGTGCACTTGATATCTGAAACCCAACGACTTCAACCTTGAACTGTAGTTTAAATCTAAAGTTTAAAAACGACATTAAAACGAAACCTTAAATAATTAAACATTATTTAATTTAATAAATAATAAATAATTTATATAGTTAAGTTAAATTTTAAGAAATTCGCCCTTAAAAAAGTATATTATCTAAAAAATAGACTGCAACTGCCGACCCTTTCGCCCCAATAACAGCTGGGATAAACTCCAGCGCATCCCTGTGACCCTGATTAGAAATAAACGTGTATAAACGATAGATGGATGGAAAATAGAATACAAGCATATTTTTTTTTATTTTTATAACAAAATTTATTTTAAAAAAAATAATACAGCAGAGAGCTGTGAACAATGATACAGTCAAAACCACGTAGTAAATAAACCAGCTGACTTTTAATTAATATACCAAATAAAATGACAACCAAAATGTCATTTTATCATCAGAATGGTACTATAATGTAGCACATGCGTCTGAATGTTTCCATGGCAACCAGTGAGTGTTATCGTACAAGGTCTACGTTAGAAGGCCATCTTAGAATAGGACAGCTGCAGCAAAGCCTAAACCCAGGTGACTGGAGCACAAAGAACTTTCCATCATGTCGGTAACTGGTCACCTTCTGGCTTAAATTGAAAGCTAGAACTTATTTTAAGTTGGTTTTATCTAAAATGTTCTTCTGCTTACAAAAGTTATTTTTAATTTGCTTTTAAAAAATTAAGGAAAATCTTGCAGTATGAGAGAATAAAATAAAGGCCAGCGAGCCATAACTGACAGGTCTGTGTATACAGTTACTTCATTTGAGTCAATCCATATAGGTGTTTTAAAATTGTACTATAATATCAAAATGTAGGTTCTAACACATAGTTGAATCATTTGCGCAAGTTTCTGGTCTATGAATTATTACATTTTTATTATATTTTATTTTAATATCATTAAATTTTGTTTTAAAATAATTTAAAATTCATTAACTGGTACTGGGTAAAATTAAAGTAGAAATTGTGCTGTAATAAAAAAATACCTTTTTAAATGGGGACTACAGTCAGTATCATCATATAGTTTAAAAAGGTGCACCGTAACACGCAAACAGAAGTTTGTCTTGCCAGCCATATTGTTTACTGGCCATGTGCTTCGTCTCAAGAGTCCTGGTGCAAAGCTTCTATGTGCATAGCAAATAAGTCTTTTTATGTTATTGCAAATATTGGTATATCCTTTGAGCTGTATGGGAAACGACTTAAGAGAACTTCAGAATTGTGCACATGTTTTTTTTCTCCCTTTTCTTTAAGATGGGCTGATCCATTTGAATGCGTACACGCTTCTGTTTTTAAATGCCAATGAGAGCGCTATTAGGAGGAGGCACGTGTCCTAATGAGGTCTTTTTCAACCCGATGAATGGACATAAGCACCCTGCTGCGAGTCCTGCTAACCCTCAAGCTATTTAATCCCTCCTGGATGGACTTAGTGTCAGAAGAGGCCGGTTAGAGGACCGAGCCCTAGTGCTCTACTGTCGAGCTCTTGAGTGCCAGTAGAAGTATAAAAGCAACAAGTCGATGTAGGAAACGCACTCAGTCACAAGTCACTCTGTTAACCGCTCAGACATTCTGATAAAGCAGTCATGGAGGACATGCTGTTTGACTTTGACCAAGATGCGACCACAGACTTCGCCTTCTGGGGTCAAATGGACCCCAATTTTCAGTTTCAGTCCCAGCTGGACTCACTGTTGTTCGATGGCCCGTCAGTGACAGGTGAACTGTCTCCTTGGTCCTCTTTTGGGTGCCAGTCCGTGTTTCCGGAAGCGCAGCTCGCTTTCCCAGATCTGGAGTCTCGCTCTCCTCGGACTGAGGCGGACAGCGGAGTTGTAGAGGAGGACCAAGACGAGCAGAAGCTGGGAAAGCTCAGGCCGCGCCGCCTCGGACCCAACCATCACACACATCACCAGCATCAGCATCAGCACCACCCGTACCGTGTCCAGCGCCATGCCGCCAACATCCGCGAGCGCAAGCGCATGCTTAGTATCAACTCAGCGTTCGAGGAACTGCGCTGTCACGTGCCTACTTTTCCCTACGAGAAGCGACTGTCCAAGATCGACACGCTGAGACTGGCCATCGCGTATATCGCTCTGCTCAGAGAGATTCTCGTGTCCGGCTGTGACCCCAAAGCCTATGTGGACGAGTGCATGAAGAACGGTTACAAAAATCAAACCAACGCCATCTGGAACACCAGCGGTGAGGCTTGATCCAGTTTTTTCTAACTCAGACTTTAATTTAATTATATAGAGTTAAATTGGTATATTTAAATGAGTAACAATTTGATTGCTATCATACATTAGTTTACTACATAACTACCACCACCACCACCATCAATACAACTACTACTACTAATATAATAATAATAATAATAAATGGCATTATATTTTAGTTATAGTAGAAGTTATTTCAGATGTGTAAATTGATATAATCGGTGGACTTTATGCGATTTTTAGAAGTTATGCAGAAGTTACAGCAGATAACAGGATGTTCTTAGTAGTTGCTTGTTTTAGCCCACTATATTTATACTGCACTTTATTTTTAATTAGAATCATTCCAATTTATTTAAATCAGTTTTTCCATTAATATTTGACTCAGTTAAAAATTTCTTGCTTGAATTATGTTTCCACAATTTTTATTATTTTATTATAATACATCCATTTCAGTCTCATAACTCTGTTATGAACACACTCATGTCCCTGACATTCATAGTGTAAATGTAATGTGCAAAAAGTGTGCATTTAAGGGTGTATGAGTATGACAGCGTATATATTTACACCTAATGTGGCCAAATGTGAGGGAAATTTTCTTTTACTTATTTTAATAGGGCATTTTTTTAAAGGACATGAGGTATGAGCTTTATTATCTTTACTTAATTCGTTTTCCTAAGAAGGAATATGCACATTTCTAAGAGGTGATTCGATTATTTATTGCTTAAACAGACGGTCAAACAGTTCTATTTATTGTTCATTATTTACAGTATGTTTGGGGTTTTTTTATTCCCATCTGTCTAATTCTTAGCTTTTGTGCTCTAAAGCTTTGCAGTCCCACAAGTACTTTATCCTAGCTTACTCTGCAGCCTGTGTATTTTACTTAACCACCTCTATTTGTACGCTCTCAAAGAAGGGGAACGTTTTAATGAATAAGTGGCTCCTATTGTTAGTTCTGGCTCTAACTAGCCTGTGAGCGTTTCACTGGTCATTAAAATGTATCTGAAGTCTTACATTTGTCCCGCTTTTGTCTCCTCCACCTCCAGATCTGACAGCTCGTCTTTCTTGGATAAAGTGGGATTAGTTTGCGCGTTCAGCTCTGGAGAGGAATCCTGCTTACCTCCCACCTTACTCGCAGCTTGGCATCATGGCACACTGACATCTGCACATTTCTCACCATGTTACACGTTTGCACTTGGCACCCAGGATGCTTTTTATATTCCAATTTGTTGTGGGTAAAGAATGAGACTCAGTGTTTTGCTGTGCCACTCCAATTGTGTGTTAGGGATGAATGAGACCAGGTTCAAGGCTTGGCAGAGGAAGGACACTTGTCTGTGTGTGAGATGAGGGGACTACTGAGAATCTCAAGGCGCCTGTTTAAGTGTATTGTATGCGATTTCAATATGGCTGCAAGCTGATAGGTGAAAATTTGCCGCGTGCTTATTGGCCACATTTACATGAGAGTAGTATTGTTTTGCACTGATCTCATCAAATTGAAAATTTTAACTGAAATGATGTTTTAAAAAAAAAACTTACTGTGACTTTATTTATATGTTATTTATTATCAATGCTAATTTATTCACTATCTTTTTTTTTTTTGTAAATGTATTTAAAATATTACACTGCAAAAACATCTCTAGTCAAGATCTTATTTCTAGCCAAAAAATCCTACTTCTATCCTACTAAATCCTACTACTATCTTGTGATCTTGTTTTAAGAATAAAATACTACACAAGAGCATTCATTCATTTATTCACTCATTTATCTTCTATACCCACTTATTTCCTAATTCGGGGTCACAGGGATCTGCTGGAGTCTATCCCAGCCGTCTCTGAAAGGGTGAAAGGCAGGAGGGGGACACCCTGGACGGGTCGCCAGTCCATCACAGGGCCACACACACACTCACACTCACCCCTATGGGCAATTTAGAATCACCAATCAATCTAACATACATGTTTTTGGACTGTGGGAGGAAACTGAAGAACCCGGAATAAACCCACACAAGCACAGGGAGAACATGCAAACTCCACACAGAAAGGCCCCAGCCTGGGAATCGAACCCAGGACCTTCTTGCTGTGAGCCAACGTTGCTAACGCTCTTTTAAGATTATTTATATATTTTTTCTAACTTAGTAAAGCTTAAATTTTGTTATTTTACCTGCAAATTGAGCATAATTACAAAAAGAGACACTCTCTGAGGCCTGTCTTGTATATTTTTAAGACTTTATTTTAGCTGTTATAACTAATAAAGCTTTGGCTCATTTAAAGACAGAATATATAAAGCCAGTTCTTAACTTACGAGGAATTCTCCTGTTAAGTAATCTTTTTATACAAATAAAAAAAAAACACAAACTGTTTAAATCATGATTAACAAAGTAGTTTTAAGTTGGACTAAATTTAATGCTTGGAATGTGTTTTAATGCCTATTTTAACACATGTTCTTTACTAAAACCTTGATCATTTTTTTATTTCAAGAAATCTTTCTTAGTGGAATTATCTTACTGCACTGGACGATAATTTGACTGCTTTCTAGCCCGTATCGTCTTACATCACGCGTTTATTTCTTGTATTTAGAGGGTTATTTTTTGCAACGTAAACAACGCACATCTCACTGGATTCAACGGATGTAATTTCAAGTGATGGCAAATAAAACAGCTAAGCATGTTTTATTACAACTTCCCTTTATGATTTCATTTCATTTTTAGAGCTTTAATGTTAAAGTAATGAATGTACCACTGCAGTGAAGCTGCATTAGTACAGGTGCATGTGTTTGCATTGGCCCAGAAAAATCAGTTCCACTAGTCGCATTAAATTCCCAGCTGTCTCGTGCTAGCACATTGTCGTTCACTTACAAGACTGTGCTTGCTTTAGCAATTTTCCTTTTGGTAAAGACTAACTCAGGGGACCTCTCAGGCTGAACTCGCTCCCCTTAACAGCAAGCTGGAGTGCGAAGAGGGACAGGGTTTGGTCTCTGGTTAACCCACACATTTGTGCATAATATAACAAATGGATATGCTTCCTAGTGTGCTTATAAAAACGAGTGCAGGTGAAAATACAACTGGGTTGTAGGTGAGACACAGGCTACGTCTTTTTCTGTCCTGTCCTGCAAGTATGATTTCTTTATCGTTTATGGCCCTCTGTGGAAATAATTAAGCAGGAGCATGGAACGGTATGGGAAGTTCATTACAGTTTCAGTCCTTACGGTTACATTCGAACTTAAAGCTCTGAATCATAACTGAACTTTACGGTTGGTCTTTAAGTGTCTCTGTCCTCTTGTTGGACCCTGACAATCCAGACTCATGAACGCTTGTCGTAGCATCACTTCTTGACTGAATATCATTCTTTTTGACTGAATTCGCTCTTGCTGTTTTACACAGCCTCTGTGTCTCTGCAAAATTTTGGACAGAGTGTTGAGTCTCGCAGGTCCTGTCTTGTGAGACTGGCCCTTAATTTATACGTTCGGCTGACTGCGATGGCGGTCTGCTTAACAGGGCCTGGAGTCCGTCTCCGAGCGCAAGAGCAGGTGTGTGATGGCGCTCTCAGCCGCAGCCATTGATCAACCTAACGGAATCCCTGCTGTGCTATTGCCATAACAGAGGCTTCAATTACACAGTGTGCTTCTCCGTTTACATGTTGTGTGGCCCAGGAGGACGATGTGTGTCAAATGTCACACGCTGTCTGGGTGAGTTACACTCCTAGGTAGAGGTAGAGCTTTGTCTCCTCATTGGGGACCCTTTCTGCTGTGTGGATCAGGACAAAGTATTCTGGTTTGTGTTTTTTTTTTCTCTCTTTTTAAAGTGGCAGCGCTTAAACTAATTGGCTGAGATTGATCTATGGTGCATGATTGCTCGTCTCCCTCTAGTGGAATGCCATGATTTGTGTTTGATCCAAGTTGCCAGGTGTTCCAAAAAAGGTATTACAAAGTGTCTCAAATCCATGATTTGTATGTAACTATACAGTAATGATAGTACAACATTTCAACATTATTATACATTCAGTTAATATCAATTAGCATTAATCTTAGAGAACTTTTTTCTACCAGAAAATGACTGTAGTTTTAGTGCATCTTTAACTCTCATTACAAAATGATCCCAAAGTCAATATCACAAGATTATTTAATTTAAAAAAAACAACTAAAAACTGTGGTGGCCTACCGACACGACCGGTTGTGTATGTGTGATGGTTTCCTCTGTTTTTACTAGTTTTCTCCTCTCGTCTAAAAACATGTAGATTGATTGCCATCTCTAAGATGTCTGGATTGTGTGTTCGCTTGTGGCCTGTGATTGTTTGATACCTCGTCCAGGGTTCCCATATCCCCTCTGATTGGCTGCAGAACCTGTGTAGAATAATCAGTGGAGAACCCGGATGGAGGGAAAACTAAAGAGATGAACAATATTATATATAACCTATAAAAACTGACTTGTCGAATGGGTTTGGTGGCCTACCGACACGACCGGTTGTGTATGTGTGAGGGTTTCCTCCGTGTTCACCAGTTTTCTCCTCTCTTCTAAAAACATGTAGATTGATTGGCATCTCTAAATTGTCTCGATATTGTGTTCACTTGTGCACTGTGATTGTTTGGTACCTCGTCCAGTGTTTTCCATATCTCCTTTGATAGGCTGCAGAAACCGGATGGAGAGAAAAGTAAGAAGTGAACAATATTATTTATAACCTATAACAACTGACTTGTGGATGTTGATTTGCCGAATGGGTTTGCTTGTTGATGGCATGTTTTATAGTATTTAATGACTATATTTGAGTTGTTGCTATGGTTATTTATAGTGAATAATTGTTGGTTTAAATATATATATGAAATACTAAATATAACTGAAGAAAAACTTTTTTAAACCTTCAGTCATTTAAGTTCTCACAGTTTCCTTAAATTATTATAATTGTAATGTAATAATATATAAATATAGACAATATTCCCACTTACCCAGTATGAAGGATGATAATTATTCATCCGTTGGTGCTTCATAATTAATTCCTCCTGCTAACTGTATCAAGTTCCATCTTGTTATCCCCACGCGATGGATGGTTTTATTTAGTAAGTGCCCAAGTGATCAGTCTGTTAACGAGGGCAGAAACAGGAAGCTTTTTGTACACAAAGAGGCAGGTGTGTTTATGCAGAACTAGCATGCTTCTATCCTATTTACTTATAATTATATTCGTCTGGAGGCTTTGTCACAAACAAAACTGCAGCATTCATTTTTTTTGCATATTGCATACACACAAGCAGCACCGTATGTACGGTATACTTAGATTTACTGTAAACATATAGCCTTAGAACAGTGTCTCAACTATGCGGAAATTCATCTGACTCGGAAGTGATGCAGTAAAATGCTCTGATCGCTTTTAAATGCAGTCATTAATAAAGGTCCAGACCGTATGATACAAACTACAAGATGCTTAAATAAGTTTCAAAAAACCCTAAAATATCATTACGGGAAACTACAGCAAGGTTTTGCTACATTTTGCATTTGGTAGACGCCCTAATTAATAGCAACTTCCATTTATCTCATTTATACAACCTAGCAATTGTGTGTTAAGAGCCTTGCATGGGGGCCCAGCAGTGGTAACTTGGTGGTGCTGGAAATCAAACCCACAATCTTACGGTTGACAGTCCAATGCCTTAATCAATGCGCTACCACCTAAATGTGCAACCAGAAAAAGACTCCAGATATTTAGTTATTATGGAAGGTGTGCAAGGAGGAAACCTTTGCTGTTCACAAAAAATATGAGGGCAAGACTGAAGTTTGCCAAAGAACACAGAGACAAAGTCCAAGAAGTCTGGAGAAATGTGCTTTTTGTACAGACAAGTCTAATTAATAACTACTTGATAAAATAAATATTAGCATTTATCCACCGATCTGTGCATTTAAATTATTTTTAATCTTAAAAATCGCTGAATTTGTGTATTTCGTGTTCAGACACAGGGAAAAGACAGGATGTGAGGCAGTGACGAGCCATTGCGTAATCCCTCACAACCTGCACTGAGTGTGGTGTGTGTTTATACTATTAACTTAAATCAGTTAGATTACAAAAGCGTCTCTGTATGAACAACTGCAGGGTTTTGTGTACTGTCTTACTTTTGTGTTAGGACTTTAGACTTACACTTGACTGTAAATGTCCATCGTGCGTTTACACCAATCACTGCCCTGTTATCCGCATGTGCCTGGTCCAATCAGCAGGGTAAACAGGTTGTGTTTGCCCAGGCTCATGGGGGAGTCCTGGCCACCTGGTCACACAATGCTGTGAGCCTGAGGCTAACCTTGGCACTAGGGTCACAAGTGCATGTCTCATTAAAATATACTGCTCAGAAATGTGTGTGTGTGTGTGTGTGTGTGTGTGTGTGTGTAGACGGAGCGCTGTGTACATTTACTGCAGTAATGAGCTGCAGACTGCAGTCCGCACTTCAAAGCTGCTAATAACTGAGTTTCCTGTTAAAGTTTACCAGTGAATTAAATAACGAATGTTATGTGATGGGAGTAGGTAGAAAATGGCTCACGGTAGGGAACAGAAATAGAATAATATACTTAAATCTTGTAGGAAAAGTAGCATCTCAATGGTTAAGAACCCAAAAGATTGTGGGTTTAATTCCCAGCACCACCAATCTGCCACTGTTGGGCCTCAGAGCAAGACTTTTTAACCATCATTTATATACATGTTTTATATCAACAGATTGTAGGATAAAAACATACTTATTATATAAATAGGACTCAAATCCCAACAATAAATAATAACTGAAAATAAAACCTTAAAGTACACTAGAACCTATTACACAAGATTATTTGACCTGTTTTGTTATTTTCATGTCAAATACAATTGTTGCAACTAAAATTGCACATTTTTAACATATTATAATGCAACATGACAATTTGTGCATTTAATTAAATTTTTTATTCAAATTTTCACCAAAGAAACCTATTTGAATAAACCTTCTATGACACCGCACTTATGTTTCTGCACTTAAAGAAGATTTTGGTTGAGTGTTTGTTGAGATAATGCGGCATCTGGCTTGGTCCAAAATTGCAAGGTTCTCTTGAAGGGACAGTAGAGTTCTCTGTAAAACCAGCAACAGAATTTAATATCTATTAACCCAGATGTTTCCTCAACAAAACCACTGTAAAGCATGAGGTGGCGGATGAGCCCAGTAATTTATCGTTCTGATTAAAGTACTTCGAAAAACATTGTAGCCGAAAACTGTATAGTAGATTAACATACATCAATCATTTTCCACAGAAGAATCACGTTAGCTTTTGGGCTAGTTTTTTTTTTTTTTTTTTTGTGATTGATCACATGTACTAATGTCATTCATCATTATTTAGATGATCACTCTCCACTTCAAGTTTAAAACATGTGTGTTACTGACAGTTTTTGAAATATTAATATAAAAGTGGTAACATGACATGCCACAGTGAAACAAACTTGACTTATTTATAGATATAAAGTGGTAGCTCAGTGGTTAAGCTGTTGGACTGTTAATTGGAAAATCAGGGTGCGATTCCCAGCACCACCAAGTTACCACTGTTGGGCCCTTGAGCAAGGCCCTTTACCCCAAATTGCTCAGTTGTATAAAGGAGATAAATGTAAGTTGCTCTGGATAAGGATGTCTACCAAATGCCATAAATTAGTAAATAATGTTGCATGTCAGAACCCTTTAGTAAGTATAGAAGAATAGTCAGGTAAACAAATACACCTATAGGGAGTTAGGATTAATATATAACTTTTAATTACTGAAAATTAGTGTTTGTTAATTCATACAATGTAAGTAACAGATGTGTGTTCATCTAATGCGTCAGAAACAGGACTTCCTATAAGCTAACCAAATGGAAACTAGTCATAGAAAGCAGACTTTGATCTAATACCACTTGACAATAGTCTAGAATGCCTTAACCTGTCCTTATACGCACAAATCTAAGTCCTCGGCTAGGTAAAAAATCATTTCTCATTTATTTTTAATCTTTTTTGTCTTTGTCAGTGTAAAGAGCTTCAGGCTGGGCCTGTCAGAGTCCAATCCAGAGTGTTTGATGGAAGCGTTCTGGCCCATTTGCTTCACCTCAGCTGAAATCAAAGCGAGCAGCGGCAGCAGTGTTCTGGGGCCCCTGGCACCCTGGAGAGAAGCCATGCAAAGCCTCCATGATCCAGCCCTGACAGCACACACAGCGGTTGAAACCTGCATCATATTAAACAAACTTAAATGCTTCAAGCTGTTACACACTTCTTAATGGAACATTTATGAAGGAGCCTTTAATGCGATTTTAAACACATCTTGTTGTGGGAGTTAAAAGTGACCATGGCGGAATGTTCCAATCAGAAGAGTCAGGTTTGGTCGATAGGTAAAGCTTATTGACAGACATGAAATTTTCTGACAAATAAATTGTAAAGGCTGGACAGTAAACAAGAGAGATAAAACTAACATCTGTCAACTATAGTATTATTTAAAAAATTACAGGTAAAAAAAAAAATTAATTCTCCTTTATTATATATTTTTTTATTATGTGTATGGGATTTTGGAAATTAACAAGTAATGTCTATATTTCTAGACGATTTAATTAATTTCAGTTGTGAAATTGTCTTATTTTGTTCTCACCTTGTTACTTCAAGCTTCAGATAAGTAAAAATTGCTTAAATAATAATCTATAATATTCTTAACAATGAACAGAGTTTGCAAGTAATAATAAAATTCAACTAGTTTGGTAGAAGTTAAAAGTAATTTTAGATGAAAAAAAGTATGATGTCCCATTCATTAATCGATAAAACAGTGCAGGTATGAAAGCATTGAAGGTTTGTGCTAGTTAAAAAATAAAAATAATCAGCTTCACACTGAGCTCCATCACATGATCACATCACTGATTAATTTCCACGAACCGCACAATTCCAAATGTTTCTTATTGAAAAAGTGGGAATTCCTACTAGTTTTTTACATTCCGATTCGTTTTTAATATCCTCCTGTTTCACTGAGTGAATAGTCGACTTTCTCTTGTGTGCTGCTAAACTTTTCTCTTACGGCTTAAGGTGAAGTAAGTGTTACTCTTAGTGAGCTCTTGTGCTGATTGTTCAATCGAAGGGTGCGACTGAAGAGCTTGTGTATCCAAACAGCAATGTTTGTTGAAACACTGTTTACACTCCTAGTTCACTGAGGTGTGCCACTTTCACACCGCTATGCAGTAAAGTAAACAATGACACCATGCAAAAGAAAGAAAACGAATGGCAGCTCAGAGTTAGGACACTGTATGTTTTGCCACCACAAGGTTAAACAGGTGGGCGTGAAGCTGTGCATGGTAGCAGCAGCAGCAGCAGCACGAGCTGATGACAGTAACGCTAATGGAGCCCGAGGCTATAAGGATAAAAAACAGCTGCTGCAAAGTTTCTACTTTCTTAGTGTAATAAAAATATTGCATAGATACGTGCGCAAAATCAGTCCGAGCACCTAATCAACAAGAGCGAGATGCACAAACACACAGAGTACATCTGATTTTACTTACTGAAGTTCATTTCAGGCAAGGCTTTATACATCAAACCATAGGATACATCTGGACTGTAAAACCACTGATCATATCCTACAAATCATCTCATCTATAAATCACATCAGCTCTTCCTTCTTCATACGACCTTCATGAGCAGTAGATCACCCTCTAACATACCCACCTTTGTCCTACTAGACTGTTTAAGGAAACGCTGTGAGGTGCCAGTGCCACACAAAGTCACTCATTTTCTCTTGTTTCCGTTCTATTCATTAAAGCCTGACAGCGGCCGATGCAGTCGGCTGCCAAAGCACATGACGAACCTCTGCAGAAAGGATTTCAGCTTATTAAAGAGTTCCAGGCCATGTGGAGTTGATTTAGAGGTGTCAGGGAGATGTAAACGCGTCATCTTAGTCGAGTGAAATATTGCATTACACATCTTTGATCTGATGTGGGTCATCTCTAGAGTCTGCCCATCAGTTCAGGAGAACAAGAAGAGCACCTATGCGGATCAGTGAGGAAATGTGTATCGTATTATAGCTGCCATCACAAGCTCATGTTCTAAAGGAGCTGCAGCATCCAGATGGAATGCAGGTGGATGAAAGAGGTCTCTCTCATCTTCTCACCAAAACAGAGCAGACAGATGATGTTTAAATTATGTGTGGGATGTGGTACATTCAACGTCGTTTAGAACAAATTTGGAACTTGGGTCAATTTGGCATGAAATGATGACATTAAGTTTTGTGTACAGATAAAAGTCTGGAAAAGTTCATGTTCATTGTTGCATTCGGTGCTTGTTTTTTTTTTTCTCTTTACACAAAAATATTCAAAAGAAATCTGTTTAAAACCAAAGCTGAGCGTTAAAACTGGAATCTTACAGGATACAACTAAAATACGGTTTCATTATGATGCTAAAGAAACAAACAAAAACGATGTGATGAGATGCATGTGTGGCAATGGAAACTGTACAGACTGCTTATACATTAGATTACTACATAAAACAGAACCAGCTAAATTGTCTGCAAATATCACATATCATAACATATAAACATAGAAAAGTACAGGATGAATACAAGAACTAGCCAACATGAACACAATTACTTTTCTGGGAAAAGGTTGATGCATTTTATCCAAAGCCACTTACATTTATCTCAATGGTTTTATTCAGCTGAGAAATTGAGGTTTAAGTGCCTTGTGATGAGTTTATATTACGTTAAAAATAAAAGACAAAAAACAACTATAGTTAAAAAAAAATAAAAAGACAAAAAATCTTCAGTTTCAGGCCACACCCACTTTCTGGTTTAAAACCTCAGTTCGGATACAAACATCTGGAGCACTAAACAGATACAGACTGAGATACAGTCACTGCATGAATTCGCTGGTCTCTACAAATATTTCTATTTTGCAATGTTAAGGTCACTTTTATAAGTCTTCGTGGACTATTTATGATTTGGTATATCTTGGTAGACTTTATATGATTAAATATATCATGGTACACTATATTTGATATGGTATAGCTTGGTAGACTATATATGATTTGGTATATCTTGGTAGACTGTATATGATTTGGTATATCTTGCTAGACTGTATATGATTTGGTATATCTTGCTAGACTGTATATGATTTGGTATATCTTGGTATATCTTGGTAGACTATATATAATTTGGCATATCTTCATAGACTATATATGACTTGGTATATCTTGCTAGACTGTATATGATTTGGTATATCTTGCTAGACTGTATATGATTTGGTATATCTTGGTAGACTGTATATGATTTGGTATATCTTGATAGACTATATATAATTTGGCATATCTTCATAGACTATATATGACTTGGTATATCTTGCTAGTACTGTATTGGTATATCTTGCTAGACTGTATATGATTTGGTATATCTTGATAGACTGTATATGATTGGTATATTGGTATCTTGATTTGGTAGACTGTGTATATGATTTGGTATATCTTGGTAGACTTGATATTGTATATCTTTTGGATTTGGTATATCTTTATAGACTGATTTGTATATGTATAATTTGGTATATCTTGTAGACTGTATATGATTTTTGGTATATCTTGTAGACTGTATATGATTTGGTATATCTTGGTAGACTGTATATGATTTGGTATATCTTGCTAGACTGTATATGATTTGGTATATCTTGGTAGACTGTATATGATTTGGTATATCTTGCTAGACTATATATAATTTGGTATATCTTGATAGACTATATATGACTTGGTATATCTTGCTAGACTGTATATGATTTGGTATATCTTGCTAGACTGTATATGATTTGTTTATGTATATGATTTGGTATAATCTTGCTAGACTATATATGATTTGGTATATCTTGCTAGACTGTATATGATTTGGTATATCTTGCTAGACTATATATGATTTGGTATATCTTGATAGACTGTATATGATTTGGTATATCTTGGTAGACTATATAGGATTTGGTATATCTTGGTAGACTATATAGGATTTGGTATATCTTGGTAGACTATATATAATTCAGAGTTTGTTTTTTTTTCTATTATTTTCTTTTTCTTTCTACTGTATTTACTTGATCTTCTCCTTTCCTTTCTTACACTTGTTTTAGGTCTACTGGTAAAAACCCAGTCTTTCCACACTTGTACCAGATCATTGAACTGCTGTTTTTCCCAGAAACATCTGGCTACAGCTTTAAAAAGCAGTTCTCGTGTCAGAATCCATGACATCTAAAGATGAGGTTCTATATATCATCTCAATCATGTGCGTACAGTGTAAGTGCATCTAAGAATATCCACATGGTGTAGTCTAGGTCTAGGTTTCACACATAGTTTAGGACTAGTTCTGAATTTATTCTGCCAGTAGTGATTATCAGGAAACGTTTTCTTTTTTTTTGCTTTTTCGTATCGAAAGCTGGACCAGGCTTAATGTGTGGCAATGAAATAAATTCCTGAACAACTTACGATACCTACCATTCTAAAGCTCTGATTCACTTCAACTACTCAGACTTTCCAGAAATCACACCAAAACAGGTCTACCGATTTTCCCAACAGCATCATACAGAAAAAATCCTGCAGAGAAACAGAAAAGCAAGTGTGACGTTAAAGAGGATTTCTTGTGGTGAATGTAAACCTTACCATTCTGATATATGTTCATCTTAGATCCTGGAATAGACTGTAAAATCACTTTACCCCCTTTGACGGGTTTAGGGACCTGGACTCAATTTGCATGTGCATTACATGCGCATAATTGAATGCAAAAAAACGAAAAAAAGATGCATTTTACAATTTCAAACCCAACAAAAACTGACCACGCTTCAGCAGTATATAAAACATCCAACAGCCTCTTCTAAAGCACTGGACGCTGGTAAAAGAAATCTGACATGCATTATTATTGTCTTGTACAAGGAGACAGTCCAGACTCCGCAATGAAGCGGCAGAACTTGTGAGGCTTTGCCAAAAGTTCAGCACAACAGGCTGCCTTGGACATGTGGTTGGGGTATTGTGAAAGCCTGGACTTTTTTCCTTTTTTTTTTTTTTTTTTTTTTTTTTTTTTGGAGAACAACAGGCAGACTTTCATCAGAGTTTCAATGGGGACCATATCAGAAAGCACACCTTGACCATGAGACTTTTTATTCTGCTTAAGTCTGACTTGGAACCAAAAAAGGTGAATTATTATTTTTAAGATAGTTCTTTTTTTAAACCAACAGTACATGGACCACCAGTTAGAAAGCAGAGTTTAGATCTATTTGATAAATAAGGATGAGACGTGGATTGAGACAGAAAATCTAGGTTTAACAGATTACCTGCTTCTTAACCAGCCAATCTCTTTGCTTTAAAGAATATTATTTATTTTAATTAAGAATTTACAAAAGATGAGATAAAACTTCCCAAAGAAAATTAGTTTGGAAAATGCTGCTTACTAAAGAAATAAATATAAAGCAAATCTGAAGGAATTTCTCTGTATATTTAATATTTTAATCTGGGCAGAAAATGTGATGCACTACAACATCTGTAGTTTAATTATTGTCCATTTAACCCGTTATTACAACATCAGTGATGGACCTCATCTATTCTCCACCGTGTTTTCAGACATCGGTAAAACTCCTCAAAACACCCAACCACATACTGTGTGCGATTAATCAAAGTGAAGTATTATTGATTATTTATCACGTCTGGTGGAATCTATTAAAGAATTCATTTACTTTTAAGCGTTTAATAGAAAAGCAGTAATAACGCATTGCTCACTTAGATGAAGAAAAAAAATCTGATGGTCAAAAACAAAACAACAGCCGTGAAAGACCAATAACTCGGACGACAGAGGCACGTGCGCCGTGCAAGGTGTAAACCACCTGATGTTAAATATGACGTCAAAAACTGACAACAGAAAAAGTCCAATTGCTGTAACTGTGTGTTATATAATAATGATTCTTTCGATTTAGTTTTTAAACACCGGCATTGAACAACATTAATAATTATAACATTAATGATAATAATAATAACAACATTAATGATAATAATATTAATGATAATAATAACATGTATGATAATAATAATAATAATATTAATAATGATAATAATAATAATATTAATGATAATAATAATAATAACAGTAATGATAATAATAATAACAATAACAATAATTTCAACAGTTATAAATTGTATAATCCAATTAAACAATTATTAAACACTACGAAAGCGCCATTTACCGCAAAATAATAAATATTATTATTACGTTGATTATGTAATAATTTCGTTGTTTTGTATCATAAATGCTCAAAATGTGTGTGAAAGCAGGACTATCAGTTAAAATTAGTGCAAATTCTTCCTTCCCTTTTTTTTAATAAATGACTATAATTGTACACAGCAGTAATTGCTATTGAGTATTAAAATCAATATTTTACCGCCAATCCTACTAATTATAATGACATAATAATAATGTATATATAATACCAAAACTAATAACAATAATAATAATAATAATTATTATTATTATTATTATTATTATGATTATTATTATTATTATTATTACTATCGTTATTATTACTATTATTACTATACTATTATTATTATTATTACTATTATTTTTACTTAGTTAATTAGTTTTTAGTTATCATTATTTAATGTTATTGATGTTGTTGTGTATTAATGAATTGTCGGCTGTGCTAAACCGATATTCGTTAGAAGATTATTCGTTAGATAATATTGCTCTTTATAAACAGTTCTTCTGCTCGTCTGGCGTCTTTGCAAAAACGCAATGTAACCTAAAACTGGTCCCTCCTGTGTGTTTGTCAGCCAATCAGACGCCATGCGACCTCCCCGCTATTTCATCTATTTAGCATCGGAGACCGGGATAAAGTTTCCAAAAAACATTAGGCAAAAACTTCCTACGGGACGAAAAAGGCCGAAGCCTCAGTGAGGAATCTTCAGTGTACGTCAGAGCAACAACGAGAACATACACACACACACACACACACACACACACAGGCGCGCGCATAAAAACTCACACTGAAGTGGAACATCCAAACTCCTTTTTTCGAGTTTCATCTCGCACGGATTTACTTTCTCACCACGGATCCGAAGGCGGACAGCGTGTTTCCCCCCGTGCCCTTACATTTCTTCAAACGAGAAATGGAAGAGAGCTCGAGTTCCCCTGTGTCTCCGGTGGACAGTCTCGGGACCAGCGAGGAGGAGCTGGACCGCCAGCAGCAGCAGCAGCCGCAGCACAGGCGCTTCGCCCGGAAGAGGAGACCGAGTAAAAAGTCCAGTGAGGACGACAGCTCTGGAGGAAGTCCCGGCTCAACCAAACGGGGCAAGAAGGCAAGTCCGAGCCGAGCTCAGTCCTACGAGGAGCTGCAGAATCAGCGCGTTTTGGCCAACGTGCGCGAGCGCCAGCGGACTCAATCTCTGAACGAGGCGTTCGCGTCTCTGCGCAAGATCATCCCGACACTGCCTTCAGACAAGCTGAGCAAGATCCAGACGCTCAAACTGGCGTCCCGCTACATCGACTTCCTCTATCAGGTGCTGCAGAGCGACGAGATGGACAGCAAGATGTCTAGTTGCAGCTACGTCGCGCACGAGAGACTCAGTTACGCTTTCTCGGTGTGGCGGATGGAGGGCGCCTGGTCCATGTCCGCTTCTCACTAGCGACCGCCAACACCACGGGCCACCGATGCCACATGGGTATGTAGTGCCAAATCCAAAATAAATCCACAGGGATTTATTAAAACACACACACACACAAACACACTAACTCAACATTCTTGGGGTTTTTTTCCCCCAAAAAATATAGTTGTGCCTTTTTTGGGATTGTAGTGTAGCCTAGTTTTACTTAAGGAGAAAATAAAATAAAAATAAGTTTTCCTTAGCAAAAAAGTCAGGTATTATATAGAAAGGTGAAATATAATAATTTATTGTACATGAATTATTTAAATCTGCGCGCTATAATATAACGCAGTGAAAGGAAAAGTCAGGGATTTTTTTAACTTTTACAATTTTTACGTTCATAACTCAGTTTCAGAAAAGATTCTCGTTCAGAACATTTTTAAAATTATAATGTTAAAGCTA
This sequence comes from Bagarius yarrelli, assembly GCA_005784505.1. Taxonomy (NCBI): domain Eukaryota; kingdom Metazoa; phylum Chordata; class Actinopteri; order Siluriformes; family Sisoridae; genus Bagarius; species Bagarius yarrelli. Next base: position 2,654,517 of record VCAZ01000023.1, read on the forward strand.
AATAATCTACAGATATAAAAATTATTTATTTTTGTCTCGATACCGAGACATAATAATCCGGCTTCTTTTCCTAACTTCTATAATTTATTTTAAAGTATTTAACAAAAGAATAAAACTATGTAATAGTATAAAAATGTTAATTTTTCGTTTGTTATTTCTTTAGGAAATGTGTGTGTGTGTGTGTGTGTGTGTGATGAGGGAGAAAAGGCAGGACAGAAATGGTTCATTAATTTTGAGTCATTTCTGTAGATTTTACGGAAAAGTTTTCATCTCCTAGCACATAACAGCGACTTCTGCAAAAATGAAACCTTCTATGTTAAAATTACTGGAAAAATAGTATTATATATATAGAATATATAGCAACTCCAGTAAAAATACATCCTCTTAAATACGCAGTTTGAGCTTTACATCAACATGCAGCTCGAATTATACATTTAAATATAAGAACTGATTCTTATAAATGATTTTTATAAGTTTATATTTATAACAAAAATCAAACGTTTCTTTTGAACTGAAAAATATAGTACTGGAAATTCAAGAATTTTTGCAATAACAAACAGATTTAAGGAAATGATAACAATAAAATGTGTTTAAAAGTAAATACTAAAATTATTAGAATTATTTATAGATTATTAGTAATTATTGGGTAAGTGGTAGTGCGGTGGTGAAGCTGCTGGTCTGCTAATTGGAAGACTGGGGGTGGATTCTTAGCACCACCAAGCTGCCACTGCTGGGCTCCAGTTGCTCAGTTATATAAAAAAGAGAAATGTAAGTCGCTCTGGATAAAGACGTCTGCTAAATGCTGCGAATGTGATTGTATATGTAAAATAATAGACAAGAAAAGTAATGATTGTTTATATTCCTGATGAATTAATTTATAATTGTGCCAATCGGCCATATGTAAAAGTGCAGCATGCGAAACCTCAAATCGCTACAAAAATTCCAGGATTTCATTATTATAGCAAGAATAAAGTGTCATCTTACGTTCATGTTATATTACAATTATTTTCTGATGTTACTTTTTAAAGAAACGCCACCATCAGAACATCTGTACATAAAACCCAGTAATGAGCAGTGCTGATGCTGAGCTTATTTACAGTGAGTGTGGGACTGTGAGGGATTGTGTAGTGATGTGAGTGTGGGACTGTGAGGGATTGTGTAGTGATGTGAGTGTGGGACTGTGAGGGATTGTGTAGTGATGTGAGTGTGGGACTGTGAGGGATTGTGTAGTGATGCGAGTGTAGGACTGTGAGGGATTGTGTAGTGATGTGAGTGTGGGACTGTGAGGGATTGTGTAGTGATGTGAGTGTAGGACTGTGAGGGATTGTGTAGTGATGTGAGTGTAGGACTGTGAGGGATTGTGTAGTGATGTGAGTGTAGGACTGTGAAGTAATGTGTAGTGATGTTTCTGATGTGAGTGTAGGACGGTAAATGATTGTGAAGTGATGTTTTCGGAGTGAGTGTAGGACTGTAAGGTATTGTGTAGTGATGTTTGTGATGTGAGTGTAGGACTGTAAGGGATTGTGTAGTGATGTTTGTGGAGTGAGTATAAGGCTGTGAGGGAATGTGTGTAGTGATGTTCGGGAGGTGAGGGTAAGACTGTAACGGATTGTGTAGTGATGTTTGTGGAGTAAGTGTAGGACTGTAAGGGAATGTGCAGTGACGGTTGTTAGGTGAGTGTAGGAATGTAAGGGATTGTGTAGTGATGTTTGTGGAGTGAGTGTAGGACTGTAAGGGATTGTGTAGTGATGTTTGTGGAGTGAGTGTAGGACTGTAAGGGATTGTGTAGTGATGTTTGTGGATGTGTGAGTGTAGGACTGTAGGGATTTGTAGTGATGTTTGTGGAGTGAGTGTAGGACTGTAAGGGATTGTGTAGTGATGTTTGTGGACTGAGTGTAGGACTGTAAGGTATTGTGTAGTGATGTTTGTGGAGTGAGTGTAGGACTGTAAGGGATTGTGTAGTGATGTTTGTGGAGTAAGTGTAAAAAAGTAAGGGATTGTGTAATGATGTTTCTGATGTAAGTGTAGGACTGTAAGGGAATGTGCAGTGACGGTTGTTAGGTGAGTGTAGGAATGTAAGGGATTGTGTAGTGATGTTTGTGGACTGAGTGTAGGACTGTAAGGGATTGTGTAGTGATGTTTGTGGAGTAAGTGTAAGACTGTAAGGGATTGTGTAGTGATGTTTGTGATGTGAGTGTAGGACTGTAAGGGATTGTGTAGTGATGTTTGTGGATTGAGTGTAGGACTGACTGTAAGGGATTGTGTAGTGATGTGAGTGGAGGACTGTAAGGGATTGTGTAATGATGTGAGTGTAGGACTGTAAGGGATTGTGTAGTGATGTGAGTGTAGGACTGTAAGGTATTGTGTAGTGATGTTTGTGGAGTGAGTGTAGGACTGTAAGGGATTGTGTAGTGATGTTTGTGATGTGAGTGTAGAAGTGTAAGGGATTGTGTGGTGATATAAGTGGAGGAATGTAAAGGATTGTGTAGTGATGTGAGTGTATGACTGTAAGGGATTGTGTAGTGATGTTTGTGGTGTGAGTGTAGGACTGTAAGGGATTGTGTAGTGATGTTTGTGGACTGAGTGTAGGACTGTAAGGGATTGTGTGGTGATATGAGTGTAGGACTGTAAGGGATTGTGTAGTGATGTTTTGTGATGTGAGTGTAGGACTGTAAGGGATTGTGTAGTGATGTTTGTGGAGTGAGTGTAGGACTGTAAGGGATTGTGTAGTGATGTTTGTGGAGTGAGTGTAGGACTGTAAGGGATTGTGTAGTGATGTTTGTGGAGTGAGTGTAGGACTGTAAGGGATTGTGTAGTGATGTTTGTGGAGTGAGTGTAGGACTGTAAGGGATTGTGTAGTGATGTTTGTGGAGTGAGTGTAGGACTGTAATTGTGGTATTGTGTGTGTAGTGATGTTTGTGGAGTGAGTGTAGGACTGTAAGGGATTGTGTAGTGATGTTTGTGGAGTGAGTGTAGGACTGTAAGGGATTGTGTAGTGATGTTTGTGGAGTGAGTGTAGGACTGTAAGGGATTGTGTAGTGATGTTTGTGGAGTGAGTGTAGGACTGTAAGGGATTGTGTAGTGATGTTTGTGCTTACACACCATTGAGAAAGCGGAAGAGACGGCAGGTGTACAGGCTCAGTTTCCAGACCAAAATGACTGTATTAAAACATGCTGTTATTTTGCAGTGATGTCATGCCATGTCAGAGGCGGGCAGTGTGTTTAAAGTGTAAAGGCGTTTTCCTGAAGGCCATGTGCTCCCACTTATAAACAAATCACTTTCTCATTAATGACTTCCCATGCTAACATATCATCTGGCTCAGACGTGGACTTGTAGGAGAACCCTACTAGACTTTGCAGTTTTAAATTAAATTGTGTGTTTTAATTAGGACATTTTAATAAATAAATTATTAACTGCATTTTAATTAGATTCATCTTTTCATTCATTATTCTTCCTTCTCCAGACTGTTTACTTCCACTATTTCTGAAGACACCGAAGGATTTATTGAAGAACCCATGAAGCTTTAAGTCATGACCGAAGACATGATCTGAGCTACGGACTCGAAGAGCTGATAAAGTCCAGAGTCAGGGAACGCTCCACTTTTCCTCGAGAGAGAGAGAGAGAGAGAGGGGGAAAGGAAGAGCCTCTCTGATCTTTAATCATTTAGCCTTACACGTCTTTAAGGTGATAGTAAAGAAAAGCCATCTTCTGTCTTTAATGAAACTATATTTCCCACTTGAAATAGAAGAGTTTATATAGAGAGATGTATATGTTTTTTTAGGGGTAAAATATTGTACATAATTCTACCTGTGAGTTCGGTCAGCTTTAAAGGGGACCGATATGATTTAGAGCAATAGTTTCCTGCATGGATTACTGCTTTTTTACATAAAAAAAAAAAAAATCTTCTGTTCTATGCAAGAATTTGAATTCCTGTCCATTAAATTGTGCTTATTTATTAAAACATATTTTTTGAACAAGTAGGTTGACATGTGGATTATTTAGCATGGAATATACTGTATATGCATATATATACACACCACTGGGGAAGTGGTGGCGCAGTGGCTAAAGTGTTGGACTGATACCAGAAAAACCAGGGTTCAATTCCCAGCACCACCAAACCACCACTGTGGGCCCCTGAGCAAGGCCTGCGACTCCAATTGCTTAGTTGTATAACAGATATCAATGTAAGTTGCTCTGGATAAGAGTGTCTGCCAAATGCTGTAAATGTCTATGCAGTTAGTTGATGAGATGTTTTCCAAATTTTATCTGTCACATGATTATACACAGTACAACATATAGTAAAATGTTTTTCCTGGCATATCCCACCTTGGAAAGTTGGGGTCAGAGTGCAGGATCAGCTATGATACAGCGCCCCTGGAGCAGGAAGGGTTGAGCGTCTTGCTCAAGGACCCAACAGTGGTGGACTTGGTGGCGGTGAGGCCTGAATCCAGGTCTTCCTGGTCTTCCAATCATCAACTCGGCACCCTAACTTTCATTTTTTCTGTCCATATTAAAGAAAATATGTATTTCTTAAGGTCAATGACGGAATGGGCGACACTGCGCACAACATTCAGATCTTTATATGAAATTTCAGGGGAGAAATTCGAGCCAGTCTTAAAATGAAACTTAAACAATTATCCACCTCTATAGCACCATCTCATTTAAACTGCTGGAGCCCGAATTTGTGTTAAAGACCAAAACGAGCCCATCTATAGAGCAGTTTTTTTTCTCCTTCAGTCCTGTATAAATGGAAAGCTGCCACATTTGCAAAGGGTGAAATTGTTTACAGCTCATTTTGCTGAGATAAAGATCTGCAGAATAAAACCGAGCGATGTGCCATGCACGGACGGAGCCTGATACGAGTGTAAATAAATGTTGTGTGTAGTGCAGAACTAATGATCAACCACAGTGAAGGAGATCTTTATCTTTTCAATCTATAATACAGACCGTTTTACTGTACCTTTCTTTGTCACAGGGCTAGTAAGCATCAAGATTTAACCAAAAAACATTGTGAAAAACATAAACTTTCACTGTTTATTAAGAACATCTACTTTAAAAACTATTAATTAATATACCATAGTTTTCCTATGAGGGAATATATATATATATATATTTATATATATATATATATATATATATATATATAATAAAGGCAATACATGGCAATATGCAATAAAGGAAAGAGATACCCAACAGCAGAAAGGGGGAGACTTGCGGAATTTAGCTTTTAGTTACGCTTGTGTATTGTGATCTCTGAAACCTTTAGTAATGTAAGGAAAGGTGCGGTTTAGCTTAACCTTTAGTCTTTAGTCTTTCAGTCCACCTGTTAAACCCGGCACCGCCGCCAGATTCCTGCACTTCACTGGAAGAAAGATTCCCGTCCCCATCTAACATTTTACAAGCAATAAAGAAAATACACATTCATTATTTTTTTTAATCAAAGAAAAAAGTATTTTTATAGCAAACAAGAAAAATGTATATAAGGTCAAAAGGGAGGGATTCTGTGATTACAGTATGTGTGTAAGAGTGAGGGAGAGAAACACTGCACGGAAAAGCCAGTAAAACACATTTTTGGGTTGTGTGTGTGTGTGTGTGTGTGTGAGGCCTCCACAGGCAGCGTACTTTGTGCAGTCTCATTATCTCGGTTCATAGATGAGAGGCACAGTCCCAGCCAAGAGCCTGAGGGCCCGGGGCCACACTTCCAACACTGTGCCAGGCCCAGATGGTTCCCGTAAAAATCAGACGGAAAAAGCAGCAAAAGTTTAATTCGCAGTAAAATGGATAAAGTGAAGGTTTATGCTGTGTGTGTGCCTCAAACTGGAATTCATTCTGGCTCGGTGTGGGGGGTGGATGCTGGTGTGATAGTGTGACTCAAAAGTACCTTGTTACTTTCCTTCGACTGTTTGCACTGAGAGGAGAGAATGTACATTCGTCTATTCAGGGCTTTAACTTGATTGTAAACAGTTTAATCAGCATCACCGAAGTCACAGCAAGTTTAGAAATAAACTCTTTCATAGACTTCGGTAAATTTGCCTGAATGTATCCTAGATGTCTGTTTTTACTGTATATGTGCCAGTCCTGTTGTTCTGGAGACTTCAGTAGAAATCCTCCAAAGCTGAGCGAGATGTGGTGGCAGTACTAATTCTACAGATTAAAGTCATTGAAGCACATATACAGTATAAATCTATCCACCGCAGAAATACTCAGAGCTGCTCCAATTTCCCCAATGAAATAATGAAACATATTTAAAGGGGAGGTCCTCTGTGTGTTCTCCGAGAGTTCCATCATAACACCATGCAATTTCATACCTGGTCTAGAAACACAGCATACAGTCAGACGATGTTTGCCCGTCTCTAATCACATGCAGCCTCTTAACTCCCAAACTGCCAGAACCATCGCAGTATGATGGGTGAATTTATTAGCTAGTATAGGGTGTGTTGGGCTGGAGGCTCTCCAAGGAGAGAAGTCCAGAGGTCCTGCAAATAAATACTGACTTTTATTTCAGATCTGTTCAGTGTTTCATATGTTCATGAATCCATTTACACATAAAATAGTAAAATTAGACCAGATCTACACTCCTGACTTTGAGCTAGGCTTAATATACAGTGCCCAGCTGTTTGGAGAGCAGACTGAAGAGGCCAAGTGGGAATTCATGCATATTCTTTTGTTTAAAAGAGAACCAAACTGCAGCATGTTATAGTGGACGGTAGGCTGTGGCGGTAGTGCATTATGCAAAAAAGATTTACATTTCAGGCATTTAAATAATAATATTCAATTCATTGTGTAAGGTACGTGTACAGAGCCAATGAAATGCATTTTTCGCATATCCCATCTTAGTAAGTTGGTGGTCAGAGCGCAGGGTCAGCTATGATACAGCGCCCCTGGAGCAGGAAAGATTAAGGGTCTTGCTCAAGGACCCAACAGTGGTTGACTTGCCGGAGGTGGTGCTTGAACCCGGGTGTTTCTGGTCTTCAGATTAACAACGCAGCACCTTAACCATTTGAGCCACCCTGCCCACCAATTGGCAGACACCCTTATCGAGAGAGACTTATATTTATCTCTTTTAATACAACTGAGCAGTTAGGGGTTAGGGGCCTTGCTCAGGGGCCCAGTGGTATCAACTTGGTGGTGTTGGGAATCAAATCCTAATCTTCCAATTGGCAGTCCAAGACCTTAACTAATGTGCTACCAAGAAGAATATATAATCAGACAGTGTAAAGAAGTTTACCGGTTTAGTGTGAAGAATAAAGAATATTGTTTCATACAACCCTTAAATTTTAGACTAAAGAGCTGGATGATACAATAAACCTGTGGGAGAATAAGAGTTTGGCTGTGTTTTCAACTTCTTATCATAAACAAGCACCAAGAACGTTTCTATACAACCCCATTTCCCCCCACGCCACCGTTCCTTAACCTCTGCTGGAGAAAGTTCTGCAGCCCGAAAAAGTGGAATCAAACTGGACAAGAAAATGAGTTAAAAACACGAAAGATGGCTGTGAATGCAAGTGGAGGAATGAGCACACAGGCCAGCCAGCCAAAGGAAATTACATCGGTGCTGAAGCGGCTTTCCAAGGCTGCAGTGTTTGCTTTTGGCTATTTCCTTAAAAATAGTTTTATAATATTCCTCAGTCACCTCTGCTCGCTCGTTCCCAGCCAGGCTCAACCCAAAGGTTTAAACAGCCTGTCACTAAAATGACTGCATGCACAACTGCAAAAACTCCAGCAGAGTCTTCCTAAACAGAGCCGCGCTCATAAAACACTGGGAAGCAAATGATGGATATTATTTCTGAACCATCTTCCACAGCATGTCAGTTTAAACCGAAAAGCTGTAAATGTGCATGTGTAATTCTGGAACGGTAATAAGACCGGTGATTTGTAGCACTTACATAAACGTGTTGATCTCTTGGCTGCTGTACGCCGTAACCTGATCTACTGAATAAGCCGGATCACATTGTTGCTGCAACTCACGCCATCACTTTTCCTTTTATTAGCACTAAGGTCACTCAGGGTCAGCAGGGTCACGCCAGCCGAGGAGCCGTCTCAGCGGGACACACACACAAACACAATATTGATGTTACAGCAGTTATAAGAGACGTACCATAATTCAGTGCAGTAAGGAAACCGGGGACATTTTCTATGTGGAGAAGGAAGTTTATATAAATAAAGTTATATAAGTATTTAATCTCCTTTTTTGGTATTAAATAAACTGCACAGTATTAATATATATATTACTGTAATAATCTATACAATATAAATGATGATGTGATAAATCATAACTTAGGTATCAACTTTATCAGCAGAAAACATCAAATAAAAGTCTAAACTTTACACTTTCTTAGTCTTAAAATTACACAATCTTAAAAATAAAAGTTATTAAAATTGCTAATAAAAGCAATTTTAGCTATTTAAAAAAAAAATGTAAAAAATTGAAAAACTTGGTTTAATTAACTACAGCATATTAATTTAAAATAATATAATGCTGAAATTATAATAATAATAATAATAATAATAATTTTATTAATCACAGAGAAATTGGTAGTCTGGGCACCTGGATGAAAAAATAGTCTAGACATCAAACAAACAAAACCCCACATCTTTATGATCTTTATTCACTACGTGGCCTGAGGTTTGTGGACACTTTACCAGCACCCATAAATAACTGTGTCTTCTGTTTCTACTGATCTGAAAGCACATACTGGTCCAGAAGGTTTCTATACACTGTAGGATTATTTCTTATTATTGGAATAAAGAGGTCCAAATACACAAATATTTACAGCGTTTGGTAGACGTCCTTATCTAAAGCGACTTACATTTATCTCCTTTATACATCTGAGCAATTGGGTTAAGGGCCTTGCTCAGGAGCTCATTGGTGGTAGCTTGGTGGGACTGGGAATCGAACCCTGGTCTTCCAATTGGCAGTCCAACACCTTAACCACCGAGCTACCATTTTCCACAAATATGGTTGAAGCAGAAGATCTTGAACACAGAAACACCGACTGCACCCCAGATCTCCACATTCAACATAAGTGTTTGATCTCACTAATATTATTGTGACTGAAAGACCAAATCCTCACAGACACACTTCCAAATCTAGAGTCTGGAGGTTATTATAGGACTATTATATGAAAAAAGAGACTAAATCTGTGAAAAGGTTGTACAAAAACATTTATGGATGTGATGGTCGGATGTCCCAATATTTTTGTCTCTTTGTAAAATCCAGGCTCAGTTTCAGAGGAACCAGCTGGTTGTTCTACGCCGCAGTAAAGATTAGATTGTGCACATTTGGGTTCCTGTGGTCTTGTCTGAATGGCCATCAAAAAGACAAGGTCTTCTGTGGGGATCTGTCTCTGGGACTGATTCACCATCTGGGCTGGATACAGAATGAATCCGGTGGTTCCCGGTTCTGGTTGAGCGTAAAATATTGCAGTCTAACAATCTTTTAACAGATTCAGATAATGAAAATGTGTTTGCTAAGAGAGACCAGTGAAAGAGACGAGTCTTTATTCTAGTTTTAAACTGAAAGTGTGTGTCTGCCAGCCGAACAGTGTTGGGTAAATAAATTTAGAGTCTGGGCTCTAGATAGGAAAAGGATCTGTCGCCTGCCGTTGATTTTGTTATTTTAGATATTAGTAAGCTGTCAGAGTTTTAAGAGCTCGATGGACGTTAAGGACTATAATAGAATAAGAGTTCACTCAGGTACTGAGGTGCTAAACCATTCAGGGCTTTATAATCATTAGCAAGATTTTAAACTCTTGAACCGGGCTAATATGGTCATAATTCCTGGTTCCGGTAAGGACTCTAACTGCTGTGTTTGGGACGAGCCGGAGTTTGTTTATTAGGTGTGCAGAACAACCGGCCAATAAAGTGTTACAATAATCTGACCTTCAGGTCATAAACGTATGATTATAATGTACAAATACAACCATTTAAATTTTAGACTAAAGAGCTGGATGATACAACAAACCTGTGAGAGAATAAGAGTCTGGTCTGGAGTCTCCCCCCCTACACCACCGTTCCTTAACCTCTGCTGGAGAAAGTTCTGCAGCCACAAAAAGGGGAATCAAACTGGACAAGAAAATGGGTCAGGAACACAAAAGATGGCTGTGAATTGAATGTCTCTGCATTTGACATTGAGAGCAGGGGTCGTAATTTAGATGCATTTTTGAGATGATGAAATGCAGTTTTACAAATGCTGGAAATGTGAATTTCCCTCAAAGGAAAGAGTGCTATTAAATTGCACACCTAAATTCCCAACCGATGACAAACAACGGATAGTTTTCTTTATTATTATGGACGGAGGTTTCAGGTCCGATAATTAAAGCGTCTGTTTTCTCAGAATTTTGCAGTAAGAAATTACTCGTCATCTGTTTTTTTATATTCACTATACATTCCGTTAGTTATACAAATTGGTACAAAAGAAATATAAAGCTGAGTGTCATGAGCATAACGGTGGAAGCTACCACCATGTTTCCTGATAACACCCCCTATCTACCGGAGCTATTATGACTACATTACATTTCACATTTACAGCATTTGGCAGACGCCCTTATTCAAAGCCACTTACTTTTATCTCTTTTTTTTATTAAGTTTAAGGGCCTTGCTCAAGGGCCCACAATGGTGACTTGGTGATGCTGGGAACCGAACCCCGGTCTTTGTAGTGTCAGTTGAAACCTAACCATTAAGCCACCACTTTCCCCACACATCAGCACTGACATCTGTCTGTAAGCTGATTAAAACAATTAACGTAAAAATTAATGTAAGAATTAAATTTACATTTCTGGTATTTGGTAGACCCCATAAACCTCCATTTTTCTAAGTTAGCAATTGAGGGTTAAGGGCCATGCATGAGGGCCAACAGTGGTAGCTTGATAGAGCTTAAAAATGGGAAATTGAACTCATTATCTTCCCATCAGCAGTCTAAAACCCTAAATACTAAGATGTTAATCTCCTGTAATTAATTTGGGTAATTAACTCATAAATAATTAATTGATTTTGCACCATAACATATTAAAAAAAGAGAAAGTCTGGAAGTGTGTGTTAGTTGTAATAGACAGTCCTGAACACATTACTGTCCAGAATTTAGATACTATTTACAGCATTTCTTTCAGAACAACTTACATTAACCTTTTTCTTTCACACAACTGATCAATTAAGGGTTAAGGGCCTTGCTCAGGGGCCCAGCAGTGGTAGCTTGGCAGAGCTGGAAATCGAACCCACCATCTTCGGGTTGGTAGTTGAACACCCTAACCGTGAGCCACCACTTTACTAGGATACTTGCAGTTTGGGGGGTTAATAAAGAAGCCGTTCATGTAAATGAGGTAAAAATTAAAATAGCTGTGAGGAAGAAGTTGAGCTGTTCCTCCTTCCTCGTTTCGTCTCAGAGGCAGGAAGGTTGCAGGTCACCTGTATAATGCCGGCAACACAACAGGCCAAAAGAACTAAGCAGGTTTAATTAACATGGGCTGAATGTGTAGTTAATGTGAAAAATATGGCTTGCACCGCTTAAGGGCCACCTTCTTCTGTATATGTGTGTGTGTGTGTGTGTGTGTGTGTGTGTGTGTGTGTGTGTGTGTGTGTGTGTGTGTGTGTGTGTGTGTGAGAGACTTTCCGTCTTTGTGTAAAGTCTGCTGAATCTCTCTTAATGCCCACAGACGGCACAGACAGTGGAAAGCATTGTGTGGAGGCTGATTATTTAGCGTTCTCTCTCTCGGGAGGTGAAGAGCAGACATAAATGCTCACTTTTTTTTTTCTGTAGCAGAACCTTCAATGCCTTGCCACATTCCAGCAATGAAGTCTCACCTGAGAACACGCAGCGATGGGTCAGTAAGCAAATATGCTTTAGCCGTGCCGCTCCAGGCTGGGTGCTGCTTTCTAGACTAAACACACAGCAAGACAAGTAAACGTAGCCCAGCTTTCCAAACACGGCGAACTCCAGGCCAAGAACCTGAGTGAGACCCGGTCAGTCAAACGACGAGAACAGCACATAGCTGCTCTCTGATAAATGATCCGAATATCCGCCTGGAATATCTGCATATCAGGAAAGCAACAGCACCGAATCCACAATCACTCAGCCAGATAAAGAATTAAAGTCAGTATACCTTCTCTAAGGACCTGTAGAAAAAAAAAAACTCTCTTTAGGCTCCAAGTTAATAAAGTCTCAGTGAAGATGAAAGAAAGAAGGAAATAATAGGAAGAAAGACGAAACCCATGCGAAAGAATTCCTGCTTTTTTTTTTTTTATTAGTAACGGAAAATTCTTTATAGATTTAAAAAAAAAAAAGTCTACCAATCAGCAAATTAGGATGTCAGCATTGCTGCCAGGCGTGTAACTATTTCAAAAAGTGCTGGAATCCGAAATGATGACTGGGAAAAACAAAACGCACCAGTCTGCAATCCAATCCAATCCAATCCAATCCAGTCCAAGCTTAACACAAGCAGCAGTGTGCAGGGGCCAGACACCTTTTACCAGCTGCTTCACCACTCTCCAGCTTTAGATGTTCCTCGTGCTCCGCCTGTAACTCGTTACACACAAGTCCGTCTGGGATTGTCGCTCTAAGCAGTGTGTGCTTAAAAAATGTAAATGAATAATTATGACTCAAATATCAATTTTTATTTATTTAAGGGCTCCGGCCTGCGGCGCGACGAAGCCTCCCTTCTGGGACACGCGAGTCATTTCCGACGTCACATTAAAATATCCGGGAAAAGAAGTCTGATCTGTAATTTGGGGCAGAGATGCAACCGACTTCATGGACTGTTCAAGTACCACAATTAAAAACTACAGCGGTGCAACTAAAGATACTCTGGGAGAAAGATCTAGTACAGGAGATGCTAATGATAGACTGAGAGACCCGACTGAAGAGGATGAGATGAGAAAAGGAAGAACACAGAACATATGAAAGAGAGAGAGAGAGAGAGAGAGAGAGAGATAGAGGGACAGAGACAGAAAGAGAGGGAGTGACAGATAGAGAGAGAAATAAAGAGAAAGAAAGAAAGAAAGAAAGAAAGAACAAAAGCAACAGAAAGACAGATAGTGACAGAATGAGAGAGGGAGACAGAGACGGAGGGAAAGAGAGACAGATAGCGGGAAAGAAAGAAAGAAAGAAAGAAAAAAAGCAACAGAAAGACATAGTGACAGAATGAGAGAGGGAGAGAGAAAGACAGAGAGAGAGAGAGAGAGAGAGAGAGAGAGAGAGAGATAGAGCGAGAGAGAAAGAAAGAACGAAATTTAACTTACACAATTTTAACTCATTTTGTTTAATTTAACTGAGCAGTGTGTGTGTGGGGGGTGTTTAAGGGCCTTGCTCAGGGGCCCGGCAATAGCAGTGGGAATCGAGGTTTCTCAGAACTCGAGAGTTTTCAGATCAAGTGCAGAGCTACTCCCGAGTTGATCTAACCCCGAGCTCCAGGGCAGAGGTTATGAGGTCAACGGTCAGCTACTGATGAGCTGTTTAACAGTTTCACCGACTCAAACAGTCCTGAAATATAAACACATTCCACAACTTCACGTCTCCTGCGTCCACATTTGTCCTGTCTGAAGTCCCGCTTTAACGACTGCGCAAACAGTAAATATTGTCCTTGCTTGCTGTGCTCACAAAATGTCCAGGTCTGTTCCTATATCCTAGAACACATCTCACACCTTCACTTCAGACTGGTGTCACCCTGACCAACCGAGCAGACAGACACTGCTGTTTATTTAAAGACAGATCTCAGGTCAGCTGCTTATTCCGTGGATTGTTTCTCTTTAGACAATAAATTATGTCTCATCAATTGTTGCTAAGCTTTGGCATGAATCCAGGCTGAGGCCTCACCGCTACCCTCTACTGGTCAGAAGAGGTAATGCAGGCTTAAAGATTTACAGGCTTTAGTCAGATTTAAAGCAGACTTTAAAAACAATCCGATTTTAGATTGAATCTGATTTTAAAACAAATTCAAAACATATAGAATTTGGACTTATTGGGCAGCCCAACACCAAGAAATTCTGAGAAAAGCAAAAATACTTAAGCTTAATAATACATTAAAATTGTAATGTGCCTGATGTGATGATGTGAATAACTTTATATTAATATTCATATTTATCTGTTAACCAATTAATTAAAAAAAAGCTAATATAGTGTTAACTGCACAGACAGAGAGGACAGAGAGACAGAGAGAGAGAGGGCGAGAGAGCGAGAGAGAAGGAGAGAAATGATGGTGTGTAAAAGAGAGATGAAAAAGGGGAGGATGGAGAAAGTCCAAGCATAAAAATTGCATTGCACATAAATGGTTCAGGCAGTTTATACACATGGGAATAAACCTGAAACCTGCGAGTTACTAAATAAAGTACCAGACTAAATCACATGCGATTACGGTGTTTACATGCCTGTGCATTTCGATTAATATTATATTAATATATGTTAATGCGATAATGCCTAATCGCAATATTGAAAACAATCTTATTATAATTGCATTACGAGGGTGCAGGTAAATCTGCACTGATTGTGTTCGGATTATTTGAGTGTGTGCACATGGTATACAGGTATACATGCTTGTTTAATCCCACTTCTGGAAGAAATCTGATTAAACCCCTCAATCTCACAGTTTTATAGCTGTTGGCTATGTTTTCTTGTGTATCGTGTTAGTTCTGCCCTTCCAAAATGTAAAGAGTGTTTTTTTTTTTTAAAGTCCTAAATATATTTTAAGGGCATTTTTGCCTTTATTGATAGGACAGGAATGAAATGGGGGAAGACAGAGAGAGAGTTGGGACCGGATGGGATCCGAGCCGGAATCGAACCAGGGTCGCCGGAGCACCAGCCAAGATTATCAACGCCGAGAGGAAAAAACGTGTTTATTTACAGCGTTTGGCAGACGTCCTTATCAAGAGTGATTTAGAGGGGCAGTGGTGGCTCAAATAGGGCAGTGGTGGCTCAAATGTTGAAGGTGCTGAGTTGCTGATCTGGAGACCAGGAAGACCTGGGTTCAAACCCCGCCACTGTTGGGTCCTTGAGCAAGATCATTAACTGTTCAGGGGCGCTGGATCATAGCTGCCCCTGCCCTCGGACCCCCAATTTACCTAAGATGGGATATGTGAAGAAAGAATTTCACTGTGCTGTAAATGCAAAGTATATGTGACAAAACAAAATTAAATATTTAATTTTAAAATTTACATTTATCTCATTTATACAATTTAACAGTTGAGGCTTAGGGGCCTCACTCAGGGGACCAACAGTGGCAGCTAGTTTTTACTGTAAAAACTGAACACATTATCTTCTGATAATAAATTCAACACCTTTCCTAATAAGCTACCATTTGCTCTGGAGGCCAGTGGTATGTATATGTTAGAAATGTCAAAATATTAAATATGCAGTACCACCAATATCGATATTTTCTTGGTAGTCCTGCAACCTTTGAGAATAGATTCTGCTAAGAAAAAGGAAATGACTTGTTACTATCAGAAAAGCTTTTTTTAACCAAGAAACAGCAAATTACAAGTAAAAAAAATTAGCAAATTAAAAGTAAATCTTCACACCACCTAATTTAGAAACCCACATCTTTTACACCTGCATTTTCAAATAACCAATCATACACCACATGATACACCAATCAAAATAACTCCATCGATGCACGATGGAATGAAGGTTCCCAATAAAGTGAACAGTAATCGTACATTAACGTTAATGCTTTTCTGCAAAAAAAAAAAAAAAAAAAATGGTAAAGACTGACCAAATGTGTTGGATGTAATAAAACGACAAGACATTGTGATTTTCCAAAACAAGATACTTTATAGTTGATGTCAAAGACAAATGTTAGAGCAAAGGTCCCAAGAAAACGTCTTCTGTAACAATGGAAACAACCTTAAAACAAAGTGATAAAAATAATAATATGCATTTCTTACGTCTGTAAACCTAGAACTGCTCTTGAGCCACAGTGGTCATAGATAGATTACTGGCTATAAAGGGAAGTACAGGCTGAGGATGACATACCTGTCCAAAACATCTGGAAAAAGCCCTTTGATGACTCCAGATGCTAATCACTCAACCCCAAAATACATCCAAAGGAACAAAGAGGGGAAATTTTACATATTATATATATATATATATATATATATATATATATATATATATATATATATATATATATATATATATATATATATATATATATAAACACAGGCATAATATGTAGTGTGTAGTTCACCTAAAACAAAGCTCTACATAAATACAATAAAATCTGTTGTCTGTATGTCACAAGTGCTAGATAGTTTTTTTTTTTTGAAAAATATTCAAAGGTTTTGAGATTGTTTCGCTTTTTTCTATTCATTTTTTTAAACAAGAAAAAAGAAGCACGTGTTGGACATAAGAAGCATCATCGTTCTTTCTGCTTCTGATCACAGGACAGACGAGAAAGCGGTCGTGTCCCAAGCCGTTCTCCGATGCTAGAAAAGTCTCGTCCTACAGTGCTCATCGGTTGTGCAAATATGTTACAAGGACAGACAGGCATGCGGACACATAAACCATGCAGAGGTGGAGAGAAAGAGAACAATACAGTTTCCTCCAGGCCTTCGAATAAACAAGCCCAGGCCCAGATTTAATGGCTTAATCACAGGAATGACAAATAAATGGGAACTAAATAAAAATAAATGGAATGTGTGTTTGTTTGGTTTCTTTCTTACATGATTTATCCGGATGCTGGGTGGAATAACCAAGATACGAAGATTGTGTTTAAGGCAAGAAAAAAAAATAATAATAAGGAAAAAAAAAAAAAAAAATGGCGGCTATTGTTCAGACTGAAAGTGATTTGTTTGTTCTGGTCAAGTGAGCCACTACCTTCATTCGAAACACTGATTAAAGCTTCAGTGAAATCTTTAGTGCGAATCGTTCAGTAAAACTACTGAGACATGACAAACCGGAAAAAAAAAACAAACAAAAAAACAACTGCAGCCGATTTCTCGTTCGTGATCATGCTACAGTACAACAATAAGTAAATCTTACGTCTAGTGCTTTAAAGTCCAGCAGCTGCGTCATAATACACGATCCACTGCGAGGAGAATTTGGATGCATCAAAAAAAGAGAACTAAATTTCATTTGGTCTAAACTGACAAACTTGCCAGAACATTCACCGAGCGAGACTGTAGATACCGCGTGTTAAAAGTGGCTGCGCTATGAAGAGCCCGTAAGACCGTAGATGACGAACCGCCGCAGTGCTGAACTGACAGCGGCCAGCAGGAGAGTGTACACCGAGCAGATATTAGAGGAGCATATCATCATCTTGCACTTCCGATTTTTTTTTTTTTCCAAATATGATTGTAAATTTTTTTATAATATATATATTTATATATCATTTTTCCATATATAAATCTACTATAAACAGAACATATAGTCAATACACAATTGTTGGAATCATTATACAAAGTAAAAATTTCAGTTCACCCCCCAAATAAAACAGAACCCCAGCATATGTGTAAAAGGCTGCTTTCTAGGAGAACTACGAGCTCGAAGCATGTAAAACATCATTGTCATCTGTACAGAGTGTAACAGGGAAATGATTAAAAAAAAAAAAAAAAACCCCAAAAAAACGGAGAACAAACAAAAAATAAAATAAGTATAAAAAAATTTTGAGATGAGACCAAAAAAAAAAATAATAAAAGTAAAACTGGCAGAATGGAGTAGTCATGCAGTATATCGATAAGACTTTAAAAACAATTTTGACCGCAAGTCATTTTTTCCTTCGGTAATATGCCCTTCTCCCATCTTTTGTATGAGAATATATAAAAATAATAATCGTAAGTTCATACAATGACAAAGGTAGTTGCCAAGAGGCTGAACAGGAGTTGGGGTTTTCATACAAATCAGCCATCAGTCCACAGTGTGATGTGTTCAGTGTGAAAGTGAATGAAATCGTCAGCATCATGTGTGTGTGTGTGTGTGTATATATATATACACACATATATATATACACACACACACACACACACACACACACACACACACATACATACATACATACACACATACACACACACACACACAGGTAAATGGATCACTAAAATGCATACAAATGCTGCCATGCAGGTGCTCCATACCTACAGATTAGAGACTCATGCGCAGAGAGTCATCTCTAGAAATTTTTTCACCATCATTAACAGGATAAAGGCTGGTGGTCCTATTACCTCCTGGATTGTGTAACATACATACACACACACACACACAAATACATACATACAAACATACACACTCGAATCAGACAGAAGCACCTGCCTGTAGTGAAATATGTATAGACGCCCGCTGTCATGTTGCTGGGATTGCAGGAAACATCGCGCTGGGCACCAGCACCGAATCGATCTGCTGAAACATCTGAAGGCTCGACGGTAGAATTGTAAAACTGTTTTCCAGCCCTTATGCTCGGTATTTGAACGACGCCACTGAAAACTGGCCATCTGGACAGAAGGTTATGTTCAGTGATTAGCTAGAAGTGTAACTCGAGTTCGAATATGAACGCTGTGACATTCAGAGCTATAAAATAGGCAAATGTCTGCTGTGAGAAATACATGAAAAGTATAAATAGTTCAATCATTCGACTTTTCCTAGAAACCACAAAGTTGTAGAAGAAGATAAACGTGTTATAACAGTCCTATCATGTGCACCTGCACTTAGTGGCACTGAAGTACTGGTTGGATCTCATGCTTTTAGTTGGTGTTTTTATCTACTGGTCTACAGGGAATGGTGTTCAGTAACAGTGCATGCGAGTTAACGGAGATGGACGTAGAGGTTTTGGTCATAGAAGTTGAACAAGTAGCTACATTGGGCTGCACTTGCTCTGAAAAGTACTAAAGAAATCAATTGAAAACTGCTCCAACAATGTTTGCCTGAATATGGCTGGCAACTACCTTCTCGGTTATTTTAAATGTTAAGTCCAAAGCAAGTATTGAAAAAAAAAAATGCAGAGGAAAATAAATTGCCAATAAATGATGATAATGTGTGTAAGACACGCACAAGTCTGCAGGACATTCCTGGTAAACATGCAAAAGGGCTTTCTGTCCTTTGGGCCTCCAGCCATTCCGCTCCTGGAAAAAAAAAGTGGAGCAGGGGACCGAAGGACTCAATGGCTTTCCCCTTATGGTACTTGTTTAAGGCAATGTTCTTCTTAAATCATTAAATCAATCAGCTCTGTAAAAAAGGCACAAGC
The DNA here is from genome assembly GCA_005784505.1 of Bagarius yarrelli. Taxonomy (NCBI): domain Eukaryota; kingdom Metazoa; phylum Chordata; class Actinopteri; order Siluriformes; family Sisoridae; genus Bagarius; species Bagarius yarrelli. The sequence goes on from VCAZ01000023.1 coordinate 2,673,678, forward strand.
TCTCATCGTCTCTCTCGTGTGTGTGTGTGTGTTAGAGGGGTATCAGAAAAGCTGCTTCATCAGCCTTCTTTCACACATCCGCTACATTTTCTACCTTGCTCACACCCTGGCCTCGTCTCCGGCCCCTTCCTCTCAACCATCACTCAAATCATCCAGAAGTAACTTTCAAAAAAATTTTCCCAATTCGGAATGAAACAGCACCAGTCACTTTTCCCTCCTCAAGAAAAGACAAACCAAATAAAACAACCAAAAAGACATGAAATAAAACCAGACGAGGACACAGCCATGACGAAGTCCACAGTTCAAACCATGCGGACATTAGTGGCCATTAAAACAACAAAAAAAAAAAAAGTTTGTTTGTGAAAGCACCAGCTCTTGCTCCTAGCAGTGAGACGCAAGTCCACATCCTGTTTGAAAGCAGGCGTCTGCTGTGCAGACAGAGCAGAAGGGCGGCCTGGACACACCCTGCTCTAGACAGAGACAGACTAAAACTGCAGAGGTTTTCCACACTGGTGTGCTTGGAGTTTTTTTTTTTTTTTGGAGATGTCTTCGGTCTGTTTTGCTTTCTGTGCTGTAAAGGCACTCGGAGGTGGCGGTGCCATGGAGCCCGGAGAGGCCAAATTGAAACGTATGGAGAGAGTAAGGTGAGGTCACACACCAGTGAGAGGCTTTGAGCCAAGGAGGTCACCCAGAAAAGCTGTCATCTGTCATCTACAGTGGTGGTTCTTCTTCCATTGGCTCCTCCTCAGACCTGAAACACACACATACTCTTTCTCACTGTGTATAGCACTTACACACAAATCCATTGCAGTTCAACAACACAACTTACCTTTTGCCCATGTTCTTTGTGGCCACAGACAATGAGGCCATGGCGGTTACGGTTTCAGCCTCCTCTGTCTCACACTTCTGAGCCTCAATCAGGGAGTAGCCCAATGTCGAAACACTGCGCTGCAGACAGCACCAGTACTTACCTTCAACAAGCAGGGGACAAAGAACAATGCTTTAAGAATCATTCAATACTGAGAGGTTGTACTTTAAAAAAAACTGGATTGAAAATAGGTTAAAAACCCCCAAAAAACAAACTTACTATGGGCTTCCAAAACCTTCTCCATGGAGCGCACAGCGTTAAGATTAGGCCTTTGTTGTAGAACATTTTCAGGTAGTGGTTCCAACTGTGGAAAAGAGTTTAGAACTTTGTCACACACTGACAGTCCTCATTGCTCACATTTAATGCAATATTTTGACTACAAGGACAGTGATTTGGTTGTATGTGTGTTATGAAAAACCAGGGTGGTTATTGTGTCTCATACCAACTAATTAAGCTCACACACTTACAATTAGGGTAACTTTTAAACCTAAATAAACAGTTTTGGTTCTTTTGAATTCCAGGCCATCTCCTAGCAATAGTGCTTACGATTTACAGTTGCCCACCCAGAGGCAGCATCTTATCTAAAGTGTTGAGGTCTATTATCCAGGGTTATCTTCCAGAAGGTTTTTCTATCTGACAGGGTTATCTGCAGAACTGTGTCTGTTCGTCAGGGTTAGCTGCAGGGCAGGTGTTTGAATGGTAGGGTTTTCTGCATGACTGTGATCTCCTCAGCAAGGTGTTCTGAGGTCTGGTGTGTCTGTCTGACAGTTAAATGACTGGTGTCCATATGACAGGATTAGGTGCAGGACATATGTTTGGCACGGTACTCTCTGAGACAGGTACATACTGTCTGTTTGGCAGGATAACTGCAGTGCTGTTGTCGTATTGCTGGTTAGCTGGCACTAATCTGTAATATCGCTGCAAGAATAATGTGGTGTTTAGCTATGTCCAGGTTAGGACTTACAGATGCACTAAACACTTTACTTCTAACGATCCTGGCTCAGCACGCACGGCCTACAATACTCTGTTTTGTTCTTTGTCAAACTGCAATGGCACAAGTGTGGCCAGAGCTCAATGAAATGGCAAGGAGACAAAAATTCCATCACTGATGTGGAACAATTCCATTTTCGTGCTTTTAAAGGGTGATGGCCAAAATCTAAAAGGCAAAGTAAGGAGACAGGACTGACCTACAGGCATCGTTTGAATATAAAAGAATGTCATTGTAAAAAAAAAAAAAAAAGATTGGAAATAAAGTATAATGTAATAAAAGAAAACAGAGACAAGCCTTTTCCAGAACAGGGGACCATGAAGGGAGAGATTAGGAAACACTCCTTCTATATACCACGCAGGAATTGGAATTACAGTGAGCGCCATTCCCATACAAATACAGCACTGTTTCTCCCAATCAAAAAATAATCTATGAATAAGAAAAAATAAGTGGAGAAGTGTTTGCGTTTGGCTTGGTGATGTCTGCCGTGCCCGTTCAGTACCTTGCAAATGCAGATGAGAAAAGCCAGAGTTAACTACAAGACTTAAGTGGAGCAAAATGGCTGGCTTACAGAGAACCCACACCAGACAATAGGGCTCAGTGTTGATCCACTGGCATTAGGCAGAACGGCAAGCTCTAACAGACGAGTGCCCAACCGCGCCTTTAAGTTTGGCACCTGTGCTTTCAAGAGTGCACCATAACCAGACATTTCAGTGTGAAGAAACAGGCATGATTTGTACCCATATGTGCAGTCCCATGTGGTAAGGTAATCAGTCATCCTTGTAATTGTAAAGCCAGGTGGCCATCCACTTGCCCTGATGCCCTGCTGTGCAGCCTTCCTGGAGCTCACTTCCAGTCTCCTCGAATTCCGTCAGAAATCTCTCACTGCACCTCAACATACCCCCGACCTGCTAACCCCTGCCTACTCCTCCCACTGGCCCATTTCTCCTCAAGACCCTGCTGAGAGTGTAACCCTGGCCTGCTCTGGCACAGCCTATAGGGGCCAGCCTGTCCATCAGTTTGAAAGATCGCTATAGCGCATTGCTATAAACTTTAATAGGTCTTGTCAGCACTTTCCAAGCAGCTTGGCAGGTATGGAATGCAAGGCCTTCTTCCATGACACGGAGGTTCATTGTAGTTTCTCCAAGTCACCAAGACAAGTGAGAGGACTAGTACAGATTCAGAGATATGAAATCCCCTCAAAACTCAAAACTCCAAGGAAGCATCTTACACAGATTTCGGATGATAAATAATATAAACATTTGAGAACATAACAAATAATGTTCATTTTATAGTATCATGTTTTATTATGTTATTGTGTAATTGATTACTGTATATTACATTTAAACTTCCAAATGAAATTATGCAACACTGGTGTGCAATTCCACAAGATTAAAAAAAAAAAGCATGTTTACAGTAACTGCTGCTTAAACACATGGATAACTTCATCAGCGACTGGTAACAATTAGCCTATTAGGTTGTTGTTTATCAAATAATTACTAGGGACCACAAGTTGGAGAGCAACATCTGTTAGTGCATATTCACCAATTAGCCATGAGTTCAGAGTTGACTGTCATCAGAGCTCATGCATCATTCATAAGGTACTTAACCTAAAAGGCTTTCGATTAGTCATTCAAACAAACGCTCAAGTGGAGAAAAAACAACAGCCCAAAAAATAAAAAAATGCAGGTCTGTGATGGCCAAGTTTTTTTTGCGGGCCATCTTTTTTAATTTAAAATTCTCTGGGGAGGGTAACCCAACCCTCATTATAGCAGAGACTCCTCTATTTTTACTGCTTTACCCTTCAATAAAAGTGAATATTTCTCACACTGAAGCAGACAGTAAAATGGCTGACATAATGACCAGTCACACTAGAGAGGCCAGAGGTGAAAATCATCCCCACCTTTTTTTTTTTTCTTTTTCCATGGGAGCTTAAGGAGATCAGCAGAAGCCTTGATAAACCCAAAGTTCGGAAATCTGATCTAAAATGTGTGTGCTTAAATTGTAGGAGTATGATGGGTTAATTTAAGGCTCGGGCTAGCCAAAGCAGCTGTGCTCCCATAAGAGTTTTCAACACACTCTAGAGCGTGTGTGTGCCTACACATATACACACTCCCTCTCTTGTTCTATCTGCCTCATCACAACTCAGCGGTCAGCATTCCAGCTCTATTACACTAAAGCTTTTGTGAGGACCGTGATAAAACACTTGCTTCCTGAAACTCTGATTCCAGGCCCTACTCTCTGTTTATTTGATCTGTTGTTGAGTTTAACCCTGAGCTCTGGATTTTTGCGTTACTTGTAGCTCGGGTCATCAAATTAATCATATGGCTGATTTTCACTTGTCCGATTTGAGATGAACATATGCCACAAAAAACATTAGTGTTACTTGATAATTGCGGGGATTTGAATTTGGCAGGCGGTGCGTGTAGTTACTCCGCATGGTGGAAAAGCAGTTGGACTCAGGGCTAATGATAATAAGCTGATTAAGTGTTTGCCCCGCGCTATCTCTGGGGCTGTTTTATGATGACAGCTTCTGTTAGACTTTAAATGATTCATGATTTCCTTTGATTATTTCATCTCTCTATCTCGCTTTTTGCTAGTGACCCCATCTGCATAAAGTCTGAGCTCACATCACGGTCCTGTATTTAACAGCTTGCAGATGTGGACCAGGGACACTTGTTTAGTGCAGAGAGAGAGAGAGAGAGAGAGAGAGAAACCGTGGTATGTTTTAACTATACTTAAAGATTTGACATTCGACACCAATCACACACACACACACACACACACACACACACACACACACACACACACACACACACACACACAACACTGTAGGCGTCTGAAACATCCGCATAGCAGCAGTGATGCTTTGTGGATTGGTGGTAGCTCTATTTTTAAAACTCTCCCACTCTTTTCCTCTCAGCAGCTGTCTCAATTTTCTCTATTACAATTTCCATCTTTTTTTTCTTTTACCTACTCCTTGTTTCCTGTCTTCTGCACATCCATTTCCTGTCTTCTGCTGGTGCTTTATTCGAGATGTTGGTCTTTTAAACTGAGAGCCAATCAAACCAACTGATTAACACTAAGCGGTCGAGTTATTTAGGTGTCTTTCCTCCAGCCGCCCCTTCTTAAGGTCTCAGAGTCTTGATTTAGTTCACACTCTACCAATTTCTTCACCGGCTTCAGCCCTATTGTCTGGTTTACTTCTTCACTTCTCTCTTTATCCAGTAGACAGCAAATGGCTCTATTATTACAGCTTCAGGTCTGTATATATAGTATAAACTGCTGGATTTACAACCATATTAAATTACCAATGATCAAGAAATTGCAAGAATTCGGGCTAGGCGGGTTTTAGATGTTTCTGTTTGGTGGGTTCTATAAGCTGTTTGAAAAAATCTCTCCGTCCCAAAGCCCCATGACTTTTGCAGCTTCTTTTTCCAGCCAACTGAAGCAGCAAACACGAAGGCGTGCCTATGAAATATTTTATACCCCGATCACTGCTGCTGTATCTAGAGCTATCCTGCCAGTTATAGACCGCAAAACCTTACAGCACAAAAGAGAATATATGTGGTTTTAAAAACTGTTCTCATTTATTTCTTTATCCAGAATATTTGGAGTTCAGGAATTACAATGCTGGGTCTTCTTTGCACAAACACACCGATTCGGCCATTAGACTGAGAGGAAAAGATAGATAGATAGATAGATAGATAGATATAGATAGATAGATAGATAGATAGATAGACAGATAGATAGATAGATAGATAGATAGATAGATAGATAGATAGATAGATAGATAGATAGATATGGTATATTTTTTTCTCTGTATTTTGACTTTATTTAATAATTTTTTAAAAAATCTATTCCTTTTCTAGAACTGTGAGAAATAAAATTTGGATTAACAGCATATAGAACAGCTTGTTCTAAAGGTAAAACACTTCTATAGTTAAATCTCCAAAATTTCCTTCTACACTTTTGCGCAAAGACAGGATGGAAAGGTATGGTTAGGAGAAAAGAAAGAAAAAGAAAGGATGGATGATTGATTAATATAATTGAACATCTTAATCCAATGACTAACATTAAAAAAAGGGAAGTGGTGGCTCATGGTTAAGTTGTTGGACTATCAACCTAAAGATCGTAGGTTCGATGCCTAGCTTCACCAAGCCACCACTGTTGGGCCCCTGAGCAAGGCCCTTAACCCTTAATTGCTCAGTTGTATAAATGAGATAAATGTAAGTCGCTCTGGATAAGAGCATCTACCAAAATGCTGTAAATGTAAATATAAAAAAGCGGAAAGTTGACATAGGCCGCAAAATCACTAGGCTGTATTTCTAAAGATATAAATGTAAAAGCAGATCTTTTACACGGTAAGCGAGATAATTAATAAATACAAATTGGCAGATTTTAAGTAATATAAAACTTGTATTTTATAAAAACATTTTTATATTTCATTCTGTATGCATACTATAATCTATACTTTTATAGCCAAAACAAACAGCAGAAGTTACCTGCTTATGTTATTAAAGACATTTATAACATTATATGTTACTGTAAAAGGTTTCCTGTGTTGAATTTTAGCTATGATTTGCTGGGGATACCACACATTCATCCACTTCGTTTGGAAGCTGTTGAGAGATCGGTATATTCTTAGAATGTAACGTTATAGTGTGATGTCATGCTTTGTAGGGAAATGAGACTACGGTGTCTCTAATGCCAGGCTATGGTGTGGTCACAAAACCTGGCAGCCATGTTACTCACAACAATGTACTCAGAAAGGAAAACAATAATTGTTAAAGGCTTTACTGCTCTATAATCAAGTTCATATTCTCGCTCAGACTATCCATGACCCTCTTCTGTGCAGCTCTACAGTATGTTCTTACCTCGTTTCCTAGCAAAGCAGAAACACATGCTTCAGACGCGTCGCAGATGGCAGTGAGGTCATGACCCCCCTCGAGGGCGAGCACCAGCCGGCCGCCGGCCAGACCCATCAGCTGCTTGGTCAGGTAGCCAAAACCTATGGGGAATGAGAAAGAAAGTGTGAGTGGTGTTTAGAGCTTAGCCCCGAAGCTTCACCACTTGGCCCTCCATCAAAGGAGTCAAGGACGAGGCAAAAGGGAGAAAGAAAGAAAAGAAAGAATAGAAGAAGTGCATTACATCATGTTTTTTTTTTTTCATTTGTAAAGGAAAAGGGAACCCAGGATTTAGTGAATCTGAAAATACAGTTTAATAGGAAGCAGGTTTTATTTTAATAAATGCGGCTCAGTGTTTTAGCCTCGGGCTGCTTTTGATCTGTGACTGTATGTAACCTATTCTCACCGACTCAGCCGGCTTCGGGGCCAAATATCCTGCTCCATTCTTTTGTTCCCTCTTTAGGGGAAAAGAAAAACAAAAAACAAAAGAGTGCGATAGACAGGAAAAAGATGAACCGTTCTAAGTCTAAATATTTACACATTTTCATTTCTGTTATTTGGCAGACATCTTAATCTGAGCGACTTCCATCGATCCAACAGCGGTGGAGGGTTAAGGGTTTTGCTCATAGGCCCAGCAGTGGCACCTTGGTGGTGCTTGGAATTGAACCCATGATCTTCTGATCAGCAGTCCAGTATCTTAAGCACTGAGAGTTCAGGAACACCAACAGAGTGAATAAATGTCTTCCATTAAGAACCCAATCATCGTAGGTATAGTCACATACATGAATACACACGTTTATGTGTTCAGCAGTCATCTAGATAAACTTAAGTGTGTTTGGTTTCAGAGAAGTATAGATAAGCCTGTGTGCATGTACAGCGGTCCAGATAAGCATGTGTGTGTAGGAAAATGGGGCTTGTCACAGGCTATTGGGGTGATATGAGACCACTCTACATCACAATCAGATTGGGGGGGGGGGGGGGGGGGGGGGGGGGGGGGGGGGGGGGGGGGGGGGTGTTTGGATTTTATCAGCAACGTTGAGGTAAATGCAGGATACAGTGCAGCCAGAAGTTCCACTCCAATACAAAACCAGGGTTGTTTTTACTATATAGGCATTAAATCACTTGTATGTGGCCATTTTTGGAGTTTGTTATCTACAGAAAAAGGCTGAATATATAATGAGGCATTAGTAATAAGATGAAATATAGAAAAACATTATGATTCCATGAAGTGACTTTTAAGCTTCAACTACAAATGAAATAAAAACTATTTTACTGAGCTAAAATACTTAAAGGACATTTGTGAGGACATAGACTATAGTTCTGTATAGCTACATGTGACTTTCTCTTTTGGGTCACAAGAAAGGGACAAAAGAAAATGAAAAAAAAAAGAAACAGAAACACAGAGTGAGCAAGAGAGAGAGAGAAAGACAGACAGAAAGAAAGAAAGCAAAAGAGAGAGACAAAAAAGAGAGAGAGAGAGAGAGAGAGAGTGGAACAAATAGAGAGACAGGTAGAGAGAGAGACGAAACAAGAGAGAGAGAGAGACAGAGACAAATAGACAGACAGACACAGACAGAGCGAAAGAGACACAGACAGACAGTCAGACAGACAGAGAGAAAGACAGTCAGGCAGAGAGAGACAAAAAGAGAGAAAGAAGAGAGACAAAAAGTGACAGAGAGTAAGTCAAAATATATATATATATATATAGAGAGAGAGAGAGAGAGAGAGAGAGACAGAGACAAATAGACAGACAGAGAGTAAGTCAAATATATATACATATACATATATATATATATATATATATATATATATATATATATATATCTATATATATATTATATATATATATATATATATATATATATATATATATATATATATATATAGAGAGAGGAGAGAAGAGAGGAGAGAGAAGGAGAGAGAGAGAGAGAGAACTAAAATACAGAAAGAGAGACAAAGACAGACAGAGAAAGAGACAGACAGAGAGAGAGAAAGAGGGGCATAGACAGAGATGCACAGACAGAGAGAGAGAGAGAGCAACTTATAGTTGCAGTGCAAAGGCGTTAGGGTGAAGGGTACTTAGCCACACACATTTGGCTGTGAGTCGGTATCCCCCCAGTGGTGGCGGGTGGCCCTCCACAGCATCAAAGCCCGATGAAACCAGGACCACATCGGGAGCAAACTCATTAGCAATAGGCATCACTATCGATCTGCAAAGAAGATAAAGACACACACAATTAATCCACTTAATAAATATTGCTAAAATGTACCAGTGAAGCAGGAAAAAAAATAAATAAATAAAATGATAATGTAGATACAAAAAAAAACCCCTAATGAAGCCTGTCTGTCATTCTATCTAAAAAACGCTCAAATCACAACATGCTGTATGCGATTGTTGCTTTATTCCTCACAGAGCTGCACTAGTTACTGCACAAATACAAACCTATAAATTAACCACCGCACCGCACGCTCTCAGATCCACAAACACCGCTTCACTGGTCCCACCATTCCTTAACACGCAAGACTTTCCTCTGTTCTGGTCATGTTTCGAAAGAAGGGAGACCAACTTACACTGATTTTAAGTTACGCACTGAATGCAATGTATGATTTATTGAAGGACTGGGGGTTTGAAGGTCTATTTTGTGGTGGGGCTGTGATGCCTAGTCCAGAGCCACTGCAATGCATCCAGTTCCGCTGCAGGACTCAACTCACCCAGCATGCAGCCCTGACCTGATGACAGTGTGACTGAGCCTGGGCGCCATATGGTATTAAATCAGTCCTTTCTTACTCTAGAACTTTAATAAAAGTTAACAAACGTATGCTCTTCTGTCTAAGTCTCATGCCATAAAGCATAGAGAAGGTTATCACTGGGTAAAGAACATCAGAGCGCACGACAGCATGAGATATGTGTATCGCCAGGGCAGTAGGATATTACGACTGTGCTTATGAGCTCAACTTCTGGCTGGCCGGTTCCAGTCTCCCGGAAGCCTGGCCAGCTGTGAGGCTATATTAAGTGCTGTTACGATGCTGCATTTCACTGGCCGTCCTGCAGCTGGAGAGGAACTGGATCTGCCTGGGGTTTGGTGGGGCTGCAGTCAGAGAACTCTCAGAGGATCTGGTTGGAACACAACTCGCCACTGCAGTAGAGGTGTAGTCAGATTATAGCCTGGCTGTGTGTTGCTTTTCTTTAGATGTGGGTAGACCTTGCACAGCTGAAACCTGTCCGCAAGTACCGCAGCTGCAGTCAGTCTGTAAATACCGTCATGGTATCTAGCTTCTTTTTTTTAAAAAACACAGAAATTACGCATCCTACATCACTATCCACCACATTCTGATTTAGCTGAATGCTGACGTCAAATGTTAGGCTACATTTTTAGACCTGGGAATGCTGACCTGTTCCATAACTGTCAAAGATGTTTTAGAGCATGAAACAAAGTTCTAGTTACTGCAGCTTGGGGTCATGTCATAAACAGAGTTTATTTGATTTGGTTCAAGTATATTGGCTTCCGTAGCTTCAGCCATGTCTTGGATGTATATGTGAGTATAACACTGCACATACATTTGAACAGTTTGGGAGAATCTGCTATAAGCTTTGTTCCCAAACCATTGTATTCAAATAACTGGTTCCAGAGGTCATCAGAGATCTGACTCCTAAGGTTGCTCAAGTCCAGTCAAACTTCACACTCTCTAACCCCCTTTTTGTGTTTAGTGTAGTTTGTAGAACACAGGCAAAAAGTGGTTTTCAGAAGTGCTGGTCATAGCATCACAGTCCGCCAAGCTAAAAAATTCTCTCAATATTTTCACAGTCAAAAGTGACTCTGGTCGTTTTGCGGCTACAAATAAAACATTCAGCCTTACAACAGCTGCACTAAGTTTAGAAAAATGTTGACTGACCACCCATGGTCTTAAGTCAATATTTTTGACAGCTTTAGAAACATGTAAGTCTCATTCTACATCACCTTCCAGACTAAAGCAGGCTTTCTGCCGCAGGTGACACTTGCTGACGCTACACTTTGCTTGTGCCGCCACAGCAAAGGCTGGCTGTGTTTCTCCTGTGTCTGGCGCTCAATGCACAAATGCTTTGATGCTTTACATGCAAGCCACAGGCATGTCGATGGCTACCACAAACCTGAAGTTGAGACTTGAAGCGCCAGCAGTGGGGTGGGTACCAGGCCTGCTCCCTTACTTTGATGTTCGCAGTGGGACGTGCTAGCACCATGCACTCTTTAAGAGTGTTCAAGCATCACGTTTCCTCAACAGACCCTCCACCAAATCTTAAAGAGCTTGATGCGAGCCGCAGTCATGATCTCTTGGAGGCAAGTGTGGAAATTCTGCATGAATCGTGAACTGTCTGATATGGGAGGAAGAGAAGAGTTCTGCTAATTATATTGGGAATTCAGAGATTTGTGAAGCATGGCAAAGGTGTATTGGGTCTAGAATAACTTTTAGTGGACTACTCGTCGCTTTGCTCATGGTTCTAAGCAAAACGAACTGAACAGAAAAAAGAATGACTTATCATCTCGACCACACAGATAAGTAATGACTATAAATCAAAGCAGGCTGTGACTCCTTACAGAACCCAAGCATCTCTCATAGCTACCAAATTCCAAGCAGCTCTTTTTAACCTGCTTCGCTATGCTTCTTGTCTTTCAGACACGCGTGTGATTTTCTACAGAAGTGGGAAAGCTGGTTTGGGTTCGACATCCTTCAAAGCAGCTTGTTGGAACCCTCGTAGGAATACGCACTAAAAACAATTCTTATTGAACAAATAGGCCTTCCTATAATCCGTCTAACCTTTAGTCAGTTGAGGCAAGAAAAATTGAAAGATTTTAGGTCTAGAACGTATCTCAGATTTCCTACCACACAATAAGGGTCCATAAATGTTCCACACCAGAAACTAGTAGGAGAGATGCTACTATCAGAAAATTATATAAAATTATGGATATAAGAACTTAGTAAGCTAGTCCTATATTGGGGTTTTTATGATTAGAGTTACTTTACTATGACTTCATGCTGAAAGGCTTCGCAGAATATGTTTTGATAAAGTAAAGTGTGAACCAATAAAAAAAAAATAAAAAAAAGGACAATTTTCTTTGGACATTTTCCAGCTCGTTTTTGAAGCCAGGATTAATGGCAACTGTCAGTATCCCACTGTGTTTAGTGGTTATTGCAGGCCGGTACCCTGACAGCAGCACTAAAAGAACAGACTGTACTGCTCAGTGGCTTTCCCAGGGCCAAAGATGCATGCTATTACAGCATATGGGCTTTCCTCTCGTTCCCAACAAAACCTCAAAGCACTTGACTTTAAAGATGATGGTTCCCTATCTTGGCTATAAAAACAACAGTTAACCTAAAATTCATGTGAATTTGTTCCTTAGTTTCTCTTAAATCGAACAAAACAGAAAGTCTGCCCTTTGACTCTTTTACTACAAAAAAAATACTAGATACCAGCCAAGTTGCCTGATGCCTGCAATTACTTATTCTGAATCCAGACTTATTATTGCAGAAATATTATGTCCAAACTCTGTCCTAGAGGGCCGGTGTCCTGCAAATGTCAACTCCAACCCTAATAAAACACACCTGAACCAAGTAATCAAGGTGTTCCTAGATAGACTTTCTAGGTAGCAAGGGGAATTGATGGTTCATGGTTAAGGTGTTGGACTACCAACCCGAAGATTGTGGGTTCGATTTCCAGCTCCACTAAGCCACCATTGCTGGCCGTGAGCAAGGCCCTTAACCCCAATTGCTTAGATGTATACATTAGATCAATGTAAGTCGCTCTGGAAAAGGGCAACTGTAAATGTAAATGTAGACTTAAAACTTACAGGTAGGCGTGTTGAGGCAAGTTGGAGCTAAATTTTTGGACGCCCCTGTATTGAAGAATTCTGGCAAACTATCTTGAAAGCCTTGTTAATAACAACATTGTTACTTACTAATGAGCAAGTAATTTGGTTAGAGACCCACAGAGTCACGAAAGCATCTATAAAACTTGATAGAAATTTTCGATAGTTTCTAGGCATCTATAGATGTCAAGGTTGTTACCAAGTGCAATGCTAGAAGAATAATCAATCAGCTTCTTAAAAAAAAAACCTTATCTAAACAAACATTGGAAGACAAAACAGTGCGTCTACACACTTTCTTTTTATGGGTTGTGGCAGTGCATTTTAAAAGGATAGTAGTGAACACAGCTGGAACAGAGACTGGCAGAAACTATTCCTTAAAGAAAACACAAGGCTTTTTTTATCTAAAGGACATGATGGTGCTACAATAAATACAGATCAGGCCAATTTGTAAATGATCCAAACTGAGGCTATTTCAAACGCACACATTTTGGAATCTAAGGTTTTCTTCCTCACATGGAATCGACAAGAAACACGCCAAGGTCCTCCTCATTATGCCCGCATCCGTTCCACCAAATATAAATGGTCTAAAATCACCTCTGATCATCATTAAAGGTCTTGAAAAAGAAAATGCTTGCAACAGAAGACCAACACAGCAGCGGCTCTACTGCAGAAGACACAGACCCATGTGAGCTGGCTGGCGAAGATTTATGCACACTAATCACCAAAGGCCTTGGCAGATTCTCCTAAAAAAAAACACTAGAGACAAATTGCAAGAAGTGGAAGAGTAACGGGGAACCGCATGCCGTCAGAAAATGATTCATCCTTACAATGCTGTCTAATTTCCCAAAAAGAAAGAGGTCAGTAGTAGTTAGGAGAACACTGGGGCCCACTTGTAAAACCACCAGGACCAACGAAGGGTTAATTCTATCCAGGACTATCTGTCAGACTCAAAGGCTTTTCCAATCTCTTCCCCTATACAAAAAAAAGTCAAGAAAAACCTTAAAGGAAAAAAGGGGGAAAACACTTCAAAGCCTTGTCATCTGGCATTGCGGAGAGCTGGTTTGAATTAACTTCAATTCTCCTCTCCTTTTCCAAGTTCATGGCAAGAATGCATCGGCTTCTGGTTTTCATTAGAGCCAATTTTCTTATCTTTTTTTCTCCTTCTTTCTTCATCTCAAGCTTGATCCCCTGTAAATGCAACGTGGCATTGAGTGTAGCTAAATAAGAAGGTGCTGCCCGCAAGGCACACATTGTCTCACACGGCCGACAAAGGGCAGCGGAGAGGGAAATTAGGAAATGCAGAAAAAGGGAGATGGTGGGAGGGAGAAAGAAAGAGAAAAAGATGTTGGTTGTTTACACCAGAGCAGCCTTTATTTATCTGTTCCGCTCATCTGTTTGGTAAAAATACAGATTTTCCGCTCCGACTTTATCATTACAGCAGTGGCGCATTATTTACCGAAAGAAAGAGAAAGAGAGAGAGATGAATTAAAAACTGATGGTGGTTGATGGACAGAGAGAGGAGAAAGACAAGGCAAGAGAGCAAGAAAAGAGAAACAAAAAAAGATATATAGGCTGTTCTGCTCTCCTGCTCCAGTCTTAAGAGAAAGATGGATCGGTGTTGAGAAAAGGGTGAAGTGCAGTGTGAATGATGCGAGTGGCCCAGTAGTGGGAAGATGAGTGGAAGAAAAGTAGAAGAGAGGGCAAGCAAGAGTTTGGCAAGGAGATGGTCCCTCAAACTGGCTGGAACTCAGGAACAGCCCAACGTGGATTTAATGCATCAGATAATGGCCAGGTCCTTCATGTGGTGGACTGAGGACATTAGCATTTTCAATTCTGAAATTTCAGGTAAACTGCTTCATCCTGGTCAGGGTTGCAGAGCTTATAGGCCACATTTACGCTGCACAAACCAAGTAAGCCTGTTTCGATTTTTCCCTCCGTGGCACAGACTGGATCTGACCCAGGATCGTGTAAGACGGGGAAAAAAAAGCACAGATCCAATATTTTATATGGGTTTTAGATGTCCAAAGGAATTGTATATGAATCGGATACGTGCATTAGTGCCATGTAAGCAGACAGATCAGATTTTTTTTACCTGTTAACGCGCTATGATTAAGCAATGGTGGTGCATGACGTCAACTCAGGTGGACACCAACCTATACATGCCCAGGCTGCCACAAGGACTTCCCGTTAAAAGAAATTCTTGTTTTTTTTTTCTGCATTAAGTTGCCGACCTTTAAATAAGTTACGAAAAGCAAAATAAGGAAAAATTATTCTGTCTTTGTTTTCGTGCCTTTTTTAGTTTCTTTTCTGGTTAGTAGGTCTACCTTGGGTTGTGTTGCAGTGTATAGTGTAAATGCAGATATTACATATGGGCCAGTTTTAAGGTTGATGATGTAAGCAGATCATCACAATTAAAATTCATATAGTCGTAAAATCTGTGTTGGGCATCAAGATCTGCAGCGTAACATCATAATGCAGCCGTTATGGGGTCACTGGGCATGTGATGGGAAGTAATCCTGAATAAATGAAAACTTATGCTGGTTGCACACATTTGTGTCATTTATAACTAAAGGGTTGTAAAGTTTTTGATAAAAAAAGATGATTTTCAGGAAGTTTAATTAGCTTCAATAGACAAACTATAAAATTTACTGTAGGTTAATTGTTGCCACACTGGAAATTAATACAAGTATAAAAGCATCACTGTACAAAAATATATTCAATCACAACAATACAAGTTATCACAATTACACAACATGGCTGCTAGCTTATTTTAGACAGTTTCCATATTTTAACACCTGCTTTGTTTGCCCCCCTCCCTCCTAATAACATCAGTACTCCATTATTTCTGTTTCATGTGTGGAAGCCCAACTTTAGTCTACAGCCAGCAATGACATTCACAATTTATAATTATTTACATTTACCCTGGGTTAATTTACAAATCCATGTAATGTAAAACCAGAGGATTTCAGGAGATTGGTGGAGCGAGCCAAAAGAGAAATAATTTTTAATGCGTAAGCAGATTTACTTGTCAGAATTTCCATAATTTAGCAATTTTTAATCAAATATATAAACACAAAATCAATCCATTGCTGTTATATTTGGACGAACAGTTTTTCGAAACGACCACAGATTTTTTGTTGATATGGGCCAAGGTTTCTTGCGCGACGTTAACAACAATGCACATGCAGCCAAAGTGCTCTTGGATTCACATGCTAGCGAGATAGATAGTAAGTAACTACATGTGTTTTCACTTGTAGTCGTTTTAAAAAGTGTCATGAGCTTCACCAATTCAAGTATTTTTTTCGGCTAAAGAGGCAAATGTCTTTTTGAAAAAAGTAGCAGAAAAATCGAACATTTATATCTACAGCAACCGCAAACAGCAGGGACTTCCTGGAGGAAATCTGCCGAATGCTACAAATGAATTGAATTTTCATTGGGGCAGTCAATAATAGCCCCACACGTATGGTAACAGGTTTTTGGACTGTGGGAGGAAACCGGAGTACCCGGAGTAAACCCACGCAAGCATGGCGAGAACATGGGTGGCTTAAGGTGGTGGACTACAAACCCGAAGATTGTGGGTTTGATTCCCAGCTTCACCAAGCCACTACTGTTGGGGCCCCTGAGCAAGGCTTAGGTGTATAAAGGAGATAAATGTAAGTCGCTCTGGATAAGGACGTCTACCAAATGCTGTAAATGTAAATGTAACATGCAAACTCCACACAGAAAGACCTTTGCCCAGGAATCGAACCTGGAACCTTCTTGCTGTGAGGCAACAGTGCTAACCACTAAGCTGCCCCGACACCCAGGATAACTGAATACCAATTCGCCAATTACTGCAAATTTAACATTTTTATAATCACATATAAAAACGTGTGTATTCTGTATGGCTTTAAAAAATCCTACTCGTTTTTCTCCCCTCAAACATTTTCCACTTTTGTTGTCTTGTTTTGTCGCATAACAACTTCCCTTCTGGAACCAAGAGACCAAAGCTCCATCAAGACATGGTTTACCAAGGTTGGAGTAGAAGAACTCGACGCCTGACCCCATCCCCAACGACCACCTTTGGAATGAGGTGGAACACTGACAGAATCCCAGGTTTCCTCACCCAACATCAATGCCTCAACTCACTAAAACTCTTGTGGCTAATTAATTACAATTTTTTCCCAGCAAAAGGGGAGTAAATCTAGAACGGATGTCCAACAAGCAACGGTGCAGTTTTCCTTTAAACACTGCATTTCTTTTCCTTTCCCGACTAAGCTAATTATGTTTTCATTGTCGAGAAAAGTGGACAAGAAGCGAGAAGAGATGAAGCAGAAAGAGACGAAGAGTAGAGCAGGCCAAGCTGCGGTGCTTCGGGTACCGTGATCAGTATGAATGGGCTGACTGTACGGGGCGGCGAGCCAGGTTTAAAGTGGCGGCTGGCAGAAAAGACTTAAGCTGAATCATCCAGCAGCTCAGCAAAGTGTACTTCTGAGGTCATACACCACAGTACCACACACTGCTGCTCTAGCAGACTAGGGTTCCTGTGACTAACCCCGACTCACACTTCAACACGTTATCCCTCATATTCCTCGGCCAACAACACGCAGTATTCCTTTGGGATTACAGAGCAATGCTGCTAGTTGCAAAGAGTCCAAATATCATTTGTCAGCTGCTTACTTCAGCTCTTTAGTGTGGAGAGCTGCATTACTGCCAGACTTCATCAGGACATGTGGAAGCCTACGCAATATTTTGCAGAGATGCAGGAAAAAACTGGGTGGTCAGATGAAGATTGAAAAAATATGGGGGGAAACCCACTTTGAAAGAAATTGTCCACCTTTTGATGAAGATGCTTTTTTAATCTTAAAGTAATTTTAAAAGTAATGTAATGTAATGAAAGTTAACAACCAATTGTCATATACTTTTGATCTATTTATAGCTACACTTATTACGGTAAAACATCTGTTACAGATACCGATTATTTGCATTTAGGTGACTGATACGTGATATATTTATTTATTGTTTTATTCTATTTTTTTGACCCCAACAACCACCACATTTTTTTATTTTTTACTATAAATTTCAGTTTACTTTCTTCTTGCAAACTAAACAACTTATTTCTACCTTTAAAATTCCCCAAAAATAAAATATAATATTCTAAACCCCTTAAATGAATAACACTTAAAGGTTTGCAGCTGAGAAGAACCAGGTTGTAATGTAGAAATGAGTGTTGTTTAGTCTCCGCTTGTTTCTCCACACAATGCAGTGCCATAATGACAGTCATTTTACAGATTACATATCGGTGGATCCGATAGTACAGAACCGATATCCAATATAAAAAAAAGCCCAATTAATGGTGAAACCGATTTATCAATCGACCTCTAGTTTTTGATTATTATTTACAATATTTATCTTTCTATGAGAAGCTTAGATGTCGTTTTATGTTTTTGACAAACATCAGACAACAAACTTGTCTGTCCTAGGACAGAAGACAGAAGGATTAATGTTTTTAACTAAAAAGACTATGGAAAAGTGGGTTTGGGCTACACATACTTTCTTTTATTTTGTGGCAAACATTAAGTCAGAAAGAAAGTTCATTAATAAAAAGCTTATCAAGATTGGTTATTCGTAAAAGCATCTCTGTGGGACTTTTGCCCTGCAAGTGAAAGCAAGCCAGCAGGACTGGATATGACGTATGTGCGGAACCACTCAATGAAAGAAGTGTGTTGTGGGAAGCTACACGTCTGGTTTCAGTGAAGAGAAGCACCGGGTGATGCAGTGTGTGCAGCAGCTGGCATTACTTTAGACCCTGCGTGCGGATCTTATGCCGGACCAGAACTGTGCTGTTTATCAGTGATGCTCTATGGGGAGATTTACAGTATCTACAAGACTTGAAGCTAGGACCAAAGAGTGAAAGGGAGGTGTAGAAATAGATGAGCACAGATCATCCAGGCTCATCGCAGATGTGCTGTAAGCTATTCGTCGTGCTATTCGTCACGCCGTTTGTCTACCTGAAAGATCAGACCGAGCGCGTACAGTGGAGATTGACCTCTTCAAAGCGAAGGTCTGAAATAGGCCGTGTGCTGGCGTTCTGGGGGAGAGGGTTATTAATAGTCCCAGACACCGGCGCTAATGGGGCTCAGACCTACTGGCACATCCTCAAAGACTCGCATCAGCCCCCGTACACAGATAAAAGAAAGTGGGCAAAAGAGGGGCGGTGCTTAAACAAATTGTTACAAGACATTGTTTTGGAAGCTTTTCTTCTCCGACTTTCTTTTAGTCAATCTTAAACGCTGGAAACCCGTGTGAACGTTGTAGGCAATGTTTTTCAGCTGCTTTGTCAGGATGCAGTAAGACGCTTGCCTTTGTTTACATGCAGTAGTGCAACACTTAACAGGGTTGCGGGTTCGGCGGCTTTTAGTATTCTATAGACGTAAAATGTATGAGACAGATTAGCGACCTCTTGTTTACACAGGAGTTCAGGAGGAAACAAACAGCATCTTTAACTCGTTTGGGGTAAAGTCTACTTGTATGTTACTGTACTGCACTGGCTGCAGGGGCAGATGCTAGCTGTCTATTAGGAGCTCCATGCGCAGCCAAAACAAACACTTAGAATGAAATAACCAAAAATAAAAAATAGGGACAATGTGAATGTACGTAGTGTTTCAGTTTTGCGCTTTAAGCGGCTTTCGGTATGCGCCCAGATTTATTAATAACATAAAATAGGAAATAAAAGAAAAAAAAAAAAAAATCAAAGATGTATTAAAAAAAGAATTTAAACAAAAAAATAATTTTAAAATAAAAAAAAAAATATAAAAAAACCCTTCTTGCGGTTACCTGAAGGCAGCCAGATATTCCACGTCTCCCATGGGAGGCTCCAGACCGCCTGTGAAGGCCATGTTTACGTTAAAACCCACACCAGGCCCTGCGCCCACCTGGTGTATACACACACACACACACACACACACACACACAAGAAAGAGAGAAACACATAGACTTAAGAGACTTAACACTGTAAGAATTTGCTTACAACCCAAGAATTAAATAAAATAATAAAAAAAAAAATTACACAAAACAAAAATTTCAAACCAATTCAAACAAAACATGATATTCACCTAAATGTCTATATTAGTTTATAACAAAACTGTTTTAAAAAGGACACAACCAACAAAATAATATACAATAAGATAAATATGAGGTGTAGTTTTGGGTTTAAATGGTGGTATTTTTCCAGGAACTTTTCCAGAAACTTAGTGACTCCAGCCCGTAATAGTTTCTAAGCTCTCGATCGAGACCCGTTTCCTGTTTCTGCTTCAGGTTAAACTTTTCTGGAGCTCTGAAGCTTTTTAGGTGGAGAATGTTGTAGTGTCAGATCTAATCTGAGTCCTGGTTTAAGGTTAAAGGGATCCAGTCTGATCCTAACCAGGATAAACGACTGAATAAATATGACAGTGACGTCACAAACACAAGTGGCACAAAGTAAACAACCGTTCCGACCTGACAATCAGGGGAAAGAACGGTTTATTCACTGAAGCTCCCCCCCCCCCATGTAGCGCTTATTTTAAATCGGTGATGTGACTAAAATGTGTCGTTTTTAATAAATAAACTTAATAAAAGTTTTAATAATAACTTTAATAAAAGTGGGACATTTGGCTTTGTAGTAAATACGTCTAGTTTATAAAGCAAAATTACAGGTAACACAATTAGGGAAAATGAATGGATGACAATGTTCCACATTTATAATGATTCTCTTCCAAGACTTCTGTGTGTGTGTGTGTGTGTGTGTGTGTGTGTGGAGGAAAATGAAAGGAAGAGCAATGTTATTCTTCACTGCTCGGTCTGTGAGACATGATGAGTCGGTGTCTCAGCTGCGTCTGTGGTTCTGACCTCATCAGGAGCGCCGCTGCCAGGAAAGAAGTTTCCGTCGTCATAGCGATGCAGAGACAGATACAGCACATTGGGGTCACTGTAGAAAGCCTGCTGGGTGCCGTTGCCATGGTGAACGTCCTAAAAAAATAAAAAGAGAGATAGGGTGTTATTATTAAGTTTGCGCTCCTGTAAATATAAATACAAATTCAGTAAAGACAAAAAAAAAAAAATGAACATCGCCGCTCGGTGTCTCACTGTATGGACATGAACAGTCAGTTATGTAATGCAGGAATCAGATGCTACGCTGGAAAAGACATTGCGGGACACGTTTTTCATAATATAAAATATCAAAACATTCTATTTTGAGCCGAGCGTTGTAATGTTTAACAGCTTTGGGTTTCATCCTGTGCCTTTTGATCCGAGGCAGTGTGTGTCACAGTGTGTACTGCGTGACAGACCAGAGGAAATGAACGGCATTACAAAGGCATCTAAGATCTGAATGATCTCAGTCGAATCTGGTCAGCAGGACAGATGAAGATCTGCGACCCAAATCCGGTCACTAAAAGCCTGAGAGAGACGCACGCTAAACTAGATCCATATACGAAGCTGTCAGTGTCGATATGGAACAAGTTTGGGAGTTTGATAAACAGACTGTGGGGCTTTATGCTGATGAAACAGATTTATTTTGGTTAAAAATTTATTCCATCAGGTTTTGTAAGAAGCAGAGTTTCTGATGGGTTTTTCGAGATTCGAGGCCTCTCGGCTGATTTTTTGCTTTGAGTTGCGAGTTAAAATTCGGGTTACGAGCCGGCTTCAGACACCCAAGCACTGGTTAGCGTAGCGAACGTCACAGTGAACGGTGTAACATCCGCCCAGCATCCCGTGCATCACTCGATAGCTAGTCAGACATTGCAAGTGGAGTCGTCTGATCTCCAAGGTAAACGCTGTACATTATACTTAATAAAACCGGTTTATTCCAGTACATCCTATTGTAGTGTTTTTATACAATATTTGTTATTTATACGTAAATTTTCCTTATTTAAAAACATGTAACAAAATAAATTGTGGTGTTTTTTGGGGACCCGAAACGAATTAATGCCATTTCAATTCATTTCAATGGGAAAGAATTGATTTGACATACGAGTAATTTGAGTTACGGAGCTCGTGAATCAAGGCACCGCTGTAAATGTATATTATATATATTTATATTGTGGAAGTGGTGGCTTATGGTTAAGGTGTTGGACCACCAACCCGAAGACTGCGGGTTCGATTCCCAGCTCCAGCAAGCTACCCCTAATTTCTCAGTTGTATAAGTGAGATAAAGGTAAGTGTCTCTGGATAAGGACGTCTACCCAATGCTGTTAATGTGATGTAATGGTATATCTTATACGTTTGTTTATATAGTGTGATCAGACATTTAATAAATAACACTCACCCAGTCCACTATCAGAATCTTGCTGACATTCAGTCGTTGTTGGAGGAGTTTGGCTGCGATGGCCACCGAATTAAAATAACAGAATCCCCTGTTCAAAAAAAAAAAGAGAAGAATAGGAAATAGAAGGATGAGAGAAGAGGAGAGGAGAGCAGTATAGCGTGGCGTGGGAATGCCTGTGTGGAGTGGGTTAATGACAATTCACCCACAGGGTTCTGGCTACACTTCAGAGTGATATAACAGTGCTTTAACCTGGCCTACAGCCCATACATGATGATACACTACTACGCACACACACACACACACACACACACACACACCCTCCTCTAAGCCTGGCACACTCACCCCAGCACTGCAACAGCCATCTGATTTAACCTTTTCCCAAAGCCTCAGTGGAACAATTATTTCACGTAACCTTTATGTCATGGGGACGGGATAAAGGGAAAGAGTTTCTTTTAAAAAGAAAGATGGAAGCAGTAATACGGATCACTTACACACATGCACACACACGCGCACACACACGCACAGACAAATATAGACTATCACGCTGACACACAGTCTGTGTGTTATTCCATGTCTGTCTGTGTTTCTGTTTGTGTTGGATTATGTCTGTCTGTCAAACCACACAGAGACATGTGTCATTCAATAGACATGGACATACAGTAGACAAACACAGACATAAATACACACAGACTAATACACAGCCGGATGCACCCAGACATACGCTAACACACAAACAGACTAACATAGACACACTTTAAGACAGACATACAGACAGCAACAAATTAACAGTCAGACAGACAGTGTGTGTGTATTTGTGTGTGTGTGTGTGTGTGTGTGTGTGAGAATGAGTAACATCGTGATGTGTTACGGATCCTTTAGATACAGATCCTTCGGTGTTAATTCTATTCAAATCAAACCCTGCGCTGTTTTTTCCATAAATGCACAACACAATATTACCACCTGTGCTAAAATCTGTCCATCAGTCGTAATGATTCAGTTCTTTTATTATGAGAACTCTGTCCAAACGCCATGTCTGAAAGGACATGTGACTCACGAGTCAAGTGCAGCGGCCATGTTGTTTGTTTTGTGTAGCGATTGTTAGCACAGACATCATGAATAGCATTTCGAGTTTAGCTTCCGCTACATTCGTGGATGTTTACTCACATAAATGTGTCAGAATATTTTACTGAATTTTATTGTTTGGATCCTTTTCTGAGTAACGACATGACTTTTCTGGGGGAAATTTTTGAATCAATAGGTGAGGTTTTGTGTATGATTGTTGTGCTGTTGCCGGTCTGTTGTATTGTATCTTAAATCACAAAAAGCTTTTTTTTTCCCTGTCTGACTGCTATACGAGACACAGATTTCCCTCATGGAAGTCAGCGTCCCACCGGGGGTCCAAAAAAATGTCCAGAG
The DNA here is from genome assembly GCA_005784505.1 of Bagarius yarrelli. Classification (NCBI taxonomy): domain Eukaryota; kingdom Metazoa; phylum Chordata; class Actinopteri; order Siluriformes; family Sisoridae; genus Bagarius; species Bagarius yarrelli. The sequence goes on from VCAZ01000023.1 coordinate 2,696,983, forward strand.
CTTTTTATCTTTATAGACAAAGTTTATCATGATTCATCACAGCATTACATTACTGATTTAGTAGAACTAAGAGATTAAAACAGTGTTCCAGCACGACGATGGCTTCGTGCACAGAGCCCCTGAAGACATGGCGTAGAAATTCCAAGATGTTTAGTTGGTTCAGACTTAAAACCAACTAAACACCTTAGAAATAAAACTCCAAATTTCCCCCAGACTTTATTATCCAGCATTATGTCCTGATCTCACTAATAACATCACAGCTGAAAAGACAAAATCCTGTCCCATCATCTAGTGGAAAGCATTTCTTGAAGATTATTACAGAAGTAATAAGTGAGTAATAAGTGAGACTACAAAGAAACAGGATGCTCAATAAACACACAAATGTGATAGTCATGTGACCTGATACTTTTGGCTATATAACCGAAAACTAGCTATAAAATAAGAAAAAGTTGAAAGGTCATGCTTACTGCTAGGGCTGACATCAGATCGAGCGTGAGTGAATGCAGTGAATCTGATTTAGCCGTTTGTATCGCAGCATGCAATTAACAGTAAAGGGAGTGGTACTCACATGGGGGTGCTCTCCTCGGCGTGGTGTCCTGGAGGCCGCACCACAGCGAAACCGTTCTGTAATCACACACCGACACACGCACAGCTGCGTTAGCTATACCACCACACACCGTACAGAGAACAGCCCACATAATGTGCAGATGCATGCAGGCTCATACACACCCTAAAAGCACAACAGTAACACGCTACAGCATGGTTCCCTAATGAGGGACTAGTGGAAGTGCTGATAACCGAGTCACAGAGCTCAGATGAGTGGAAACCTCTCCAGGCCACTCCAGAGCACCGCGACTTCCTGTCTGAGAGATGTTGAAGCAGCTGTGCTGTACTGTTTTCCTTTTCTCGCTCCAGAGAATATTAAGAGAGGGCTTTAGCCGGGGTAATGATAGATCTCTGGGGTGTGTGTGTGTGTGTGTGTTTTTTAGTGCACTGGGCTGGGCTGCGGCTGAGGTGTTGCACTTCTATTTTGGTTTGAGATGAATGGCGGACAGGATATTATGATGAGAGTGTATGTGTGTGTGTGTGTAAAGAAACTACAGTCTCACTAACGATGTGGTTACACTCAGGAGTGTTTGCATTTGGTTGAGATTAGGTTGCTGGCTGATGAAAGGATGCCCAGAGATCATCTGATCCAACATTCACACAAACACACACGTTAACTACTTCACTTATCACACAAACAATGAGAACAGCAAATAGTAACACTAAACTCGCATACTAATTATAGTATTACTGGAGTCATGATGTGGGGAAGTGGTGGCTTAGCGGTTAAGGTGGTGGACTGATCTCAGAAAGACAGGGTTTCGATTCCCAGCACCACCGCTGGGCCCCTCAGTTGCTCAGTTGTATAAATGAAATGAATGTAAGGATGACGGCGTCTGCCAGATGCTGTAAATGTGAAGAGTCTCTGGACGGACGATAGTAAATAGGATTTTAATCCTCGCACACTGGGAGACTTGAATGCACAGATTTGGGAGGTCCTCAGACTTCTGTACATTCCATCTCCATCCGGTGGCACCAACCAATATAATGCCATCGAATGGAGATGCCTATGCTGCAATGTAAACGTTTAGTCTAATTTTTCTATGTAATAAAGTACAGGTCAAATTTGTTTTGATAAATCTAGACTTTATTACCTATTTCTAATGCCTAGTCACTTTTTATTATTATAGGTAGTACGAATGAAATTTGGACACACTACATTCGCCATGTTGATATTGTCACGTGACATTTTACAGCTGGATAATGTTTACTATGAAAAATGTTAAACGTGCAGTTTAACCACAAGAAAGAATGTTTTTTTTTTTCTTTAAGCACATTAAAAGTGCTGCGTCAACGTCTTATGTCATCTTCTATATGACGAGATGTTTCTCATGCAGGCACACGGGACGTTAAAAGTGTCCTTTGAATTCGTACTTTAACATTCGTGCGAAAGTAGTAGGTCATCAGGGTACTTTTCGGCTCTGTCCAGAATCTCATACTGAAGTATGTACTACATTTAAGCGAGTATGTAGACCGTTAAATAAGTGCATCAGCATGGTTATGGGTAGTATGCATACCATTTGCACTACTCTAGCCATTTTGACTGACACGTGACGTAGACCTTCAGCACAGCCCGAATCTAAAGCTGGATAATGTTTGTCCTAATTGATGTTAAACAAGTGCACTTTATTAAGGAACTATTTTTTTGTAATTAGGAACTTAAAACCTACTTAAAGCATATAAAAAGTCAGCTTTTGCATACTCTATGACGTCGTCTCTCCTGCGGCCTCATGGGATAGTAAAGTGTACATTGTGTGTATACTTTAAAATCCAGGCGGTAACAGTAGATCATCCGGTCCGATCGTCCGATCAGTAGATCATCCGATCAATTACTGCACATACAGACTGTAACTCAAATACTAAGGACATACTACTCGCCTCGCGTACTCAGTTTCCTCTACTATACAGTATGGAAGTATGGGTTTTCAGGAAAGGCCTAGATTCACTGATTTTCACATACTATAAATACGAGCATACTACATACCCTGCACATGCATTTTCGTATACTATAGAGTATGAAAGTATGTGTTTTTGGAAGGAGCCTAGGGTTACCCTTTTTTTTTTTTATATTATGTAATTCCAAGCATACCACACACCCTGCACACGCTATATAGTATGGAAGTATGCGTTTTCAGAAGGGGTCTAGGTTTACTGCTTTTCACATACTATAAATCCAAACATACTACTCGCCTTGCACACACGTCATAGCAGCTTGTTATGTTAGCTTTTAGCAATAAACGTTTTACTCGACGCTGTATCCAAAAACGCATACTTGTACCATAAATCTGAGCATACTACTGCTATACTGACCCCAGGTCCCTTCTGAAAACACATCTGCGCCATCGTATACTATATAGCATGGAAGTATGTGATTTTGGATGCAGCATGCAGTTATTCCTAAAAGCTTGCGATCTTTAAATCAGTAATATGTAAAATATCAGTAATGTGTAAAAACGATCTAAAATACTTTAGATACTTAGTGGTTAAGGTGTCGGGCTGCTAATTGGAAGATCAGGGTTCGATTTCCAGCACCACCAAGCCGCGACTGTTGGGCTCCTGTGCAAGGCCCTTAACCCCCAATTGCCCAGTTGTGTAAAGAGGTAAATGTAAGTGGCTCTGGATAAGGACGTCTGCTGAATGGTGTAAACGTAAACGCAGGTTGTTTTATATTTCTGTAATGTTTTATTAATCGGATACCACTTTCCATCAGTAACTTTTACTTTTCTGTGTTCTTGTAATTCATTACAAAAGCACAGTGTAGCACCCCTAATGATCACACTATAAAACTGTGACATTAGACTCAACAATAAAGAGAATTTTTACCCGTTATTTCTTACACATTTAGGCTAATAAACTGCGCGATAATGTATGTAGCAGGAGGACGTTTATATTCGTACAAATATGGAGACGTGAGGAGAAGAAATAAAGTCTTTGTGTACACACCGGAGTGTGAAGTGAGAAGGGAGGTGCGAGGTGTTGGAGTGTGTGTGTATAGGTGCCGAGTGAAAAGTGGGGGTGTAGAGCGAGATGTATATCATGTGAGTGAGCGGCTTGGTGTTCGTGTGGAATGTGAAATACTTGGCAATCAAATGTATTGGAACCTTAAAGCGCCTAGAACTTAATCCTGCTACTGACTGGATGAGGTGCCACTGCAGGGCTGCACCATGATGGAGGAATCTGTCTCTCCTTCATCTGTCCAACTTAAACAATCGTTTACCGTAAAGCCTGTAATGTTTCCTACTTACTGGTGTTAAGCTTAAAGAAGTCAAAGACCACCTCGTTAAACAAAGTCAATGAACAAAGAGGAATAAACGTTTAGTTTTCCCACTGAACTGTTGGGTCATAAATTACAGTGGTACCTTAACCGTGAGTTTTTCAAGATACGAGCCGTGGTTTTTTTTTTTAGCTTAGAGCTAAAATTCGAGTTACGAGTTAAATTTCGAGTTACGAGTTAAATTTCGAGTTACGAGGTAAAATTCAAGTTACGAGCCAGCTTTAGACACCCGACCGCTAGTTGTCGTAGCGAGTGCCAAAGTGTTTTTCTTTTCATTCTTTCGTCCTGTCAATGCTTCACACTCCAGTCCAGTTGGTGGCAGTAACACATCATTAGTTGGCTAGTCAACCGCGAATAAGGAAGGAAAACGCCACAGTGGACACCGTAACATCCGCCCAGCATCCCGTGTCTCACTCGATAGCTAGTCAGACATGCGCGTTAGCAAGTGGAGTCGTCTGATCTCCAAGGTAAACGCTGTACATTATACTTAATAAAACCAGTTTATTCCAGTACATCCTATTGTAGTGTTTTTATACAATATTTACTATTTATAAATTTATTTTTTCTTATTTAAAAACATATAAATTGTGGTGTTTTTCTTGGGAACCTGGAATAAATAAATGGCATTTTAAGTAATTTCAGTAGAAAAAATTGATTTGACATACGAGTAATTTGAGTTTCGAGCTCTGTCACGGAACGAATTAAACTCGTAACTTAGGGCACCGGCTGTACCACAAAACCAAACGCTGTGCGGAATGTTAAAAATGTGTTAAACGCGAGTGCAGATACATCTTCATCAACGACGTTTGGACATTCTGTTGGTTTTGTATATAATTAAGGAAATAAATGGTGTGTGTCCTGCTACGGGCTGCATTGCATCTCTCTCATCTACCAATTTTGTTGGTCACATTTTTCACATTTCTGTCACAGTTAACGCTTTAGTACATTTTTTCCTTGAAGCAGCTAGCAGAGAAAATCCACATCGGATCGTTTTAATAATCAGCTGGTAATTAAGGAAATTCTCGTCCAGTGAGTGAGCTGCGGGAATTGTTCCTTCATGGTTAGCAGTTATTTTATCTGTGATTGACAGAAAACAAGTGAAATAACATACAGAAAAAAAGAGTGAGACCTGGGATGGGATAAATATTCAGCACGCTGACATGGAATCATCCAGTGCAAGCAGGTGAATCACAAGAGCAGCCGAAAAGAACTGCGCTAACAAAACCCTGGTGTACGGAGAACTTTTGGGGACCGCCGAGAAAGAAACATTTACAGACTTCCTTCCTTATAAAGTGTAAAACGAATTCCGCATTAATGAACCTTATAAAAATGACAGCTAATGCAAACACCAGGAAAGAGTGAAAATCTAAGTGAGGTAGGACGAGGTAGGGCGTTACCTTCAGTTCTCCAGACGCCACTTTAAACACCAGTTCCACCACGGAGCCGACGGCCAGCCGAGCCGCGCTGGACGAGTGAACCTCGTTCCAAATAGTGTCGCTGTCCACCTACGTAAACACATCACATGCGCAGGATCATCAACACCAAAGAAATAAAATCTTTAGTTAAAGGAAACATAGGCTATGATATGCAGCTTTTTTTTAAAGCATATATTAAAAATTCTTGAAAAAAATCCGAGACTGGGACAGTTCCTGCTCCAGAGAGAGAGAGGGTGAGGTGTGATATTTGCTGAAGCTGATGCCACAGTAAACACGCTGCTGACGAATATTCACACACACAACAGTGGAATTCAGGCCCTGTGTACGCACTGCAACATGCAAACACCAACTCTGTCACCTCAACACCTGCTAGACGGCTGAAGTGCTCCGAAAAACACGCAGAGGAACCTGAAGATTCATGGTTTCTGTCTCAACTTCCTGTCTCGAGGTGTCCAAGAGATGTGTTTCTGCTTATCACAGCTGTACGTAGCGGTTAGTTGAGTTACACATAAATAAAAAAATTCCTGGAAATCGGCCTCAAATATTTCAGGAATGTAACGACGCACGCGTTCGATTTCCGTTTGATTTATGATCCTGAATTTACGATTTTATTTTCACTTAACTTTTAAATAATGTTGGAAAAAAATGCTTAAAAAAGATTCCCCAAAAATGTTTCTTTTTTTATGTCAAACAAAAAAATTATCAGGCAAAAGATCAAAGATCGAAGACGAAAATCAAACCGTCCTAAAATTTGCAATGAATAAACATTGTGTCTGTCTTCATCTGAAGCCTTATGAGACACCTGTCTGTCTGGCATGAGGGTAAAAGTCACGAGGACGACATCTTACCCTCTTTTTTTTTTACATCCAGAGCAATTTACATGTATCATATAGGGATAAGGGCCTTCCTAAGGGGCCATGAGGTGCTGGGAATTGAACTCATGATCTTCTAATCAGCAGTCCAACACTCTAACCACCGAGCTACCACTTTCCTACATCTGATACAAGCAGAGTAATTTAGACATTAACAGAGTGAAGCTGCAATAAGGTGCAATTTCTTTTAAAAAAAGGTAAAAGATGTAAATAAAATGAAGGCCGGGATTATTCGGTGATTAATATATAGATTAATAGGCGGTTTTCTAGGAAATAAATTCCAGTAAAGGATGAAATAAAATAATCAACAAAATAAAGAAATAAAATAAAATTTGGTCTTGCTTTAACCTGGCAGGAGGACGGTGTGTGTGTGTGTGTGTGTGTGTGTGTGTGTGTGTGTGTGTAGAGAAGTTTGTGTCATCAGAGTGTAAAAACCGAGAAACACTCATTCATCAGTCACTACTTATTATTCTAACACACGCCTGTCCTGCAATTACACCTTTAGCGCCCTTGCTCAACCCAACCCCCCCACCCCACCGCCAACACACACACACACACACACACACACTGTATACAACATCCATACATAAAAAAGGAACTCAGGAACTAGTTCATGTTCATTGGGAATCAGCTCGTCGAGCAGGTGTCCTCGGCACACGGCAACGTTACAACCGCCCGTCCGCCGTCAAACACAACCTTCCATTACGTCAGCGGCCTTTTTTAACTGAACTAAAGCCGAGAGAAAGAGCGTACACGTTTATTTCGCTGTGTTGGTTTACCTTCTCCTGATGTTGCAAGTCGAGCCGTGAACCGAGAGGCTGAGGGTTTGCAGGGTAAATCCCAGGGCATACAATACTATATATATATATATATATATATATATCTATATATATATATATATATATATATATATATATATATATACACTAGCAATTTATGAATTTTGTTGCAATAGCACGAGTGCTCAAGGGTAAAGAGGAAAAAGAAAAAAAAAAGAAAGGAAGCCTTTTAAGCCGGGCCAAGAATGACTCTGTCACGAATTACAAGCCTGTGGTGAATTTACAGTTATAAAAAAAAACTGAAGTAAGAGAACAGAGCGCGAGTGCGAGGTCAAGGAAAAGAGAGTGGATGGATAGCACATCATGAAAAATGGAAACTGGAGACTCCGAGTGTATAGTGACAGATCAGGCGGACAGAACCGACGCGCACGTCTGAGTAAACACAGGCAACAAAATAATGTGTGAGAGGAAAAAGAAAAAAGAAAAAAAAAAACCCCCGTAATGGACAGAGATTTTGGGGGCTGGGGGGGGTGTTGGGATGAAGAAAGGCAGTCTCCCCTGACTCTGACAGGCTAATTTTCAGAGCGGAGGCTAGCTGCGGAGACGCAGGAAGACAACAATTTTGTTCCATTTCCATAAAAGAGTCCAGAGACCTTCTGTTTCTCACCAAGCTGCACCGGGTCTCCTGCAGCAGCCTGCCAGGTCCGCCTGCTATTCATCAGCCAGCAAACAGCGCTGATGGGGGTTAACCTACATCCCCTCAGCCACATCCAATGCACACCTTCATTACTCCAGCACTCACATCCCACAGCCACAGCTCATTTATTAAAACTGCACGCCGACGTGCTTCAAGACGGACACGGAGAACGTGTTATTCAAACTCAGCTCCATTCCGCAGGTCTGCGGGGGAAAACCTGATTACCGCCAAGAAGATTATCTAAGAGTTAGCTTGGAAATTAAAATGGCACCAGTGAAGGTATTGTATGGACAGCAGCAGAAAAATTTCATTAGATATTTGGAAAAAATACATCAGAAACTGAATCCTGTAATAAACAGAAAAAAAAACCTGCGCTTGAACCTTAATAACATTAGAAAAAAACCAGATGAAAATATTTACGTATTTACACATATATACATTTCATTTATTATTACGTTTAACAGGGTGACATTTTTTGTTCTTTTTTTAAGCTTTAATGCCGTCTAAAATCGCATACTATTGAAGTATGTGCTGTATTTCATTTAGTATGTATGTACTACATTTCAGGAATTAGGTGCTATATTTCAGAAGTACTAAATTTTAATATGTACCACATTTCAGTTAGTATGTACTACATTTCAGGAAGTATGTACTACATTTCAGGAAGTAGGTACTACATTTTAGTATGTATTACATTTCAGTTAGTATGTACTAAATTTCAGTTAGTATGTACTACATTTTAGTAAGTATGTACTATATTTTATGAAGTAGGTACTACATTTCAGTAAGTAGGTACTACATTTTAGTATGTACTACATTTCAGTAAGTAGGTACTTCATTTCAGTAAGTAAGTACTACATTTCAGTAAGTATGTACTATATTTTATGAAGTAGGTACTACATTTCAGTAAGTAGGTACTACATTTTAGTATGTACTACATTTCAGTAAGTAGGTACTAAATTTGAGTAAGTATGTACTATATTTTATGAAATCTATGCAAAGGTGCCAGGTTATCCTTTCGCTTACTGAGATTCACCTCGCATACTCCGTTTCGTCTACTATACAGTAGGGAAGTATGCAATTTGGGATGAAGCCAAAGTGTAAACAAAGCCAAAGCAGCAGCGTGTGTAGGAGTTTGACAAAACCACAATGTGTGAAAATGTTTTATATTTACTCAGTTCTCATTGGAAAAAAAGTAGTAAATAAAGTATTAATTATAAATGTAATTGAAAGTAATTACCTAATAATCGATAAATCGGTCTAATAATCACTGATTGATCTGCTATTAAAATAATCATTTGTTGCCACCCTAAATGTGATGGATAATGGAATAACCCCAAATCATAATAACATAAGACAGACAGACAGAAAAGGGTTAATAAAAACTACCCCCCCACCCCAATATTTTATTGTGCCTTTTCCTCAGTACAGAAGAGCCGCTGAAAGCCTCGTTTGTAGTATTTGACGAACTCTACAGATGTGGCGGATGATGTTTAGATAACAACTGCTGGCCTATTCATTTGGGAACGGAGGGAAACCGCCATCACCGAGTTTCTGGAGTACCGAAAAGACACCGCTCTGCTTCCTCAACCCTGGAAAAACGGCTCATGAAAAATCTCACACACACACACACCTTGTCTTACACATGGCATTTTAGAAAACAAAAGATTAGCTCTCCCTTTGCTTAAGTCACCTTCACACACACACACACACACACACACACACACCACACACACCACACACACACACACACACACACACACGCGGCTTGTTTATAGAAAACATCTGGACACAATTACCCGCCCGGCGGAAAGCACAGCAACAGTTTTTGTTGCCGCTAGAGTTTCGGGGGTGGAGGGATGGGGGGTCTCGCTGGAGAACAAACAGTCCCATTATTTACACACGCGAATGAGAGAAGCAGAAGGGAAAAAAAACTTACCCCGATGCCCCCACAGGGCAACCTCACAAACATGGGTGTCACAGAACCTGCAGAGAAGAAGAGAAAGAGAGAAAGAGGTGATGATCACCTTCTAGGACCCCTGAGGTGTTCCAAAGTACAGATTTCATCAAGTTGGTAATGTGAGTGTTGCCCCCGACAGTCTGTCTGATTCGGTGAAAAATGAGATTGACAGGTAGAGTTCTCGCTCGGAGAGCACTCTGTCCATCACCGAGCTCTCATGCAGTGCAGAGGGAGAGCGAGAGAGAGAGAGAGAGAGCAAAAGAGAGAGGAGAGAAATGATAAGTTGGAAGTAGAAAGAAAGAGAGAGAGAGAAAAGGTAGAGAGAAGAAGAGAGAGAGAGAAGTAAAAAAAAAAAGAACAGAGAGGGAGAGAGAGAGAGAAGGAGAGAAAGAGAGAGAAGGAGAGAGGGAGAGAAGAAAAGAGAGAGAGAGAGAGAGAGAGAGAGAGAGGAAAATAAATAAAGAAAGAAAGAGTAAGAGAAAGCCAAAGAAGGAAAGAGAGAACAGAAGAGAGAGAGAGAGCGAGAGAAAGACAAAGAAAAAGAGAGAGAAAGAAAAGAGAGAGCGAGAGAAAGAGAATGAAAGAGAGAGTAAGAGAGAGAAACGAGAGAGAGAGAGAAGAAAAAGAGAAGAGAGAGAGAGAGAGAGAAGAGAGAGAGAGAAACGAGAGAGAGAAAAAGAGAGAGAAATAGAAAGTGTGTGTATGTGTGTGTGTGTTGATCAACTGCAGCACAGAACCTAATGATAATCCACATGGGAGGTGTGTTTAATCGCTGAACGTTGTTTGATCATTGAATGAAAAGCATGGCGGTGGCTGAAGTCATGGAAAAGTGTGCGAGGCTCCCTGGTGGCCCTGACAGACAGCTCAGCTCTGGGGGTACATTCGATCCTGATGAAAGCCAAAAGGGGGGAAATGGGGCTGTTTGGGAAAACAAGCTTTGGGGAAGAAATGGGTTTAGTGTAAAAGAGCTGAAAACAGCCTTAATTCTACACAGGCAGCTGCATCATTAGTGGGGAAGTGGTGTGTGTGTGCGCGTGTGTGTGTGTGGGTAAAGGTGTGGGTGTAAAACAATGCTGATTTGTATATATCGTGCATGTTTGTGTGTGTGTGTGTGTGTATATCGGTCTTACTGTCTAGTTTCTGTCTCAGTGGGTTGGTCCCGTAGAGCAGCACGTGAGCTTCAGAGTGGACCGTCTGCAGCTCCTCCAGTGTGGCCTTCCTGCCCCGGATACACTGTAGATACACAACATACACAACAAGCAACCGCTTTAAAACCGTACAAAAGTTGATTAAATCAAAAAAAAAAAAAAAAAATCTGCTAGTTTCGGCGCCCTCTGCTGCTCATCAGCTGAACTGCAACCGCAATTAAAACCTACTCCTGTATTCCGACCTGATCACATCTCCATTTTACATTTCTAGCGTTTGGCAGACGCTCCGTTCGAAGGGCCTTGCTCAGGGGCCCAGCAATGGCAGCGTCAATGCCCTGGAAACTGAACCCATGATCTTTTAAATAGCAATTCAACACCTTAAGCGCTGAGCTAGCACTTTTCTCAAAAAAAACTCGACTCGACCAAGCCTCGAACCCCAAACTATTGCACTTCTGAAGTGTCTCATTAGCACGATGAGCTAAAACTCTTTAAAGAATTCAATTTAAAAAAAGGTTAATATATTTTTCCTCTTTTTTTTTTTTTTTTAAGTTACACCACAAACTGCACTTTTATGAGGGGAAAAGCGGAGCGAGAGAAGTGTACGGAAGTATCAGCTACGAGTGTGTAAACTCTTTATTTGTCACATATCCATTTACTGCACAATCTTTACAATTCTTTTCTTGCTCACTGCTCAGGTAGTCGGGGTTCCGGGTGCAGGATCAGCCATGATACAGGGTCCCTGGTGCAGAAAGGGTTAATAGCCTTGCATAAAAGCTTAACAGTGATAGCGTTGCAGTGGCGGGGCTTGAACCTCAACCGACTGGCGCTACCACTGCTAATACCTTTGTGTTTAAATCACAGGATGTCCTCCAAAGGACCAAAGCTGCACTATTAAGCAAAAACACTTCTCCATCAAGTCCATCATAGGAACAGGTGACCGCTCAGGGTCTACGTACAGGTACATAGCAACAACTTCTGCAAGTTTTTACACATTCTGCATTTGATTTTAATCACTTAAGCCATAAATCCAAACACACCTCCTCCAACTCGGACCTGCAATCAGATCTTGATAAACAAAACGAAAAAAAAAAAAATTAATTAGATTAAATATGATACATGGACGACATTACGTTAGAGAGACATTAGTAAAATTAATAAAGGTGGTCGCAGATTGTTGGTGCCTTTGGGTAACATTTCGTCCGCTAGTAGATAATAGCTGAATCCAGGAGTAATAATTATGCTCGTAAGTAAGTCTCAGCGTGACAGCAGCTCCTTCGCGTTTGGACTGCATGCTGTGCGCGTCATACATCTGTTGGTGGAAATATCAATGTTGTGTATGTTTTTATTACGGCAGAACGGAGCTCAGGTTTCACCCTGAAGCTGTGTGTGGAAGTGTGTATGAGCACAGAGTCGAGTTTCGGTAAGGATGTGCTGCAGCCGGAGGCTCTGCAATAGTGTGCCGTGGCATTCGTCCAGACCGTAAGGGGTTCTCTGAGTGAGCTGGAGCCTCTCACCTGTGTGTGTGTGTGTGTGTGTGTGTGTGAGAGCACCATGGTGACACCTGCAGCAGCGAGGTTTGGGTAAGCTCTTAGGTTTAACTAGCAGACGCAATTAAAAAGGGCCCTCCGGGGCCCGGAGCGGGGGCTTTGGCAGCGCTCTGAAATGGCTGCACGGTCTTTAAGGGCCCCCCTGCTGTAGATTAGGGGGTATTAGAGTCGTGACTGCTTTTAATTGAGGCCCAATTCTGTGTTCCCATCTCCCAGAACAATAAACAATCTCACAGAAGAGCTAACTACACCCACTTCCCAGAGCATGCAGAAAGAGACAGACAGGGTGGAGGAGGGGGAGGAGGAGGGAGAGGAGGAGAAAAAGAGAGAGAGAGAGAGAGAGAGAGAGACTCATATGTGCTAATTTGTTTACTTGTTTGTTTGTAGGAAAACAGAGACGGCAGCTACGCGACTGGCTCTAATAGCCGTGACGTAATGGAGCGGCGAGGAAGAGGAGGAAGAGGAGGTGGAGGAGGAGAGCGTGGTGGGAGAGATTAGATCCTGTTAGAGCTATTAAACTTGGGTTTGGGCTTAGTCACAGCACGTCAGTGGTTTTACATGATGCTAGCGGGGAGGAATGACCGACCCACTGCAGGTGTCCTCGCTAAGACAGAGTCTCAGACTCGCATGTGGCTATAAAGTGCCACAGGGTTTATACGACTGAATGATTAAAGCGCCATCGGGGAAGGAAAACCCGGCGTAGAACATCTGATGCAGTAAAAAAAATAAAGACTATGAGGAGGTTTTTTTAAGTTCTTCTCAAAAACTATCATGCCACAGAATTAGCGTTGGCCAATACACTCCCAATATGCTGACAGTGAGTCTTTATATCACATCCCATCTAATCTAAATCTAATTCCGTAAATCTGTTGCAACATCCTGGAGATCCATGTTACTTTAATCAAGTTTGTATTAATGCACTAACAACCAATAACGTAGTCAAATCTCTGCCATTTATCCAGAGCCACTAACATTCATCTCATTTTTTTTTTTTTTTACACAACTGAGCTGTTAAGGGCCTTGCTGAGGGGCCCAGCAGTGGCAGCTTGGTTGTGCTGGAAACTAAACCCATAAACCTCGCATGAACATCAGCAGTTCAACACCTTAACAACTGAGCTACCACCGATTTAACATTCAAGATACATTCTCGTTCATAGAGTAGAATACTCTTTAACTGGGATGTGGTAGCTTGGTGCTTTAGGTGTTGGCAAAGATCATGAGTTCAATTCCTAGTAACACCAAGCTGCCACTGCTGGACCCCTGATCAAGGCCCTTAAGCCCTTAACTGCTCCGATGGAAGAAAAAATATTAGTCACTCTGCACAGAACAGCCAGAAAAAAAATGCTTAGCCAACAAAGCTGACGGTTAACAGACTGTAAGAGAAAGTGGTAGCTCAGTGGTTATGATGTCGAGCTGCTTATTGGACAGATCGTGCCACTGTTGGGCCCCTGGAGCAAGGCCCCTTAACCCCCAGTCGCTCAGTTGTATTAGAGAGATAAATGTAAGTCACTCTGTATAAAAGTGTCTGCTGTAAATGTAAATACAACCAGGGACAGGAAACTGGACTGATGTGTGTGTGTGGCAGTTATCGCGCCCCCTCCTGGCCCCCTCGTGACGAAGGGTGAGCCATAAGGGGGTCATTCCGTCATGCTTTTCTGGAATTTTTTTAGTTTTAGAACATCAAAACCTGCATTTATGGCATATTTTTAGGATATAAAGGGAATAAAAAAGTAAAGTAATTGAGGCAACAATGATACCGTGAAGATGTAATTGGGGAAAACTATTTATTCTGAAATTTATTCGTAATTATGTAACATCACTTTGAAGCCCCCAGATGACAGACAGACCCCCTCACCCCCCCTTTAGCTACACCACTGCTTGACACATAATTATGAACACTGCGATGTACTAAAAGCCAGACGTTTATATTTGAGCTGTAAGGCGTTTATAGCCTCTAGGTAAACACTGGCAGAATAAAACCCTAGCGCCCTCTAGAGTCTAGAAATAAACACTGCAGATAAAAAACACCAGAATAAAAACCCAGTCATCAGTTTTGTTGTAACTGTGAGGATTTTGTTTATTTCTGACGGGGACTTGAACCTAAAATTTTTAGGAATTATACAAACCTAGAGGGATTGTTGAGTATGTACTTATAGTACTGATGTGTTCTTTTGAATGTGAGAACAATTGCTGGCGCAGTGGTAAAGGTGTTGAACAGCTAATTGGAGGAAAAAGGGTTCGATTCCCAGCCCCACCAAGCTGTCACCGCTGGGCCCTTGAACAAGACCCTTAACCCCCGATTGCTCAGTTGTATAAAAGAGATAAATGTAAGTCGCTCTGGATAAGGACGTCTGCCGAATGCCAGAAATGTAAATGTTGCAGATCTTAGTGTGAACATGGACATGAGGAAAACACGTAAAAGAAAAAATAACAAAACTCTCGACTGCTCAGAATAAAAAAATATAAATCAAGTCTTTCATTGTAAGTTATGCGACTAAAGGCGTAAATAAAGGTCAATTCTCATCAGGCGACGCAGATGACGTGTAATGTGTGACGCGTTTGCTAAAAATGGCATGATGTTCGCCTCAATCGCATCTCAAGCGAAAAACCCCTGAAGTTCCTACTGACAAATTCGTTTTTTCTGACATGTTCGTTATAGCAGACGGCGTAGTAGAGCGTTATGGTAGCCGTCTGGTGGGCTTCCCGAAATTTATGCTTTAAAACATCTATAAAAACATCTCGTGAGTAATTTAGCTTAGCATATTCGCTAAGTGTTCGGTGTGAGTACAGCGTAAGGGTCCTGATTACTGTTGACTGCTTAAGCTAAATGAGCAAGTTCCTTCAGCCACCAATCTGGATGTTAAAAATACCCCCATGGATGTGCTGGTAGTTTTTGTAGGTATCTCGATATCTTGTGTGAGAAGGAATCCTTTTCTAGTGTAAGTCGGTTACCTCACACTTGCTGCGCAGTCCAGTCTCCTGCAGTCTGGACCAGATACTCTGGATTCGGCCGGCGTGCTCTGGGTGGGTGTTAGTGTTACCACACATACACTGGTGTTTCTGCATTAGAGTGTCATACACCAGCCCTGTAGGTTCACACACACACAGTTTCATCATCATTACCACCATCACCATCATCATCATCATCATCACCATCATCCTCCTCTCTAAGACCTAATGCAGCACTGCAGAAACCGCACAGTATTACAAGACATTTGAAATGAGATTAGAGGACACACATAACTCTTTTCTCTCTCTCTCTCTCTCTCACACACACACACAGAGCTTTCTCAAAAGACACCTATCTGCAATGACCTGTAAAGACATGTTTGTCCTTACAGCATGATTTAAAAGTGAGATAAAAAAAAAACAAAAAAAAACCAGACGGTTCGAGAATAAAATCACTGCAGGGATGAACCTATTGATTATATCATACACGGAATAGAGAGAGAGAGAGAGATGAGGAGAAAAAGAGAGACAGAGAGAGAGACAGAGAGAGACACAGGGAGAGCGAGAAAGAGAGACAGAGAGAAAGAAACAGACAATAAGAGAGAGCAAGAGAAAGAGAGCCAGAGAGAAAAAGAGAGCAAGAGAAAGAGAGAGAGAGAGAGAGAGAGAGAGAGAGGGGGAGCGAGAGAGCGAGAGAAAGGAGAGACAAACAAATCAGTGAACTAATTGTGTTGATTTATTACATTTGGGATTATTTTAACTGTAGAAAATAAATAAATGACAAAAATCATGACATCACAAAAAAAATGTAATTATTCATAATTGCTAACATTCACCAGCATCACCACAAGGTGGTGCCACTGTAACGTCAGCGTGGAATGAAAATACATGGCTGATGATACAAAGCTGTGAGAAAGAGAGAGAAATATGGTGAGTTTGTCATTTGTATTCTCTCTCTCTACCTCTCTCCTCTCTCTCTCCCTCTCTCTCTCCTCTCTCTCTCTCTCTCCTCTCTCTCCCTCTCCCTCTCTGTCTCTCGAGTGTTGATTACTGAATGAGTGTGAACGTGCGGTGCTGCTGCTGCTTGAACTGACCGGTGGTGAAACGTGGTTTAGTCGGTGGCTCCTGCACCACGATGGGGAAGGTGGCAGAAGCTGGAGAGGACTGCGCTCTGGACAGGGGGCGGTGCCCTGGTAAAGTGACGGACAGCCCGGCGGCCTCCATGGATGCCTGGTAGTTTCTTAGCTGATGGATTCTCTGCTGTTCCAAAAGTAGTGCCTGCTGCTCAGAGACGGGGGAAACACAGCCACACCGGGGTTTCAGAACACACACAGGAAATGATTCAGTGGTAAACTCTGATTGGTAAATACACCTGTAGTTGGAAAAGTTTTAAAATAACAAGCAGCACTGCCCTCATCCTCAATGTTTTATTGTAAATGTTTAGATACTTTACGATCTGATCCGACTCCGGGAGTCCCGATCTGATTCCAAAATCGATTCTTAATCTCAACTTCTTTTTTATTCTTCTGCTGTAAATACGTGTTTAAATCTTTACATTTTAACCCGAACTGGAGTTTCTATGCTTTGGTTTCTAGTGTGAATTTCTGTATGACATCATCCTCCATCTTAAAAAAGACGATTTGGTTTTTATAAATGTTCTTTGACTAATAAAGTTCAGTGTTCAGGATGAACTGAAGCTCTGAATGAAACATGGAAACGTCAGATTATTAGAACGATTATAAAGAACACTTAAAGAACGCTGTAAGGACACACTGTACCTCCACTCAAGCACCTGTAACGGTGTGTGTGAAACCCTGCGTTATCCAGCACGGAGAACCGACACGAATCCTCGGCAATAAAACCGCCACTGACCGAGTCAATCACTTCACTTTTCTTTAGAATCCAGTGGAAGCTTTGAAAAAGTGTTTCCACACCGTCGATTATAAATTTGATGTTGATTTGATGTCCATTTTTGTTGAAATTAAGTAAATTCTCCAGCGTCCGTACCTGCATCAGTCACTGCTTATGTAACAGAATAAACTGTTTATTAACTTTAGACGGTAATTGTGTGTCAGCGCTCATTCTGTCTGTGTGTGTGTGTGTGTGTGTGTGTAAATGCATTTTTCCCTCTGGGCTTGCCGTAGTTTGGTGAGAGTGCAAGCGCACAGGGTTGTGAGACAGAAGAAAAAAGTTGTGAATACGTGTCTGTATCTAATAAACCAGTTCACTACATTTTGGACTGCTTTCCTTCTTTATTCGATTAAATTCGAGTGTTCAGGTCAGAGGAGGGCAATCTCAGTCCTGGAGGGTCGGGGTGTCCTGCAGAGTTCAGCTCCAACCCTAATTAAACACACCTGAACCAACTAATTAAGATCTTGCTTGGTGGACTTAAGACAGGCAGGTTGAAGGTAAACTCTGCAGGAAACCAGTCCTCCAGGACTGCGTTTGCCCACCCCTGCAGGTCTGCACCAACGTCATTTTATTTAAATTTAGAATCGATTCTGAACTTTTGATAATCGATTCAGGAATCATTAGAGAAAGAATCGGGATGATTTCGATGAATTGATTTTTTTATCCACCTGTAATATTTAACATAACATACTTTAGTATATATAAACAGCATGCAGACATTTTATACCTTATTTTAAATGTGGGCCTTAAACGTTCACCTGCTTTCCAGACCTGCCCACCAGCCCTGAATAAAACAAGCCCATATTGGCATAAAGATGCCATATTACCCAGAATGCCTCCCTCTGATGTCACTAACCTGAAAGCCTGTATATGTATATGACTTGGGGTGTGTGTATATGCGTGTGTATGTGTGTGTGTACGTGTGAGAGAGATGGATGCTGCAGAGATGCACTTCACGGCTCCAAAGCTTCGGCTACTTCTGAGTGAAACATATCGTTAAAGCTGGTGGCCTTAGTGGAACAGAGGCATGCTGAGAAACAGTAATGTGTGTGTGTGTGTGTGTATTTGTGTGTGTGTGAGCACGTCTGTAGGTTCATTTGTGACTGTGTGGGTGTCCAAGTTATTTTTAAGTCTAAGCCAAAAAACCGATACACAGCCCAGTGCACATTTAAATACCAGCAGCAGAATGAGAAGAGATGTAATGTAAGTCTCAGTACACGAGATTAAAAACGAGAGCCAGCATTAAAACTTCAATAAAGAGGTGAAATGAATCTTTTTGATAGCAACGTTCTTCCATCTGACCTGTCTGAAGATCAGCTCGTGCTCCGCCTGTCTCTCTCGCTGCTGCAGCTCCTCCTCCAGCGGATCGGGAGGCTCTTGTTTGATGGTGACTCCGCACGTCAGGCCTTCAGCCGGGTCGTTCAGAGCCTGATGCTCCCTCAGCTCCTCCTCCGTCTCCTCCGGGTGACTCTCATGCTGCCTGCCGGGCTCATTGGGCTTAGTGGCCATTATCTGCAAACATACAGGAGTAAAGCAAGTGAGTTTTTAAGCTGTCCTTACACACACATCGCTGATGGTCAAGTATCTGATTAACGTGGAGCAGTTTTCCATCCACAAACTGGAACATACGTGTTCCTTACATCTGATTCGAGCTTGATTATCCTGATCGATGCAAGAAGATCCATGCTGATGCCCTACATCTGCAAGGGGCTATCGAAAAGTTTTGAGACAAACCAACAGATAGCAGCATACAAGGTTGTCTGGCTGTTAGTGCAGCCTGGTGCTGCCATCTATTGGTGTGTCCGGAAACTGTTTAATTAAAATCTCATAGTTAAAGTGTCTTCAGCTGGACGTCCTCACTGCTGA
>VCAZ01000023.1:2721027-2806027 GCA_005784505.1 Bagarius yarrelli
TTCAAGCCATCTATTTGTTCATTTATTGTCCACCATCTATCCATCCATCCATCCATCCATTTATCTTCTCATTTACCAATCACACCATTCATACTCTAATTTACCCATCCATGAATTTATTCTTTCATCATCCATTCACACTGCAAAAGTATTTACACAAACACATAAACCCAAAGAGTGTTTAAGAAGTGCTTCAAAGCTGCATCGTTGTCATAAAGACTATTCCAATAAGAGTTATAACACAGCAGCGGATGTTAATAATAACACCTGTGGGGTACCAATATCCATGATGCAAATCTCTGAGCAGCTGTGGAGCTGTACAGGTGGATGTATAACCCCGGTCTCGTCTTCAAGTGTGTTTCAGAAACACAAGGAACTTTCCAATAAATGCATAGCTCACTTGGCTTAGAGCCCTGTGTTGTAGACACGCAGACAGACAGACAGACAGTCTGTCTGTGTTGTAGTTCAATGCTTCCCAACCTTTTTTTGTCTGAGACCCTCTTTCCCCCCCCCCCAAGTAAATATTTTGAATGATATTATTGCTCTTGGTATTTTCTGCATTTCATGTTTGCAGTATTGCTAAAACTGCGACCCGAATTGGTGGTGGGCTCTTTCTCACCTTCAGGGTCCAGTATGTCTGGGTCATTACTACCAGCTGCTGAAGGTGAATCAGTGACACTCGCTTGGTTTTGTGGAGGACGAATTACAAATTTGTCCATTTTTTGGTCAACCAGTTTTCCAGTAAGTTTTCCCCATTTTATACAGCATTTGGTTGGCTCCCACCAGCCAGCTACCATTTTAGCCATTATCATCCGGAAGGAATGACAAGGCTACGTCTAAAATTTGCTAGTGCATTGATTAAAACGTGCCAGAGGCTACGCCCCTCCCCCCGCAGACAGCATAGCTAAATTTTCTCCCACCAGTCTGTCATTGTGGATATTCCAAAATAATTTGACGCTGTTTTTTTTTTTTTTTTTGTTTTTTTGTTTTTTTAAATCAATATTCCGGAGACGCATTGAATGCTAAACATAACAATAAAAAACAATATCTCTAAACTGCATTGTTTTTAACAAACAGCTAAACATATTGTGAACCTATAGGGGGCCATAATTACTGGCGGTGATTTTTTTTTTTTGGGTCGTGTGTGAACACAGTTTATTTGTAACATGCAATTCCGCTCTGTTGGATGCCTCTGGAAAAGTCACGAGCAGAGCGATGAGACAAACGCTTCTCGCAGCTTCTCGCAGCTTCAGATCATCTTTTCTTTTCGAAGAGATTTCACTATTGTTCATTAATTCAATTCAATTCAGAGATTATTTGTATTGTGCGATTAACAATAGACGTCGTCACAAAGCGGCTTGGCAGGAATCTGGCGGGAGATTTACAACATTAATGAGCAAAGCCAGATGCGAAAACTAATTCTCTGAATGTACGTGAAGAAGAAGCCGGGAGATGAACCAGAATTCAGACTGAACCGCAATAGTTTACATCTTTTCAGGTCACGAATCATTAACAGTAAAGAATCAATCAATAATCAGTTTTACCAATATTTTCCTGATATTTTAGCTTTTTTAATTATTGGATATCGGTTTTGTAATATCAGATCCTATGATATATCGCACTAACGCATATTGTGGCCCTTCTGCACCTAGAACAACTATTACGGCACAACTTACGGCAACGACAACCTTTACAGGTAAAATAACTTAACTTGCTTTATATATTTTATTTAACATATTAGCAAATTTACAATTATGTTTCTGTTCTTCATTATTTACCCGTTTGTTGAGCTTTTATGTAACAGATACTTTAAAGACAGCAGATTTTATTTTAAAGCACTTTAAAGATTCAGGATCAACTAATTATACCGATGTAAAAAAAAAAAAAAAAAAAAAAAGAAAGAAACTTTAGAGTTTGTGAGGATGGAGTAAAGGTAGGAAGCAGAAAGTTTCAGTTCATTTGTTGTTATTCAGACGTAAAATAATAAAGGAATATCGGTTCTGCGTATTGATATCAGTCACATAAACATGCAAATAATCGGCATCGGTATCGTTTGAAAATATGACAGAATCGGTCGATCTCTTATTACCGGTGAAGCTTGATATCGGTGCAATTCTATCTACATCAAACATGTAGAGATGTAAAACTGGAGTGACTTCACTTGCCTCGACGGTACGGCACTATCATCACTTCTTCACCTCTGTAGTGTCTCTGTCCCGCGATTTTAATTATCAACAGAGGTGATGATTTGGAAGAGGAGCGCTCGGCACGGACAGCCGTGATACCGCAGGTAGTCAATGTGTGTGGAGTCGTGGAGTATTACAGAAACCGCTCTCCGTCAGGAGTATCGACCTTCCTGCTGCCGTCATGCCGAGCTCAGTGGGAGGCTAATTAACATTGTCTATGACTAATTTCATTAAACTAAAGCTTCCTTCCAGCCAATGAGCACAAATTGATGACAATTTGTATAAGATAATGTTCGTAAAGCAGCGCTTAAAGCGAAGACGTACATCCAGCTGTGAGAGTGAAGCTTGACTGCACTAACTCGCCGTTTTATTTACTGAACTGATCTACTTAAGCATTGAGAAGAGGGTTTTAAGGCACGGACTGCACATTTAAACCCCCGCCCCCAAAAAAAGACTTTCCCAAACAGAAAGCAGCAGATGAGATTATTATGAATGACGCTTCTGCCATTTTTAGACCATGTTATTATTGAGCCTGGTCTCTAATTTAACAGTCATTTAGCTGGGAAAAAAGAAGCATGCAGTTGGTGAAATACAACTATTTTTTTTTAAAAAAATTTATCCCAAGTAATTTTATTCTTATTTTTATTAAAAGGTGTGGTCAGTAACCTAAAAATCATTTTTTTGGCTGCTCTTAATTATCCGTTCAGAGCTAATTGAGTTTATTTTCTTGCCAATGTCTTTATTTTCTTCTTCTTAAATTAAAAACTATGACCGGAGCCATACAAGTGTGTTGGTTAGGGATCATGTGCAAAGTAAATACAGATACAGACACAGGTAAACTTAAAGTAAAAAAAAAAAATCCTACCTGAAACCAGTGGGTTCTGCGACTGCTCCAGCAGGGCCATGTGCTGCAGCAGAGGGTTGTGGGCGGAGCCTCCTTCCCGCTCCAAAGCTGACGCAGCCAGATATGAGGGTAGGTGGGTTCCAGCGATGAACGGAGTGGTTATGGATAAACCAGGCTGCAGGCCTGCTATCGCCAGCCGCTCACCCTCCTGCTGGCCAGACGCCACCTGGTGAAAGATCGAATTAAGACACGAAGGCAAAGACAGCTAAGCAGTGTGTAAGAAGTGAATTCAGACAAATGAAAGGAATGAATTAAGGCTACAAAAAAAAAACATGTCTCTTTAAATCAATTCGAGTGTTAAATCTGTATTTTGTGGAGGAAGAATCAGGGGTTTAGTGTTTGCGTCAGCGAGCAGCGGTCAGTCGTCGTGTCTCAATGGGGCCTTTTGGAAATAATGGTGGTGCTGAAAAGCCACATACAGCACAATGAGAGTCGAGACAGGAGCCTTCTATGTGGACTCTTCATATCAATGACCAACCAGTGGTGGAGCGAAAGGGGGAAAAATACGTCAGAGAGAAATGAAAGGCATGAAAAAGGCAGAAAGAATGCATATGGAGGAATAAAGACATGGCATAGAGTTAAAGATAAACCGAGTGAGAAGATATGTGAGAAGCGAGGAGAGTGGGAGCAAAACACGAACAAGAGTGAAAGAAAAGAGAGAGAGAGAGAGAGAGAGAGAGAGAGAGAGTTTGCAAGTGAGATAAAGCCACTCACAGTGGTGGAGCCGGTGGCTGGCAAGCCCAGAGTGATGTTTGGGAGGGAGGGGGATGTATACAGAGACAGCTGGCTAACAGAACCCTCTCTGCTGGCAAGACGATTTGCCAGGGAAGGCTGGAAAAGAGCAAAACACACACACACACACACAAATAAATAAACGCTATAATCATAACTAACGGCTCTGTGTGGGTTGTGTAAAAATGTGTACACACGCATACACAAGCTACGAACAGCACAATATCAGCACTTTAACGCTATGCAAAGCAGCAATATGGCTGCTGGATTATGTTTATATTTATTCTGTCAGG
This sequence comes from Bagarius yarrelli, assembly GCA_005784505.1. NCBI lineage: Eukaryota > Metazoa > Chordata > Actinopteri > Siluriformes > Sisoridae > Bagarius > Bagarius yarrelli. The sequence goes on from VCAZ01000023.1 coordinate 2,725,143, forward strand.
CTCCTTCGGTAAAACTGTCAACTAAAGAAGTTTTAGTGCAGTTAATTTAAACCAGCAGGAAACTAATAGGGAAAGATTTCTCTTTTATTAGCCTTCTCTACCAACCCGTACTTTCTGATGCACAAATGCTTAAAAATAAGACCGACTATTTACAGGATACAAGTTCATGATGTATAAATAAATTAACACGCAAATATACATGCAGACACTGAAGTCACATGGTTTAACCTGAAAAAAAAACAAAACAACCTGGAACAGCTGATTTAGGTTTTACGTCTAGTTCAGGGGTCGGAAAACTTTAACACTAACAGCCATTTAAGGCAGGAAAAAAAACAAAAAAAACAAAAAACATCAGGAGCTGCAAAGACTTTTCGACATCTAACATCAAGATAAAAAAATTTTGTCCGCTCCCTTGTACCGTCATCTTTTTATCGCGTGCACCATCACCAACATCATTATTAATTCTTTTTTTTTCTTTTTCCCGAAGCCACAGGAAGCTGCAGCTGAGGGATGAAAAAGCCGTATGCAGCTCCGGAGCCGCCAGTGGCCTAGTGAAAATAGTAGCTCGGTGGTTAAGAGGTCTTGGCGTACTGATCAGAAGATTGTGAGTTCAATCCCCAGCACCACGAAGCCGACCCCTATTATCACTTTGGAAACGTAAATGTGATTTAAGCTGTACCTCGACAGGGCTGTTGGCGATTGAGCTGGTGATGCCGTTCTCATTAGTGATGTTGTTGGAGCTGTTGTTGGGTGAGCTCGGGCCGGAGCCTGGTGCACTGTTACAAGCTGATTCTTCAAAAAAAGGTAAAAAAGTTAAAATAAATGCATGAAAATGATTAATTTTCAATCCAACGAGATTGCATAGATGCTTGTATGCATTTTACCCGACAGGTCACTCTGGAAGTACTTCTCTTATCGAGTTACTCACCTGCCACGTCCAGAGAGCGCTTCTTGGCCGTCGTTATGGGGCCGTCCCTCCTCCGCAGCAACGGGCTGCTCCGCCGCTCCGTCACCTTCTGCTTCAGCCTGGAGCGCAGCTTTAGATTCGGCTCTGACGCTGCGGGGAGCACAAACACATACTGTGTTCAAATTGCAGCCTGTCATATCAAGCTTAAATCCTTCCTTCGTTCCTACTGTAGTGCAGGTGGGGGCTGCAGGCATCAGAATATGTTCAATGTCCTTCAAAGATTCCTAACCAAAGACACAGAGTCTAATCTTATTCCATATTAGACTAACAGATCTGCGTGGATTGTGGGCCATAAAATCTGCCCTCAACTGCCACTGCCTGATGCTGCAGTGACTGTTTTTCTTGCCTTCAGCAAGTTTCAGTGAACCCTGAACATGTGAATCAAAGACAAGAGTTTTCTACCCCGAATGTGCCTAAGCTCATTTTCAATTTATAAAAAAAATTAAAAAATAAATAATAAATAATTTATAAAATAAATAATTTATAAAATATGCCTGCAGTCAGAAACCCAGATATTTAATGGTTAATGAAAATACCGGGATTAATCACAACCATGTTATTATGTAAAATTAGTATTTAAATGCACGAGTTTCACATCTGTACTACATCGTACATGGTGCACATCGTACTAGCCATACCGTGTTTAATATCAAAATGATCCTTGCGTGATGTCCTTTACGATGGTATGTAACGCTACATTTTAAGGGAGATTATTTTCTGTTTTTAAACATAGATTATTAACCTTTCACAGATCCGCTTGGCGATGCAGGCGGCATCAGTTTTAAACAGCCAAAATTCACCCGACTGGAACCACAGCTGCGGATTGGCCAGTCCCTTAGTAGGTGGCATAGCCATGACACAATTCAACCCCTGAGTCCAGTCGACAAGTCAGTAGGCGATAGATTTACAGAAGTTCGAGTCTGGACGCCGAACAATGTAGCCATGAGACTGGCCACGTAGCGGACGTGGTGAGACCGTGACCCTCACCGCCATGCCCAGCAGGCTCTGACAAAACTGCCTTCTCACCGAATGGCAGGAGATGCAGCACATGCATCAGGTTGTATAAATCAAAGCTTATGCAAGGAACTGTTTTTTATCCACAATTTAGTAGTGTTAAACTGCTCCTTGGATGGTTCTTTGCTGTGTTATTTGATGTTGCCATGGCTATAGTCAGCTAACTCGTTCTCGCTCTCAATAAATAAAAACCCTGCATAAAACCCAGAGAATTAATATAAGCAACACTAGTTTCGAAGAATTTTCACAAAATGCAGGGACTTTAAAAGTGTGAACTGTACCATGCTAGTTTAAGACAGAAAACAATAGCAACTTAACAGTCAAGCACTCATCACAACTACTAAAAAATAAAATCTTTAAATAAGTGTTTTCCCACACACAGTCTATCCACTTGACCACTGGTGCTTCACCCGCTAGTCATCCTGTCTCCACTGCCTTCATCTAGGGAACTAACACTAATAACCCCTAATTAGCATCTAACCATGCGTCAAATATCCAGTAGCCCATAATACATGCATCCAGAGCTCATTCCTTGTTTTTCAAGCTCATCGGGTTTGGCTCCATTATTATATACGGGCTGTAGAAACTGACAGAATGACCATAAGCACCATCTTCCCATTGGTCACGGCCATTTAGAAACCATAAGCTCGACCATAGATAAACCTGTCTTCATGCACTTATCTAAAATGCCCAGGTTCCATGACTTGAAGTACTTTCCAAAGAGCACTCCGTATTAAATAGCTGGCCTGCGGTTGCGATTAGCAAACTAGGTAAACGTTCGGGTGGCACTTCTTGTAAGAGGCAGGACCATTCCCAGACCTCTTTGTTATAGAATGAAGTGCATCCTGCCATTAGGACAGTGCATTAGGCAAAGACGAGGAACGCAGCTGCCAAAGACTGAATTAAGCTTTGCCCTTTGCCTTCTTATAAGTGAAGTCTCTAGCATGTGCACTTATGTGCAGATACAGGTCTTTCTTAACCAAGCTAAACGAGTAGTTAAGGGCACACCAGTAGGACATTTTACCGCAGGCTTTTAAAGTTTGGAAATGTAACTCTGGGAAAAGAAAAAAAAAAAATAGTTGTAGGGAGGACGTTTTTTTTAATACACCTGTATGAACAGTGGTAATGTGTTGGACTGCAAATTGAAAGATCGGGGTTCGTTTTTCAGTACCACCAAGTGATCAATGCTGGGACCCTGTGCAAGGCCCTTAATCCCTAATTGCCAGGTTGTATAAAAGTCATAAATGTAAGTCGCTTTGGATAAGGCTGTCTGCCAAATGCCATATATGTGATGTAATATAATGTAATGTGCTCACATACAAATGTACAGATAAGACTAGAAGGTGAGTGGGTGGTAGAACTGCAAACACACTCCAACACTAACTATTAGAAGCAATATTTAGAAAAGATTTCTAGAATAATCAAGTGCATATAGGCTGTCACTTTCCTGCAGTGGGATAATAATAAAGTCTGATGGTGATCGAGTGAGCTAGTGCATAGCCATTGGCTGGCAGCCAGCATCAGGGCATCGCCAGGGGTAATTGAAATGAATGAGGACTACCATGTGGCCAAGGACCCAGGGACACCCCCTCCCTCGCTCTGGAAAAGTGTTAACGTGGCAAAAGTGAAGCTTAGAGATCATCAGTGAAAGCAGACACAGGGTCACCCTTGGACTTGCTGACTTCGAGGTGTTTTTATATTAAGCTGAAGTGAAAATCGGCAAGCGTGTACACATTTTACATAAATGTTTAGTGAATGGAGTTATGTACACGAGAAAGTGATGGCGAATGACCGTAAACGGGTAATGGTACCAAATGTACAAAGAGAAATAAACTGAAAGGTAAAATAAACAAGCAATAAAAATCAGCGAAAAACAAAAACACAGGTCAACACTACAGACCCTAAAAAGTCTCTGCACCCAGGTTAAGTAACATTATTCAGTCAAGCAGAGCCTAGTTTAAAGAATCTATATGAAATGTGGGGACTTCAGACTGCAATGCTTTAATTTGGGAGTGTGAACTGGACAATACTATCTTGAGAGAAAAGCAATAGTCTGTGTAAAGCAATAATCCAAAAAAATTATATTACTGCTTGCCTGTCTTATTGACCATCGAGGATTCATTCGCTAGTAACCCGTCTCCACTCCAGTTATTTAGAGGACCAGTATTAATTAAATGTTCTCTGTAGGGCGGGTAAGCGGGGTGGCAGGGTGCGTAACCCATGTTCTCTGAGTTCCTTCGTCCTGCTTATCCTGACCTGCTGAATAACTGATTCAGATGTGTTCACAGCCAATAAGATGCTGGAAGATACCATCTCAGATGAAGCGGGAGTGGGGGAAACACCAAGTGAATTGGTATTTCCCAGCTTCTGCTTTACTAAACACACTTTATCCAGGTAATTAGCGGTGGATAGGGCTGGGACAGTTGAAAAACCAACGGGACAAAGAAACTCAATGAATATGGGTTGCCCACCACTGGTGTAGGGCAGGACTAACAGATTTGAACCTAAACATCTGCTCTATTGCCGTCATTTGTTGCACCACCAGGGGGTCCTCCTGTCACCCCTTAAAGACAGCGCCTTATGGCTAGGAATTTTATTGTTTAAAGTGTAACATCAGGTTTTAAACCCGGGCTCTATTTATTTTAAATGACATCACAAATAGAGTACAAAGTCGTAACCCCATCCCCCATACCAAGCCCAATGAGGTGGATTCTCGACAGTGGCGCTAGTCTAAACATCTGCTTTTAAATAAAATCTTTAATCTTCTTTATTACAAGCTGTCTGCCTTTGCTGCAGTAAGGTTTTTTTTTTTTTTTACATTACGGATTGTGTGGTGATGCTATTCGTTTTCTAGAAACTTGTCATTGTCTAGACAGCATTAATATTTATGCTGTTTGTTACACTTTTCTGCACAAGGCACCATAGGACTCGTTTCAGATATTCACAAAACATTATTACTCGCTAAAAAAAAAAAAATTGCCCTGAAATTCCTACACAATTCCTACAACACTGCCTATGCACTACACAAGCTTGCAGATATTAAACCGGTGAGAAAACCTCAGTCTGTTTAGCCAACAAAAGACCCCAAACAGTAATAAGAAGGGATTTACAGCTGTAGACTGTACCTCAGCTCCTGCTGTCCTTCTACACAGGGATGCTTTTGTTTCAGGAAAAGAGCTTCTGTATAGATTAGCCTATAACATTCTCTCATAAAAAGACACAGTGATGTTGCATGGAAGTTCATCACAAAACGCACATCCACGTGCAATTTCTCGCAAGCAGATGACATGAGATAGAGCGAGGAAATGTTCGACCTTAAAAGCGATGTTGAACTGTGAAGACAGTCTTGGTTTGACCTCCTGCAGTAATTACGATAGAAAACAGAGAAGTACAGCTCGGCACGAGTGCCTGTAAGTGCGCTGATTACAATGCATAAAACGGGTTATTAATCAGACACTAAAGAGATCTCGGTGGTATGAAAGATGGTTATCTGCATGCGCCCTGGGTAGACACCAAATTCTAAAGACAATTGCAAATACATTGCCAAGAGGATAGCTGTCGTTGCCTCGTTGATGTGTCCCATTGGTACAACCCGATTAAAGACGGCATGTGCAGAATTAAAATAAGCTGATAATTGAAGCAGCTAAGTGCAAAGAAAAATGCACTGGGTTCTTCACAGGGCCATAACACAAGGAACATCAGGAACTCAACTGTTGATGGGCGCCTTCCATTTTGCTGGAAGGGCTTAAATCAACAGCCGGTAAAATGACAAGAAAAAACAGCTCTGCCTTGGTTATCGATCATCCCTTCAGCACTCGGTCCCGGTTAAAGCTCATTATGATATGGAAATGACTCGGACTTCTTAAGCATTAATCAATCAGTAAGTTCATACAGTCATTAACTCGACATCACACTATATCACAAAGCTGAAAACTCTTTACATGTTGATGAATACCTATAGTAACTAGTTCTAGAGAAGATTATTCCTCCTGTTCTGGAGATCTACTCATCTCTATTCGGATGCAATAAAGGCACCCTGGGACATCCTAGGGAAAGGGAGTGCCATTCCGCATCTGCACCTGATACGGCTGAGGAACACGACTGACAACGACAGGGAGAAGGAGAGAAAAGGAAATCCTTTCCCCTCTGCACTATAAAGCCTGATGAAGGCTGATGAGAAAGCTCTGCGAGGGACTTTTAAGTGCCATCAAGGACATGCAGTGACTGTGCCAACTATGGCAAGTCACCAGCCGAGTGCAGTAGAATGAACAGAAAATGATACGCAAGTCGTCTGCTGAGGTCCATTTAATAAGCGCTTAGCGCTGTTAGAAAGAGGTCCAATCAGGTGAATGAGTTCAAAGAGCTGCTCGTGGGTTAGCATCAAGGAGAAGAGCACATGATGTTCCGTGTGAGGACTGACACACTGCACTGAGGACACTGTGACTCTGATTGGGAAATGGTGAGGGGCAAACTGATCAAGAGGACAAGAGAGATCATGGGTTTCTGATTAAAGCCGATAACCGAGGAACATTTGATATTCATATACAGTTAGGTTCTTTTTCGGTTTGGGCAAAACGAAGGCAAATAATCGTATGCTGTACTCAGCCATGAGACTGCAAAGGGCAGCAATTACAGCCTCTTCATAAGAACCCAGGAAACATACAGCACTTTAACACAGGCAATGATACTAAGGCACAACATGAACTCATGTAGGATAAAGAAGCTTAAAAAAAAAAAAGGGTGGTGTAGAAATATTAGGGGTTTTTTTTGGTATGGTTTTCATTTTGCCTGCTGGGTAAATGGGGAGAAAATCAGCACTACTTATTTATCGAAAGTAATCGCTCTATTTTCACAAGTGTTCCAGTCAGTTCTGACTATTTTTCATTACTGTTACTGTAACCCCTCCCTCTCTGGAAAATAATACTCTAATAACAGATCCTGGAGACATTCTTGTTGTGAAAACTGACCATTTTAAGGCTCGGACACTGAGAGACCAAGAGACAAGAACAGATTAAAGATTATACAGATGTCCAGTCTGTTCAGCATTGGTGAAATGTTTTCTATTTGTGTTCATAGAAAAGTTTTCCTTAAATGATGTAACGGCAGGTGAGTGGGCGTGGCCTGTTTCGGGGACAGTTTTCAGACCGTCGATGGTCGACTGCCTCTTTGCTTGTTTTTAGTTGATATTTTAATAAACAAACCAGCCACTACGTAGAAGCAAAATGGTGGAGCAATGGTTAATGTGTTGAAATGCTAACTGGAAGATCAGGGTTCCATTCCCAGCACCACTAATCTGCCACTGCGGGGACCCTGAGCAAGACCCTTAACCCCCAATTGCCAGGTGGTATTAAAAAAAAAAAGAGAAAGAGAAATGTAAGTCGCTCTGGATAAGGGCGTCTGTGAAATACTGTAAATGTAACTGTACACCATCGGACCAATCGGAATTGAGAATTTAGTGGCACTGTGGTATTATCTGAAGATATTGTGATGTTTAATAGAGTAATGTTGTTGATTCAGCTTTGACTTTATAGTTAAATAAGTCAGTGATTCTCTCCAGCCATTAGTAGAAGAGAAGATATAACGTTATAGCATTACAGAAACTTGAAACATTACAGAAACTTGGCGAACAGCTAAAGATTTTACCCAGGATGCAAGTGTGCAAGCAAAAATAACAATAAAATTGCAGAAGGTTTTCTTTGACTAAAAAGATTGGTGTTTATGTTAAAATGCTTTATGTGACAGGGAAAAAAGGGAAGTGCTAACTAGCTGTTATAGAAAGTGATCGATTGCTGATCGGAGGATCATGGGTTTGAATCGCAGGACCACCAAGCTGCCACCAGTGGGGCCCAGAACCTCAAATGCTTGGATTTTCTTTGGTTAAGATTTGGAATTTTTTTCATTGCCAGAAACGTAAAATGTAAATAAAGGTTTGGAAGTGGTGGGTCATGCTTAAAGTGTTGGACTACCAACCTGAAGATTGTGGATTCGATGCTGTTTCGAGATGCACTCCACCAAACCATCAGAAAACGCATTATATTGTTATAGCAGGTACGTGACAGTGTCCTATTCTGCGACTTTGACATGTGACATATGCGGTATGGCTCCAGCAGGTCTGTCCCCCGCTGTGATGTGCTTAGTGAAAATCAAGACCTGTAGCCTTTGGGGCTGTGGAGATTAACTGCTCCAGCGCTGCGGCCTGATTCCTTCCAGATTGCTGCTGTTTTTGCTTGATGTTAGATGGTCGGCCCTGAATGAAAATCACCATGTCAACAAGAATGTGAATGGTACTTCATTAGAACAAGGAGGCGGCTCATGTGGAGGACAACTGGGAAGCCGGCTGCTGGAATAATTATGGCTTCCCACTGTGCGCCTAACAAAAGATCTCGGATATGACTATAGACCTGGGGTGTCAAACTCATTTGAGATAACAAGCCATATTTTACACGTGTCAAGCAAGGATGGAGTGGGAAATAAAACAAAAAAAAGCATTCTAACAACTTCGTTCACTTGACGTCATGTATTAGAAGTACAAATAAAAACAAGTAACAGCAGCTGAGGTTATTTTAGTATCCGTTTCTGTAGCTTTGAAACCCATAAATTTGTTCTTGTGGGTTATAGCGGCACAGTTTTAGCTTGTTTACGAACATCTACATTTCATTAGCACATTTCGTCGGGAGTTGTGCTTATAGCCTCCAAGCTCCTGTTTATTCCCTTCTTTCTGCACCAGTTCACTTGTTTCTAAATGTATTTAAAGGACTGGAGTAGAACCTTTAACATGCTTACTGTGGAAATTCCACACGCACAGTATCTCATTTCAAGACAAATATGAATGAAATAACTTTCCCACTGATTTAATTTCATGCTGATTAAAAAAAAAAAAAAGAAGGAAAAAGAAAACCCTTCATAATGCCCCTTTTTTTTATTTTACCTCTTGTGGGAAAGACTGGACTTAAATCGATCTTTTACAGTTGGAGTTAAACGAGTGCAGCGAAAGGACCGGACCAAAGGAAATATCAAATCTGTGACCTTCATGTCAGCTGACACAAAAAAGACTGTGTTCTTTCTCTCTCTTTCTGAATCAAAGTGCCCTATTACACAGCTCCTCGAGAACCCACAAACGAATGGACGAAGAGCACTCCAGCAGCTCGTTTCCACCCTCATTCACCCCTCGTGCGTCATGAGAGAAGCGGAGGGGGCAAAAAACAAAAAAGAGAGAGAGAGAGAGAGACAACAAAAAGCCAAATCATGAATGGAGACAGAAGGACCCAGAGTGTCTGCCGTAGTGCTAATCAGAGAGTTGGAAGGATTGTGTGAAAAAAATTGAAAGGAGAAAGACTTCTACCCAGACTTCTACCCAGACTTCTACCCAGTTTCCAGGAATGCACCGCAGCGGCCAGAGCAAACTGAGGTTTATCTACAGCAGGAGAGCTGGAATCAACACTCAGACCTGCCTCACCACAAAATGTAGAACTGTGACCATACAGAGGAACGCTTGACTTGAGGTTTAGAATTTTTTTCCTCCTATAAAAAATAAAAAAATGTAAAAAAATCTTCCAACGCGCATGTCACTAAACTAATTAAGTCATTCGGGAAATATAACTGCACATTTTTTTAAAAAAAAAGGGGGGCAAATAAAAGTAATAAAAGTAATAGTCAAGAATCCTCCGACTTCTAGTCTACCAATTGTACATAAAATTTAACCCCTCCACATGAATCCCATATAACAGAAGGGAGCTTAGAACCTTGAATGTGTTTTTCTGGAGAGTTTTTTAGTATTGTTTAAAATTAAAGCTTGGGATGTTTGTAACTACTCTTTACTTTTCTTTTTAAGAAAGAGACGCGGTGTGGCTCTGGTGGTGTTCAGCGAAAACCCTTCAGGAAAACTAACTACAGGCTCTAAAACCACCACAACCATGACCAATATAAAACCCTCAATGCAGAAACATGAATTAGTCCCATGGTTTCCAAACGTTTTTCTGCCAGGACACCAACAAACCCCCCCCCCCGCAGAATTAAAATATTCCCCAGTTTAGGAACCACCACTTCTATTGTTTAAAGATAACATGACATTTAGCCCTTGGTTGAAAAATGGAGTTATAGATGATACTCAGCCCTTGTAGTTAATTTGCAGATTGGTTAGGAACATGCTGGACTTTTCACTCTATATTCTGGAGAAATCCGCACTTCCAAGTTAACCCATTGTGCCATGTTTTTGTGACCAGGATTTGATTTCAGGAAACACAATCCAGATTTCTTAACGTTCTGCCCTGTTTCACGCTGCTCTATGGAGGTACTCGTTTAGTGATGGGCATATATTGCCGCTGTAACATCCTTTCCCCCGGCTTTCTGGCCTAGCTGTAATTGCTCTGGTGTCTCAGGGGGCTGTGAATGTGCAGGATAGCTTGGGCCCAGCTGCACTGCAGTACTCTGACAGGTCCATTTCCAGCATGATTAATGAGAGCAGTGGTCTAATCTCAGGCAGCCTAAGGTAACGGTGCGGCTCTCCTGCTGAGGGGAGCAGCTCAGGACCTCAGGCTGTGGCAGCACTTTCTCATGGCCTCGCGTTGGGCGCTGATCTGTTTTACTCACCGGTTCATGCGTAATAATGCCTAGCAGCTGGCAGACTACCGGCCGGTGCAATGCTTAGCATAGTCACTTTCGCAATCGCCTGGAACCTGGGACTAAGCAGAACTGGGTAAAAAGCCATAGACGTCAGGCAAAGAGAAAAGCTTCGATTGCACAACCCTAGACAGACGTCCAGCTATAAATAAAGAATTGATGTGATCAGTATTTACAAAATAAGAGTCAACTGACTGAAAGATATGTAATCAGTCAAAGACAGGCGTGTTGACTGAGCTGAAGAGGGAGAAGGTTCAGGAAAAGGGGGCAAGAACCTGGAAACAGGTTTATTGTGTTCTGGATCCATGAGGACAGTTTTATCCTCCCATCAAAAAAAAAAAGAATTAATACAGTGAGGAAATCTAATAATTATTTAATCTTATAATGTATTTGATTTTGTGCGTTTGCCAACTAACAAATAAATGATCAGTCTATAACTTTGATAGTAGGTTTATTCTAACAGTAAGAGACAGAAAAACAATAAATAAATAAATAAATAAATAAATAAATGAATGAATGAATAAATAAATAAATAAACGTCAATTTAATTAAAAAAAGTCATGAACTGACTTTCATTTGAAGGAGTAAAATAATCATTTGATCCTCTACCAATCAGCAGGATTTCTGGCTCCCAGGATAAAGCTTGCTCAGGTGTCCAGTGCCGGCGGTGTCTTGGTGGTGCTGGGGATCGAACCTGATGATGGCTAGATCCTGGTTTTAATCCCCAGCGCCGGCAGCTTGGTGGTCTTGCCATCGGCAGTTCAACAGCTTAGTCACTCAGCTACCAGGCTACCCAATAAGCTATTAGAAGGTCAGGTTCAGGTACATGTTCACCAAATATGAGAGTAGAAGCATCAGTGGTCCTGTAATCTTTTCGAGTCAGACCACAGTCAGGGCTGGAATTCTGCCACAGTGTAAGAGAAATTCACCCCTGGTACTTTTATTAGGCTGTTCTGCAGAATTGTTGCTAAAGCTCAAAGAAAAGAATACATGATTGAGAGCAAACCTCAGACTCGACAACGCTGGCACTCTGGTGTAGTTGGGGAGGCGTTGCTGTACATGCTACAGTGTGACCTTGTGTACCTTTGACCACTTCTGTAAGTGGTTTGAGTGCTCGGGTCACGCCTGTACAGCTCACGCCTGTATTGAACTCTGTCTGGGGTCGGGTGAGCTTTTAGTCTTTTAATGCTAATGAGGACAAGATCAAGCATGACGTGGCGACTGCAGGTCATTTTTCATGAAGAAAGACCTGAGCAGTCCACCAAAAAAAGAAGAAAAAAGGAGAAAGGACTCAGGTAAGGTTACGAAATCACTCCTTTTTCCCCTGTCATCATTAAACGGGTCGCGCTCCTGTCATCGTCCCAAAGTTAAGTTTTACCAGACATAAAACCAGTCTCCGCTAGCCGAGTGCGGCGCCTGACCACAAGCCTCCTTACACCAGTTTTGCATCATTACTTCAGTTTGTTTAGGTTTACGCTTGCAAGCAGGCAGAGACTAAACGCTGTAGAACTGTGTGGACTGGAAAGAAATAGAAATGGTGAGAATTTATCTTCCAGTGCGAAACATCACACTGATGGTGTGGGTTATTAATTGGACGGATCAGTGTGTGGAAATGAGAGACACAAATAAGTTGTTTGCCGCTGCTAAACGAGGCTAAATAAAGTGATGTCAGCATTGGGTGGGTTAGAGGGATGTTTCTAATGAGTAAAAGTGGCACAGGAAGTGAGGTTACCCGTCTTGCGGAGTGGAAAGTCGTTTTTGGAATCGTAGAGCCCCAGCACCGGGTGGTTGTAAGTGGACATCCCTGTCTGAGGAGGAGAACTCTGATCCAGTGAACTGTGCTGGGTTTTCCTGTTGAAGACATAAAGACCAATAAATTAAAGGACATTTAAAGGATGTCTCCATGACATAACTGTCTTTCTGGATCTACAGCACTTTACTTATCTTTTAATTAGTTATTAATTAGGTCGAGTCATATTTATTTATTTAGCGCTTTTAACAATCGGGATTGTTTCAAAGCAGCTTTACAGAATTACATCATTAAACGCTCATTAAAACACTCAATTTAATTAATATTTATAAATTAAGAGTCCCCAACTAAGCAATCCGGAGAGGCAACGGCGGCAAGGAACCAAAACTCCAATCGGTGACGAAGAGAAAAAAAAAACCTTGGAGAAACCAGATTCTTCGGGGGGGTCAGTTCTCCTCTGACCTGAAACTGCAGCAAAGGTTCAGTGGTCTCTGTCTGATAGCCTGATAAATTGAAAACTTTAGCCTTTTTTACACCTTCTCTGACTAGAGGTTTCGCTTTTTTGACTAGAACCTTTAACAAGCAAACCTTTAACCCTTTTAATTTCTTTAGATAGTTTCAAACTATTTCTGTTTCCGGAATATAAAAATTTCTGTTTAATATACATAATTCTGTAATTAATCTGACGTTATCGATAGCGTAAATGAACATTAAACAATTTAACAAAGAATTATTCAACAAAAATATGTACATTTAAGAAAAACAAATAAATAAGTAAATAAAAAAGTGAATAATTTAAAGACCATATGCTTGAGATCATCTGATTTAGTCCCATAGACTCAAAAATGATCATTTGAGATTTCGTCTTCTGGAAATAAAATTATTGTAGGGTTACAAATTCTAAAGATGTATTTTAATTTTCAGTGAACAATTATAATTAGCATCATTAAAAATGAAGGCTGAATTAAAAACTATTTTTATAAATAAATTTGTAAATTTCCCAATGATCGAGCCTGAGGCAATGCTAGCAGCCAGAAAACTCCCTGAGACGAGATGAGCAACAAGCCGTAAAAGGAAACCAGACTTAAAAGTGAAACTATTCTCAATCGGGAAGGTGCGATTATAAATAATTGCCTAATATCCTAGCGTGACTATACATGATATCATAACGTCCTTTTCACTTTAAGGCTGTTTAGCTTTGTTTCATTCATTATGGCTCACTATTTAAGTTCATTTTTTTACTCAGGGAAGCTAGGGGTACAATTCCAAGTCGAAAAACAGCAAAACAACAAAAACAAACCAAAAATACAAAAAAAAAGCTGGCGCTAACAGACGCTAACAGATGCCATCTGTACTCAATTTACAAAAAAAAACCTAAAAACGGACACTGGAAAAACAAACCTCTGTTGCGGATATCTGCAGACCAATAGAGCTGCTACACATACACTTTTATTCAGATTTACTTCCAGTAGAAATAAACAACACAGCCAGAGATTAAACTGTGTGTGTGTGTGTGTGTGTGTTTTCTTATTTCAGTGAACACACCCGTTCGACAGCACGTTAGGACGCAGTGCCGTATCCTGAATTAGTCTGTGCCTCCAGTGCTACGCTGACAAGACGTGCTGATTAACCGAACACACACACACACACACACACACCGTTATACAGAGTCACCTTCACAGGGACCAGCTTGATGCCGCACAGCAGTGAAAGCTTGGCGATGATGTTCACATAAACGTCTGCTTTCGGATGCCAAGGCGAGCGAGCTGGCAAGCACATTTACATTTACGGCATTGGGTAGACGTCCTTTATCCCGAGCGACTTACATTAATCTTATTTACACAACTGAGCAATCGGGAGTTAGGGGCCTTGCTTAGGGACCCAGCAGTGGTGGCATGGTGGAGCTGGGAATCAAACCCACAATCTTCGGGTTGGTAGTCCAACAGCTTAACCATGAGCCACCGCTTCCCACATAACCCGACCTACTCACTTTTCCTGCTTTCCCATCATCTACAAAAATAAGCTGGGTGTTTAAGCGGAAATTAGTAGGAACGACTGGCGTTTGCAAGGAGTTTGTTTTGATCAAAAAAAAAAAAAAAAAACATTAAAAAAACCCAGAAGGTTCGCTTGGTTAAACCATCAGTTTGGCGGAAGGTGAGATAGCAAAGATTGTTTTATTTTCAGGCTCATATTGTTGAGGTAAAAAAAAGAGCCAAGATGAGAAATTAGTTTGTTTGCACACAAAAACGACTGTCGAGCAACACAACGGCCTTTAACACTGAGCGAAGCAGAAACAGAAAAAGACAATTTTGGACAGTTTATCTTTCTTTTCCCAGATGCATCTTAATAAGAGAGGAAAAAACAAGAACGAGAGCTCGGGTATGCTAATATTCATTCTTTGCACATTTCCTTTACTCCCTCATTGCTCTTCATCTGCAGCTCACAGATAAGTTCAACCTGCTACTAAAAAGTCCATCTTCTCGTTATCTTCTCTTTCCTAAACACTTTCGAACCCTTTCTATTCCTTCAACCGTGAAGTTAAAGTGATTTTTAAGAGCGTCAGTAAAGACAGAAACTTCAGTCAGGGCTTTGTTTACTCATGTCCCGAGTCTGATTCCTGTAAATCACGCGGACTCTCTGGCTCTGTCTCCGTTCCAAAATATTCCCATACCGGAGCTCTGCCTTGTTTGTGCTGTTCAGCCGAGTGGAGGTGTGGATATGTGGTTGGGATTTTTTTTTTTTTTTTGACTTACCAGTAGGAGTAGCGTGGGTCATTGGGCATGCAGTGGTTCAGGCTCCTCTGGGCCAGGGCTTTCTTTTTATTCAGCACAAACTCCTGAAGACGCATCTTCACCTCCGTGCTCGCCACCGCACCTGCCAATCACAGTGCAAAGGTTCAGAATGGGTGCCCTGCCCACCGCTTTAGTACTGTTTAACTCAACTTCACAGCTCAGAGTCTGCTTTGTTTTGATTGGTGGGATTGACGCATTTTCTTTCATTACATGACTAGTTACATTTAGGACTGATTTAAAAAGTACTAATACTCTTTCATAAGTCGCTCAGTGGCCTAGGACCAAAATACATTTCGGATATGCTCACCAAATATAAACCACATCAGATCACTCCGATCATTAGGATCAAGTCAGTTAAACATATCAAGGGTTTGTTACCAGTTAAACAAACCAATTTATATATTGCACATCCTGTACTGTGACTATTGCAGATTATTCTATATTATACAACACATTGTGCAGCCATAACTAAAACTCTGGGCTCCTCGTCTATTATAAAGTTAAAGCATGACGGTGTGACACATCTCATGACAAGAGTTTATGAAACATCGTTATACCCTTTGATGCTTCGTTATTCAATAACATTACAGGATGAATGAAGTTCAACAGTTCCCGAAAAACGAATACTGAGTGACATCTCGGACACAAGATGGACTAATGTTTTGTCTATTGTCCCCGCTACCAAAATTAGATCCTGCAGATTCTGGGAATGAGTCTCGGTTAACTCTTTAGTTACCTGGACTGAATAGGGAGTTGGTCATTTTAGGGAGTGTCTTTCTTGCTGAGAAAATTCCACAGCTAGGAGGTAAATGGTACCAACTTGCAAGTTAAAGAGGTATAATTTAATTCCTGTTCTAGCATTAATTACATTATTGAACAGTAGGAAACAGGAAATGTGTGGGTGTTGTGAAACCTAGTTGTGTATATAAGTGGAATATAAGTGGTGGGACGTTTGTATATTTTGTGCATAACAAGGCCAAGTTGATGACAATGTTGTATTATTTTTATATTATTGGACAAACTCTAATCTGATTTTGTCTACAAGTTTTAGCGGTAAATTGCTGATTTATTTCATTTTTAACGCCACTGCAGCATCCAGGCTTTTTTTTTAATGGCAATTACACACTCGTACTTCACACTCGTTCATCTAACATACATGCTTTTGGACCCGGGACCTTCTTGCTGTTAGGCAACAGTGCTAACCTGTGGTTATCAAACAATTATGGAGGAACACTCCACCCCAAGTGCAGCTGAAACCCCTTACTGCCCCCTCCATGCCCCAGCCAATTCCAATATGGGTGACAGTTATTGCATTATAAGTAAAAAAAAAAAAGAATTCATACAGAAATTAACAAACATGGCTGCAGATTAGCATTAAATACTGAACAAATATACAACGAGTCTTCAATTTGTCTGTTTATTAGTCGGAACCTGTGCATGTTGCTACGCATTATAGATGTAATAAAGGCAATTAAATAAAAATATTCTAAAGAGAATCAGCGTTATATTTGCAGAACATTTTCTTAAGCTATTAATATTTTTTGGAAAACTTCCCTGTAGAACCGCCGAACACACCGGTTACTTTAGCGCCCAGCAGTCGTGCTCAGAGGCGGTCTAGCCAGCTGGACCAGTTAAAATTGCCTTCTACATTCCCGATGGCAATAAAATTGGCTAATCTTATTTTACCTCTTTTGCGTCCGTATTAAAATCCAAAGTTCTATTTAGGGAAAAACATATCCGGTTTGCCATGGGCGCTGACGATACTGCTTCCTCCAGTGTAGTGACGGTTTCAATAGGAGTGTTGTCAGAGGTGGAATTCACTGTGGTGATCAGATGAGTGGAGTGATTCATGCAGGGCAGTTTTGGTAAACAGAAACGCTCCACTCGTCCAATCGAATGAACTGAGCAGGTATTAACTGTTGTAAAAATGGGTTTTGATGTGTTTGTGTAGTTAAATGCTGGAAGCGGTAGCTCCGTAATTAAGATGTTGGGCTTCTGATCGGTGGATCATGGGTTTTATCACCAGGACCACCAAACTGCTACTACTGGGCTCCTGAGTAAGGCTTTTTAACCCCTCAACTGCTCCTGTGCACTATAGACTAATAGACTCGGTGCACTAATATTTAACCTTTTATCTGGGAAGTCTGTCTGATGTAAGAGGCCATATTTTGTGACCAATCAGTGCTGGAGAAAAAAAACAGGAAATGATGATAACTTTACTGTTTTTTTTTCTTTAACTGAAGCTGCAACTATTTTCAAGCAATTTTATCATTTTATTTATTATACTTACATTTATCTCATTTTATACAACTGAGCAATTGGGGGTTAAGTACCTTGCTCAGCAGTGGTGGCTTGGTGGAGCTGGGACTCGAGCCCACAATCTTTGGGTTGGTAGTCCAACACTTTAACCATGAGCCACCACTTTCCCCGGATTTCTCTCTTCTGATAACTGATGTGCTGTGATTTGTCATAGCTACTATTATAAGGTGTGCACTGGGCCAACGTTAGGTCCCCATTAGTGTCGTTAGATCTTCAGACTGACTGCAGAAGATCTGGGAATCTTGGCTGGTTTGAATGGCTAAGACCCGCCCAAGGGGACGTATGACTGACAGGTAAAGCAACCAACGATGTTTCGTTTAGGGGTGTAACCAAGTGCCTTAAGCAAAACTCCTTTAAACAGTCTATACTGTACAGAATTTATCCGATCTTCATTAATGCTCATTGCCACCAATGTAAACAGAGTGTATTCTGTCAATCAGACGGCATTGTTTTCTTTTTCAAGCGGACCGTTTTTCAACAACGCGACCTCGAAACTGAGATGTCACATGTTCCTTATACATCAGACGTTCAGACTGCCATCTGTCGGCGTGACGTCTGAGGCTGAGATCGAGTCCCCGTTTAGTGCAGGTGCCTTTAATTTGCACCCTAAAAATAAACTAGATTTTTCCAGACATCACTGATACACACCAAAAGCGTTAGACATCCAGATGTGGATTCGGATTCAGACTGAGTGACCGAAGCAAAGCAAACTCCCTAAAGAAGAACTGAAAGATGCATTTTCCTGTGTTTGTTTGTTTTTTTTTATTAAAGCACCATTACATAAAAATAATGCAATAAGCCAGAAAGTTCTTCTAAAGTTCTTTGATAACACGGAGTTCCTGCAGTATCTGTCAGACAGGCACCTCTGTGTGTTTTTCGGCTGAGGTGTCTCTCCTTTAATGTAAACTACAGTATACCGCTGAGACAGTGTCAGTGAAAAAAAAAATCAGTGTTTATCCCGTTTCTCTAAAGCAAGTGTGTTTTCTCACAGCTCTCTCTCCAATTTCCACCTTTTCCATCATCTGTAAACAAGCCTCCCGAGACCTCTGCCAGCTTCACACACCCACTCGGCAACCCACAGACTTCCGCCGCCAGGCAACACACGCTGTGAGCCAGCAACAGGTGAGTGAACTCTCAGGTGGAGGATAAGAAAGCCAGTGATCAGCGGTAGGAGTGAAGAAGAGGAGTGTGTGTTCTAATCTGGGTGTCTCAGTGGGACCTGCGGGCTGAACTGGGACTTTGGCTGACATAAGGCTCAGAGGATTCCTGAGTTCACACCGCAGCTGGAGGCAGGATGGGAATTCAAGTGAGTAATACGCAATGGAACTTAAATCGAAGGCGGCTCAGATCGTTCTCTGCTTTTCACAGAGATTCATTAGTCTATTTCTTTTTCCATTTATCTGCTCAGCTGCTGCACTCAAGCACATATCAAGAACCAATGATGGCAGACTTGCACAAAAGCCTTTCAACTAGCTGAAAAGACACGCAGTGAGGGAAAGATTCTGACCCCTTGTTGGCAATCACAGAGGTCAGACGTTTCTTGTAGTTGGCTACCAGTTTTTTATAAAAGGGATTCCGGCGTCCTACTGATTAAAGTTGAATATCCTGAGAGAAACTTCAGTATCAGGGGTAGATAGGGATAGATTGTGCTACTTGGTCCAATCTATCCCTATCTACCCTTGATACTGATGCAGATGTCACACTGAATGCCTTTATTATTATATATGGAATAGTATTAAAAAGTCCGCTTAGGATGGACAAGGTTAGACAGGATTAGGAACGAGTTCATCAGGGGGACGGCTCATGTTAGATGTTTTGGGGGGGAAAGTCAGGGAAGCACAGATTAAGGTGGTTTGGACATGTACAGAGGAGGGACAGTGATATATTGGTAGGAGGATGTTAGAAATGAAGCTACCAGGCAGAAGGTAAAGAGGAAGACCAGAGAGGAGGTATAGGGATGCGATAAACGAGGACATGAAGTTAGTGTGTGTGAGTGAAGAGGATGTAGAGAATAGGGGTAGGGGGAGACAGATGATTCGCTGTGGAGACCCCTAAAAGGGAACAGCCGAAAGGAGAAGGAGAAGTATTGAAAAGTCCAGCCGATGTTTTTGTTCAGTTGTGTTGCAACATTGTGTGTACAGAGATTTGATTTTCTATTGTGGTTGTAGAAGAAGCCCTTATTTGTCACACACATATTGTGGAATACTAAAGCTCTTTTCTGCTCATATCCCAGCCTGTTAGGAAGTCGGGGTCAGAGCACAGGGTCAGCTATAATACAGCAGCCTGCAGCAGAAAGGGTTAAGGAGCCCTCTTCAAGAGCCCCTCAATAGTAGCTTGGCCATGCTGAGGCTTGCACCTCTAACCTTCTCATCACTAACCCAGTGGTTATTTGAGCTACCACTGCCTTCCTTTCAGTCCCCTTTGACCTTTCCCATCCATGAGGATTTCTGCCTGAGGACCTGCTGCTAACCAGAGACTTTTCCCAGGACATCAGCCATAATTATCCAGTCTGGTATCAATGACCATGCGGTAGATCAGCACGTGAGTATTTATAGTGTTGGATCACTTGGCTGTAATGAATTCTGACAACTTGTAAAGTAAATGTGTGTGTGTGTGTGTGTGTGTGTATGTGCGAGTGTGTATACTTACTCTCCTGGCCACGCTCCTTGTTTTTGAGCAGCTGCAGTTTCTGCTCGCGCTGCTGTTTCTCCAGCTCCTGCTCGCGACGATGCTGCTCCAGCTTCCTCTGGTGCTCCAGCAGCTCCTGCTGATGCTTCATGGCCAACAGCTCCTGCTGATGCTGAGACAGGAAACAGATGCTTTTCAGTACATCGCATGACTTTGCTTTTCTCTGTGTGTGTGTGTGTGTGTGTAAGAACAAGCACATCGCTTGAATGAACACTCGAATTCTCTGTGCTTTCCAATTAAGCAGCGGGTCTTTAAGAGGTTAAAAGAAAGAACACATGTGAGAACGTGTGCCTGTGGGTGTGTAAACACACAGCTATGTAAATAATTAAGCGACTCTGTCGAGCTTCAGGCAGAGGAAGGGACGTTGCCTTTTACAGGCAGACCTGAGCTCCGTGTTCTGCTCGACGTTCTCCTTAGATGTGGCACTCGGGCTTGTTCAGCACTATAAATAGCGGTGGAGGTGTGGTAGAGGACAGCCTCTGGACAAGTGCGACAAAACAGAACAAACACCACGGCGTGAGATGCACCTGGAGGAACGACTATAGCACAATGCGCCGTCTTCCTTTGTTTAGAAGTTTGAAGACCCACTAGCCTGCAAAGCTGTTTAATGAAACCAGACTACTGAAGCATTTGTGGATTCTGGGAACTCAGAACTTTCCAAGAAAACATTTCGGGAACGTTAAATGACGGGGGTGGGTGGGGGGGGATACGTCAAACGTGTACGGAGACATTCCAGAGGCGAATAAAGCTTAAGAGGGATAAGTAAAGTGTAGGTTTAACTTGTAATGCGCTAACGTGCTAAATCTGGAACATAACAAACAACATATTTTCCGGCTGACGAGTGTTTGTGTTTAAACACTGAAGAGAAAATGGTTTTTGTTTTTTGTTTTTTGGGGGGGGGGGGGGGGGGGGGGGGGTTACCTGTTGTAGTAAATTACGTTTTTGTAAATTGGTTTTTTTTTGTTTGGTTTTTTTTTAGTAAATTACTTTTTAGTAGATAACGATTTCTAGTAAATTAACTTATTTAAGCAAATTAAAATTCCTGTTTTTTGTAAATTGGGGGGGGGGGGGGGGGGGGGGTTTGGACAAATAACCATTTTTTTGTAAATTAACCTCTTTCAGTAAATGAACTTTATTGTTAAGTTACTTTTTTTAGTAAATTACATTTTCAAGTAAATTAATTTCTTTAAACCAATTACCTTTTTTTAGTATTTTTTTTTAAATTTTGTTTAAGTAAATTAGATTTTGTTTAAATTATGTTTTTATTTTGTCATTTTTTTTAATAAATCGTTCACTAAATGATCCTTTAATACATTTGCAGTTCTGATGTTTGGTAGACGTCCGTATCCAGGGTGCCTTGCTGAATAGTTAGAATGCTTTGCTCGGAGGGCCCAGCAGGGGCATTTAGGAGGTGCTGGGAATTGAACTCATTCTCTTCTGATCAGCAGTCCAACACCGTCATGCTGAACTGACAGAATATAATGGGAAGTTGTAGCTCAAATAGTTAAGGCTCTGGGTTGTTGATCAAAAGATTAGGAGTTTAAGGCCCACCAATGCCCAGGGGACAACTGGATCGAGCCCTACTGCTTCTGTCTGAGACACGTCATTCTGTGTCCCTTTGCTCTGATGTTTACAGAGGTACTAGGATGCCAGGTCTTCCACTCATACTCTCAAATCTGATAAATGAAACCGGACTACTACAGTATTAAGGGATTCAAAAGTTCTGGGATTTGAACTCGCAACCTTCCCAAAAATATTTCCGGGATTTTAAATGCATTGTTTGTCTCGGAAAAAAGCCAAGGCATGTCACTATGAGGACCCTGAGCAAGTCTCTCAACCCCCTGCTGTTCCAGGGTTACCCTATCATGGCTGCCCCTTTGATCTGGGATGGGAGGTGCCCCCGGCTGTATGTAATAAGTTAATGTCCATACTTTAAGCAGGCTGACTGACGCAAGTTTATGTGTCGACAATTAACCGTTAACTCTAAACTCCTGTTCTTTAAAGCCAATGTTTGTTTCAGTCATTTATTAATACTCCATTAGGAGCGCACGGGTTACTCAGTGGGTTACTCAGTGGGTTACTCAGTGGGTTACTCAGTGGGTTACTCAGTGGGTTACTCAGTGGGTTACTCAGTGGGTTACTCTGTTTTACTTTTGTTTGGCTGGTTGCAGTTAAACATGGCTGTAAAATGGCAGTCTCTGTTGCTCTGGTACTCATTTACACGGCGTCACCGCAAAAACTGCAGGCACGACATCATTCAACACCCTCCGGTTCTGTCTGTCCACTGAACCAGTTATTTATAGTTCAGCCACAACTACGGCTCCGCTATTGGCCAAAAGCGCAGTCAAGTCCGGGATGTGCTGAGATCATCACTTCATGGAGTTTCCCAAGAGTAAGTTTACCACAGCAGACCCCCCACTTTTACCCCCCACCCCACCATGCCGCGCTACCTACCACGCCGTCCTACCCACCGCGCCGCGCTACCCACCACGTCGCGCTCCTCCGCATACTTCCCTTTCAATACAACACCGACGTTAAGCTCAAATACCAAGACACAAACACAGAGATTTAATACACAGAGATACACACAAACATACACAGACAACGAGAGAAACACACACACAAAACACACACAAAACACACCTTACCCACAACAATCTGGCCTTCTACTAAGCACATTCCAGTCTGTAATCAAAAGCTTTATTTTGAAACCTCACACAACAAATTACTGACAGCAGCACAGAGTGAGGAAACCACAGTCTGTCTCTCTCTCTCTCTCACACACACAGTGACACACACAGTGACACACACAGTGACACACACAGTGACACACAGTGACACACAGTGACACACACAGTGACACACACACAGTGACACACAGTGACACGCACACACAGTGACACACAGTGACACGCACACACAGTGACACGCACACACAGTGACACACACACAGTGACACACGCACACACAGTGACACACACACACACAGTGACACACACCACAGTGACACACAGTGACACACACACACAGTGACACACAGTGACACACACACACACACCCACCACACACACAGTGACACACACTCACACACAGTGACACACACTCAGACACAGTGACACACACTCAGACACAGTGACACACACTCAGACACAGTGACACACACAGAACAGAAACAACAGAAACGAGTGAAAGAACAGGTTGGAGTGTGAGAAAGATCACCATCATCACCATCACCACCATCACCTTGATGTGCTCCTGCAGCTGGGCTTCGTGCTGGCGGGAGAGCTGCTCGTGCTGACGCTGGAACTCGGCGATGAGCAGCTGACGCTGGATCTGCTGCTTCTGCTTGAGTGCCAGGAGCTCCTGCTGCAGCTGCTGCTCCCCAGACACAGGCAGGTGCTGCTGATCCACTCGCAGGTCCATCGGGATGGCAGCAGGGGGAACAGGAACGGGCAACACCGCACTCACATCAACTGCACGCGGAAAGAAAAGAATGCGTCAGTAACTGCAAAACCTCCAAAATAATCAAACTTTATCAGAGATACCGAACTGGTGGCCATGAGCTGATAACATCATGACAAGTCGTCCCAGAGACTCCCGTTCTGCTAATGCATCACAACAGAAACATGGGCAGCTGAGAGAAATTGCTTTGCATAAGCACCCCCTTTCCACCCCAACCCCAACGTCTCGACATTCAGTCCAGCCACACACCTGGAACCAAAATTGGCTTTAATTAGGATTTTAATCTCACGAATCCAACATCAAATTTGGAATCTGAGAAAGGTTGCCAGGTAGAATGTACGAAAATCCAGTTGTGCACACCGCACACTTGACAGGGGAAGTGGGGAGGTGGTAGCGCAGTGGTTAAGTTGTTAGACTACCAAATTGAGGACCTGGGTTCGATTCCCAGTCCCATCAAGCCACCACTGTTGGGCCCCTGAGCAAGGCCCTTAACCCCCAACTGCTCAATTGTAATACAAGGAATACTGTAAGAGGATAAGAACACCTGCCGAATGCTGTGAATGTAAACGATAGAGACAGAGGATTACCACTGTTGGGCCCTTGAGCAAGGCCCTAAACCCCCAACTGCTCAATCGTACAATGAAAATAAGAGCATTCGACAGACGCCCTTACCGAGAGCGACTTACATTTATCTCATTTAGACATTCATATAACGCACGGCAAACGAAGACCCTGCAAATCTTTCGTAAACGGACTATCGCAGGGAAGGGAAGTGGTGGCGCACATGCGTGTACTGAGATCTGTTTACCAGGCAAACGTGTCTCTCAAAATATCATTCAGTCGTGTAAACAAACGCAGGTTAGACACGTGACAGACGGCTAACGCTTCACCTTAAAATCGGAGGAAGACTTCATTCTAAAGCATTTTAATATGTGAAATATTAGCTAATGTATAAGTACAGCGGTAACTTGACTTACGAGTGTCCCAACTGACCAGGAGACGTCCATGCGTTAACGACAACTACAGGAGCGGAGGAGGAGGTGTGGTTTAACGCATAATAAGGATTTTAAATCAATATCAATGTAATTGTAAATCAATTTAAAACCTAATTTCGAGGTGTGTCTATACACAACCGTAACAAAATATTGTGATGGCGATACCGACGTTTTTGCACAGCCTTAAACTTAAAGGAATCTGGGCATGATTACAGGACCCATGCGGAGGTTAATCCTTTTAGTGGAAAAAGTGGCAGAACATTCCCAGCACCACCAAGCTGCCACTGCTGGGCCTTTAAAACAAGGCACTTAACCCTCGACTGCTCAATAGTATAAATAAAAATTAAGTAAGTCTCTCTGGATGAGGTGGGGCTTGATGAGTGCCAGAAATATAAACCCCGCTAGATTTAGCTATGACTTTCTGCTGCCAGCACTCAAACGGCGCTGTGGCTGATGTAATGTAGCCAAATTGAAAATGTTGATGAAGGAAAATTAAAACCAAAAATCCAATGGTTTCTTTGGGAATTTTTATCCGTCTGCACAACTGCTGTCATGTTTAGATTTGCGTCTCTGCGTCTGCTTTAGGACGTCACACACACGCCAAGCCATGATTAGGGTCACAGCCCTTTTTTTGTAAGAGCGCAGAGGGGAAAATGATCCATTCATTCCTTATGACTTAATAAAACTGTACTCGTGACGCAAAAGCGGTCTCACAAAGGGTTCATTGAGTCACGGGCCTTAGAGCAAGTCGACCGCACTAGACTGGACAGGAAGCCTGAAATTGAACGACATCCTCGGATTTGCTGTGGGTAAGTACGTTTTTTGCAATTTCAGAGACATAACATGGGTGAACGCTTGCTTTGAAAACAAATTCTAACAAAGCTAAGCGAGCAAACCAAAACAAACAACTATTAACACTAATTAACCTGCCAGTTAGCGCCCTGCGGAGCAATCGGCCCAACAAAAACCTCTAATTAAATAACTTTGGTGAACGTCAGAGCGGTGTCGTTCCAGACAATAAGTGTAGCAGAGGCTGGAAATATGGCAGTTGTTAAAACTGGATGCTTTTTTTTTTTTTCCTGCACGGCAACAAAACCTTCTCTAAGAGGTGCAGCACCAATACATCACTCCAACTTGCACAATTTGAGTTTTATTTTTAGGCAGGAAGTGGGAAAGATGCATTTCTACATAACACCACAAGTCCCACCCTCTTTAAATGAGTATATATATATAGAGTAAATAATCCCTTCTAATGTAGCACATAACCCTTGTATAGACTTAAGGAATAATAATCCTTTCTAGTATAGTATATAATCCTTTCTAGTATAGTATATAATCCCCTTTCTAGTATAGTATATAATCCTTTCTAGTATAGTATATAACCCTTTTTAATATAGTATATAACCTTTTTAATATAGTATATAACCCTTTCTAGTATAGTATATAACCCTTTCTAGTATAGTCTAATAACCCTTTTTAATATAGTATATAACCCTTTCTAGTATAGTATATAACCCTTTCTAGTATAGTATATAATCCTTTCTTGTATAGAATTTAACCTTTTACCCTTTCTACTATAGTATATAACCCTTTCTAGTATAGTATAGTATATAATCCTTTCTAGTATAGTATATAACCCTTTCTAGTATAGTATATAATATAACCCTTTCTAGTATAGTATATAATATCCTTTCTAGTATAGTATATATAACCCTTTCTAGTACAGTATATAACCCTTTCTAGTACAGTATATAATCCTTTCTAGTACAGTATATAACCCTTTCAGTATATACCTTTACAGTATATAACCCTTTCTAGTATAGTAATCCTTTCTAGTACAGTATATAACCCTTTCTAGTATAACCTTTTCTAGTACAGTATATAATCCTTTCAGTATAGTTAATAATCCTTTCAGTATATAATCCTTTCTAGTATAGTATATAATCCTTTCTAGTATAGTATATAATCCTTTCTAGTATAGTATATAACCCTTTCTTACTAGTATGAGTTATACTATCCTTTCTAGTACAGTATATAATCCTTCTAGTACAGTATTAATCCTTTTACTAGTATAGTATATAATCCTTTCTAGTATAGTATATATAACCCTTTTTAATATAGTATATAACCCCTAGTATAGTTTTTAATATAGTATATAATCCTTTCTAGTATAGTATATAACCCTTTCTAGTTATAGTAAGCCTTTCTTAGATAGTATGTAATCCTTTCTAGTATAGTATATAATCCTTTCTAGTATAGTATATAACCCTTTCTAGTATAGTATATAATCCTTTCTAGTACATTATATAATCTTTTCTAGTATAGTATATAACCCTTTCTAGTATAGTATATAACCCTTTCTAGTATAGTGTATAACCCTTTCTAGTATAGTATATAATCCTTTCTAGTACAGTATATAATCCTTTCTAGTACAGTAAATATAACCTCTATATATATATATATATATCTCCTTTCTTATCTTATCTTCAAGAAACCCAAATATATTACTCATAACACTTTATTTTTGCATATAAAACAATTCAAACATTTAGAAAAAAACCTGTCAATGACATAACATTTTAAATATATAGGCTCATGCCACCAATAGCTTTTAAACGCATGTCGAGGGCAGCATTGTTATCGTAGGTTGACTCTGGAAAATGACTGGAAAAAAAAAAATAACCATAAATTCTCTTCGGTTGGCTTTGCTCGGCTTTCCACCAACAACAAGTTCTGAACGGCTGCTGGACGTATGTGCAACTTCGGTTGGGATGCCAAAAACTGCTTCGGATAACAATGAAAAATTCTTTTGCAAAATTTCAATTGTTAACATGAGAATTGCTGTGCGTTCTTATGCTGAGGTCACATCATTTCTATAACACCCCATCGGGGTATCATGGCATAAAACTGTGGTTGATAATAAAAAGTTTTCTTTACAATTTAAAAAGGAAGCTTCCAGTAAATGTGTTAAAATATGCTGTTAGCCCACCTAAATACACACAATTTAACACAATTCCTTTAAATTTGCATAAAACGCCATCACTCTTTCTCTGTACCTTCAGAATGAAGAATGTTGAGCTGATTAGAATCTTAGGAAGTAAAGAATGTTCCGGTTCCGATGTGAGGAGTGTGTATGCAGTGCTACACTGCTTAGTGATGCAACATAGTGAGGAATGACAATAAAATCACACATCCCAACAAAGTTCAGCGAAAAAAAGTGATTTGCTGACAAAAACACACAAACACAAACACACACACACACACACACACACACACACACACAGTGTAAACACTGATAAAGATTGATTCGAAAGTGCTGTGTATGTATCCGTCACGGCATGTACCTTAGCTGATTGATGCATTATGGGAGCTGAAGAAGGCAGGCGCCTGGTAGTGTGTGTGTGTGTGTGGGGGGGGGCAGTAATCCATCACAGTTAAAGCAAACAGTCCGTTCCTCAGTACACACCCCGATCATGTGATCAGATTACAAAAATCTGATTAAAACATTGGATTTCTTTCTATCGTCTGTGGGGTTTTTCTTTCAGCCGCTTGCTTGTATGAGACTTTTCTAGGCACTTCCACACGTCTGACTCCGACGCTACCCTAACCCACCCCCCTGGGCAGAAATCCTCTGTGACCCGGTGACCCCCAAGGCAGGCTAGGACAGTCAGCAAAGCTGTGTGACGTTAGCAAAGCCCTGTTTCTTTTAAAATCATGCTGGGGGTAACAGAGACGTATCTGTTCTCCAGCACAGACAATGGCCTTGTCATGACACACACACACACACACAAGTGAATGTCTTCAGTGTCATTATGCACATAGAAAATTCGAGCACACAATCTACTCTAACACAACGCGAGAGAAAGACAGTGCACATGTGACTAAGAGTTTAACCCAACCAGAGAGCGGGAGCTAAAAATAGCCTTCAGTCCGCCTTCTAACTCATAAACATTGACTTCCTTTCATGTTTCCCTGAAGACCTTGCTGCCTACGCTCACGAGTGCTTATCGATGCCAACATCTCTTGACAAGTGAGAAGTACACCAGCGGTAGTGTAGCAGTGTATGATCAGATCAATGTCATCATCTTACACACAGATTTCAGGGCCGGTGCAACACTACACCATGATGAGTAGTGTAGGATGACCTATACATAGTACATACTAGAAAACAAATAGGATCCAGATGTGCACAACTGATGGAGATATAAAAAAAATGGACAAAAAATGGTTGTAGCGTGCAGTATTTTTGGTCAATAAAACTGCCTATACTTCTGCAGAACATTGTATATATTAACGCTGTACGTTTGCCAGTTGATCAGCCTATAATTTTAATGGTAGGGTTGTTCTAAAAGTGAGAGACAGAATAACAACAAAAACCTCCAAAACAACACATTTCAGAAATGTTATTAATTCATTCATTCATTCATTCATTCATTTATCTTCTATACCCTCTTATTCCCAAATTTAGGGTCACAGGGATCTGGTGGAGTCTATTCCAGCCGTCTCTGAAAGGACTAAAGGCAGAGGGGGGTACACCCTGGACAGGTCGCCAGTCCACACACACACACACACACACACACACACACACACACACACACACACACACACACACACACACTAACTCCTATGGGTAATTTAGAATCACCGATCGACCCAACATACACTGATTTGCATTTTAATGAGCGAAAAGTATTTGACTTCTTTTACAAAACAAGACTCGGTTACTTGGTGGCAAAATCCTTGTTGGCAATCGGAAAAGGTCAGACGATTCTTGTAGTTGGCCACCAGGTTTTGCAAACATCTCAGGAGGGATTTTTGTCTAACTCCTCTTTTCAGATTCTCATAAAAGTTTCAGGACTGACGTTTGACAACTTCTTTCAAGAGAGTCCCTTTAAGAGTGTGTCCCTGTAAGAGTGTCCCTTTAAGAGTGTCCCTTTGAGAGAGCGTGCTCCTAATCTCAGCTCGTTACCTGTATAAAAGACACCTGGAAGCCAGAAATTTGGCTGATTGTATATATCCAACAACATCTGTTGATTTCAGGCCCATGATAAATAGTGTATGAAGAATACTGCACACACAGACACATTCCTACTTCTTGCGGTAAAGTGCCGTTTATCGGATTGGGCGAGCTGTTGCAGCCGCTGCTGATTGGCTGCCCAGTAGCCTCCAGGTCTGCTTACTTCTTTAATTGAGTCAACAGCTCAAGGCTCAATCTCGTTTAATTTGTTTGTTTTTGTGTCACTTGGCCTGGTGTATTTTTTACCTTGACCGTCTAACTCGTAGGTCTTAAAGTCACTTTTACAAATTAATACAATTAAACAACAATATAATAAATATATTTATATAAGACGTCATAAAATCTTAATTACCATCTTCATCCCCACCCCCTACCTCCTGTGGTAATGCTCACGTGCACAGGGGACGGAATGGACACACTGACCAGTCTACAGCTGAACATGCCTATACACAGCAAGCTGCAATGCTGCTGGTTGACTGGCTGTCCTTTCTTCTACCACTTTGGTAAGTACATAACAGGAAGCCACACAAGGATCTGCAGCTTGAGATGCTTCAGCTCAGTGTTTCTTGTCAAAGTGGCTTAGATCTTATTCTGATTCTAATACTTTGACTTCATAAACTAACGGTTTACTTCCTGCCCAATATATCCCGTCCTTTACACGAGCCAGAGTTACAACATTTGCTGTTATTCTCATCACTTTGTGTTTTTAATATTATGGCTCAACATAACAAAAAAAAAAAAAAAGACGCTGGCATCAGTGTTGATGCGCTAAAAAACACTTACTGAACACTAAATATTAGCAATAAATATTTGATCCAATGTTGATAAATTATATCGATCAATCACTGATACGGAATATGATCGGAAATAAAGAAAAAATCATACTGACAGCAGGACAGAGGTCATGGGGTCTAATAGGCCTCTGCTCCTACAAAAACACGAGCCTTGGGAACCACCAAGTGCACGTTTTCCTCGGTACGCCAAAATCCCAAACAAGCCCTATGCCCTCTGTGTCCTTTGAAACGGTTAAATAAAGACTCCATGCTGGCTGAACGCTATGTGATGAGGTCAGAATGACCTCAGCAGAGTTGCTGTGGCACAGCGGTGTGTGTAAACAGCTGGCTGGATTCTGCTGCAGGAACACACACGGTCTTACCGTGCGAAGCCAACGTGCCTGTCTCTTTACGTCAGCCAGGCAAGCGCCGCTCAAAAGCCTCCTTTTAGCTCCAGCTGCACTGTAACAGCAGAAGCATGGGAACATTCAGATATTCCACCCAACTGCAGCCAGACCCGGCCATCAGCGCCTTTAGGCACCGGGGCTAAAAATGACGCAGAAACAAAAACAGGTCACGCCGGTGCCCGGGCAAAGGGAAGGCATGTTCTCGATGATGAGGAAACAACTGGTGTGTGCGTGCATGTGTTTAAGAGATGGTTTTTAATTTCGATTCTCACATATGTTATGCATTTATCCTTCCTCACAGCACATGGAGAAGTTGGCCTGCTTTAGAAAAAAACTCCTCATATCATGGTTATGAATATGAAAAAAAAAAAGTCTGCTTTTAACAGTCTTATGTAACTCCACATCAATCAATACCACAGTTATTCATTTATACTTAAGCTCACATAAGCTTCCAAGCAGCACATCCGTCTATCCATTCCTACAATAAAATACCGGAAAAATACCGGACTCGGAGAACCGAATACTGCTGGAATTGCTACCATTGAGTGCTGCTTAAAAGCTCCTCCACGTCTCTAGCTGGTCGTTCTCCTGACTGAACGCAGTTTACGAGCTTCCAAATGCATTCCATTAATTCAGCGCAGTTCAATCCGGTGATCAATGAAAGCCAGGTTTACTCTAAAGCCTGGACCAGATCCACCAGGAGCTCAGAAAACTGCCAGAAGGGGTCTAGTATTTCTTGCAGATGCGCTGGAGTACAGGAAGGAGCTGTCTCTCTCTCTCTCTCTCTCTTTCTATATAGAGGCCTCAGATTCGCTGCTGTATGCAAAGATGTGCTCATGCATACAGCCACAGCCTTAATCATGCACTCCTGCATCACACGCTGCCAAGCGAGTCAAGCCACAGCAATCACTTCAACCACGAGGCAGCCAAAACAAACAGAGAAACACAGTGTGCACATGGTGTATCTCTGATTTGCACACACCCATCCATAGACCTGCATCCACATAGGTCTATAGACGGGGCCAAGCTAAGTACACAAAAGCTCAAATATAATTAAGCATGGCATGTTTACAGTCAACAAAGTCGAACCTAAAGCCAACTTCACAAACACGGCTGTCAGGTAATTAGGCACTCCGATGGGTACAGACATGGGTGGAAGAGCCAATGTGCCCGAGTGTCCGCTCTGAACACCATGCAGCTATTCAGGAGGGCGGCTCAGTCACTTCCTGCCTAAAAAAAAAAAACGACATCATCTCATACCAGCGATCAAGAACAAGCTGATTTTACAGTCGGGTTCAAATGAGGTAACACGGTAACAATAAAAAAAACCCATTAAAGCATGAAAGCATGCGCATAACTATGCACCATTAGCAGCTTCTTTCCTTTTTAAACCACACAAACACTTAAGACCTGAGCATTACATCGTCTATTTTCTATTTAGCTCGGATTATACAGTATTTGCGTAATTCATCATTTCCTACTAGACATTCTGCAAAATCAGTAATTGAGAATATTAGAGTTTGACTGATACCGATGCTAATTATTAGCATGTTTATGTGAACGATAACCAATACGCAGAACCGATGTTTATTTACTCTTATGTTATGTCAATGTTTGTCACATAAACACTACAGCACAGTGAAATGTGTTTCTTCGCATATCCCGTCTTAGAAAGTTGGGGGTCAGAGCACAGGGTCAGCTATGATACAGCGCCCCTGGAGCAGAAAGGGTTAAGGGTCCTGCTCACGAAGCCAACAGTGGCTCTGTCAGCTGGACTGGCAGCTGTGGGGCTTAATCTTCTAATCAACAACTTGGCACCTTGGAGCCACCATTGTCCCAGAGTGACCGGAAAGGACCCAAATCAGAACATTCTTGTCAGAAGTGGGATATGAACCTACGCCCTTATTTAGAGACCAGAATCCTCCAATTCTTCAGGCGTAAAATATTGCACCTTACGTCTGGCACCTTCAGCCACTTGACCATCCTGACACTATATGTTATTAATTACTCTCATGCAAACAAAACAAAAAAAGTTTCTACAGTTTCTCTTGTGCACCATTCTCAAAACAATATATCGGTGGATTCGATATTACACAACCGATATCCGATAATGAAAAAAAAAAGGCTCGAATATCATGAAAAACTTCATGCAATACTTTCTTAATGATTTGTCCGTAATTTATCAGAAAATATTGTCCAACCACAACTCGGCTAAATGCTGTAAATGTAAAAGCCTTAGATATCATTGCTGCAGTCACATCTTTAATGCCCGAGACTGCTTCTGTCTGTGACTTTGTTCTGTCCAGACACAAGACAGTCAGTATTCATGGCCAGCGGTGGTCTAAAATTCCAAGGCTTTTAGAGGTTGATCAGAAGGTTGAGGGTTCAAGCTCCAGCACCACCTCGCTTCCACTATTCACCTCTTGAGCAAGCCCTTTAACCCTCCCTGCTTCAGGGCACTCGATCATAGCTGACCACGCCCTTTGACCTTAACATCCTGAGCTGGGATATGCAAAGGAAAGTATTTCACTGAGCTGTAGTATGTATGTAGGGGTGGTTTTTTTGGTCTATGTGTTTGTCAGAGTAAATCAGAGAGATTATAGAAGTAGTTATCTATATATACATATACATATTATGTATTGAAACTTATGTATTGGGACGCCCCTTGGTTCCTTCTTGGTTCCTTTATCCAGAGCGAACTTACTTTTTTTTTTTTAATACAACTGAGCAATTGGGGGTTAAGGGCCTTGCTTAGAGGCCCAGCAATGGCAACATTGGTGGTGCTGGGAATCGAACCCCGATCTTCCAATAAGCAGTCCGATCGCTTAACCACTAGGCTACCACTTCCCCTTTAAATGTTTATATATTTAAACAAGATGTTCAGGTTCCATCAGTGATCAGAAGTCGTTTTAATAATAAGTGTTTAAGGTGTTAATATCCATCACTAATATAATATCCATCACTACCAAGCTGAGACTGATGGGCCCCTGAGCAAGGCCCTTAACCCTAAACGACTTACTTGAATTAAAAACAAAAATTGATCTAAGTGATTTCATAACGATTCTACGTTGACGACAATCATTTCGGGGTACAAAACTGGAGCTATGAAGATGAAGGAAGTCTTTATTTATGTATCTAATTCATTAGAAATCATTCAATCATTCATACTAAATATACGTTAATATGGGGAAGTGGTGGCTCATGCTTAAGGTGTTGGACTACCAACTCGAAGATTGTAGGTTCGATTCCCATCCTCACCAAGGCACCACTGCTGGGCCCCTGAGCCTTAACCTCTAATTTCTCAGTTGGATAAATGAGATAAATGTAAGTGGCTCAAAGTTAAGGTGTTGGAAAGTTGGGAAGTGGTGGCTTATAGTTAAGGTGTTGGACTACCACTAATTATAGATTTCTTCTTTGGTGAGAAGATAAATTACGGTCAAGATTTCTATAAAACACGGCTTTATATTCATTCGGAATAGTGGACTGTCGTTCATGCTTATAAATTTTCTCCACATCAGCTTTTGTGTGTGTGTGTGTGTAACGTAGAGAATGCGGGGCGTGATCATGAATTAACCCGGTACAGATGGGTTTGAATCTCCTGCCAATATAGATTTTCTCCCTGTGATAGCAGATATGGATCAGCTTTGACCGCTAGTCGATGGTGTAGATACGGAGTGTGAGCCATGCTGACTGCTGCAGCTATTTATAGTCTTGGGTTTCCTGCGCTGCAGTGTGGAGAGGCTTAGCAGCAGATTCTGTATCACTGCAGCCCCAGAGCAACAGCGGGATCATCTCTCTCCCACTTTACGACACAGGGCTGGAGGCTAGGTGAGGCCAGGGCCTTATAAAAAAAAAAAAAAACCCCAGCGTGGGGGAAGAGCCGCACGATCAGCTTTAATGTCTGTACAGAACGGCGAGCGGAGAGAAAAGGAAAACAGAGGATAGACAGAAACACAAGCGTAGGTCAGGACCTGCCGAAGGACACGTCTCTCTCGTTTGGTCTCATCTCGTAAACAGAATGGATGTCTGCCAGCGAACACGTCGCTATCGGTGGCTATTTAATAGACTAGACATCAGCCAGCTGTCAATACACACACTCATGCTGGTGCAGGCACACACACACACACACACACACACACCTACTCGTGCTTTCTTCCCATTTACTAACACATGGTACGGATAAACACTTCACCCAGTAAAAACTGAAGAGGAGACTTAATATTTTCCACAGTGTTTAAAAAAAACAACAAAAAAAACAGAATTTCCTTTTCTTTTTTTTGGCACTGCTGGTTTTGGGAAACGCTGCTGCTACTAAGAAAAACATAAAAACAGAGAGAGAGAGAGTTGAGGAGAAGAGGAGAGATGAGAGGAAGAGAGAGGTGAGAGAGAGAGAGAGAGAGAGAGAGAGAGAGACTGCAAGATGTGCAATGATATGTGAATGGAGGAACACTGCAAGCTTGAAGAGGAGGTGGTGAGAGAGAAAGACGGAGGGAGAGTGTGAGATAAAGAAAGCAAGAAAGAGAAAGAAAGGGAAGGATACAAAGCGAGAGAGAAAGAGAGGATGCTCCCGCCATCCTGAAGTCAAGGTTTCTGCTACAAGTTTCTGCTCCCACCATCCTGAAGTCAAGGTTTCTGCTACAAGTTTCTGCTCCTGCCATCCCTGAAGTCAATGTTTCTGCTCCTGCTACCCCAAAGTCAATGTTTCTGCTCCTGCTACCCCAAAGTCAATGTTTCTGCTCCTGCTACCCCAAAGTCAATGTTTCTGCTCCTGCTACCCCAAAGTCAATGTTTCTGCTCCTGCTACCCCAAAGTCAATGTTTCTGCTCCTGCTACCCCGAAGTCAATGTTTCTGCTTTTGCCATCCTGAAGACATCACATACTGACCAATTAGATCTTTTTGGTCAGTGTTGCATTTCTATTTTAATCGGACCGCCCCAGAGTTTGCTTGGAAGCGGATAGAGACCCATCTTTTTTTTGTTTGTTTGGTGTGCACCAGGGTTCGGATAGCGGCTCTCACACTTTCTCAGATGAACCGAACGAACCAAACATGACGAGTATAAACACACCCTAAAAAAACGCTTTTGATAACATTCAACATTCGAATTAATAAAACACATGTTAGTGTTGCAAATTTCTATCCCATCGGAGAAATGAAGCACTTCAGGATGTCGGGGTTTTTTTTGCGGGTCCCTGTAGCCGCACAGCTCTTAGTCTTTTATTCCCTTCACGTCGTCTGTCCTTTGATCAGACGCACGTTTTTTTTGCAGCATCGTTCAGTTTCGTTTTTCAGCTGAACTGCGGTGAACAGACCTGAAATAACATGCCGAATGTAAACACTGACACACACAGGAAATGTTTCCCGCTAGTCTCTCGCTGCTCATCGTGTATCACAAAAAAAAAAACCGCGTCTCGCCGGGGGCTGTTCAGCACCTTCTCGCCATCGCCCGTTAAACCTCGGCACGTTTTCACATTAAACCTCCTGCACTATAGTAGCGTCAGGCCATTTTCCTCTATATATCTAAGGCTGGAGACCCCACATGAAGGAACCAGTCAACCAGAACACCTCAGCAACTTCACACACACTCCCTGCAGTGCACAAGCCTGCATACTTCTTTCCCTCTCTCTCTTACACACACACCCACACAAACACACTTCGATGCAACACATCACAGAACGGAACATAAAGCTCTCGTCGGTCTCCTGTGTTCAAGGATGCACTGCACACACACTGACCCGGCATACACCTCTTAACACACATCAGCACCATTCAATAAAGTGTGTCTACAGCGCGGCCGCCCACTCGCCCATTCATACATACATAAAAACACACACACACACGCACACACGCACGCACGCTTAACAAAGCAGTAATCGGAAGGCGCTTACCCATTAGTTCTTCGGAGTTAAGAATAGACTGTTTATAAACCGAGCGGCGTGAATCCACACACTCAGGACACTTAAACACTCTGTCCACGGCAAGGCGATATACAGCCCAGTCTCTCTCTCTCTCTCACACACACTCACACGTTTCGTCTCGTAGCTGTCTCTCAATGAGCATGCTCTGCTCTCCCTCAGGCACTGTATCTAGCTGCCTCCGTCTCCTCCTCCCACGCTCGCTCGCTCTCTCTCTCTCTCAGCTGGTGACATCACAGAGCCGTTGCAAGCATGCCGAGTGTTTATGCGCGCCGCTGTTGGTTTCCCGGAACGCGCGCCAGATTCACAGAAGGTCCAACCGTCTCTCTCATTTTCATTACTAATGGGTGTACAAGCGGCAGTGGGGACTTTGAACAGCACCCAAACATAGAAGACACTTAGCAAAAGATTTACAAAATTTCGGGTTGAGCAACGTGATGACTTTTAGCTCAACGTTTGAACATTTCATTAAACAAAAAATATGAGCCTGCTTACAGATGCTTAGTTAGGTTCTGCTCTTGTGTTGCCAAGGCCAAGTTTTTGCCCCTGCAATCCTGAAGTCAATATGTTTCCATTTCCATAATCCTGAAGCCGAGATCCTGCTCCTGCAAACCAGAACTCCAAATGTTCCCCCTCCTTCTATCCAAAAACGAAGTTTTTACCCCTGCCAACTCAAATTCAACGTTTATGCTCCTGTCATCCTAAAAGTCAATGTCTATGTTCCTTCCATCCTGAGACCAAGTTTCTGCTCCTGCCACCCTAAAGGCGATGTCTATGTTCCTGCCATCCTGTGACCAGGTTTCTGCTCCTGCCATCCTGTCACCAGGTTTCTGCTCCTGTCATCCTGTGACCAGGTTTCTGCTCCTGCTATCATCAGGCCAGGTTTCTGCTCTTGCCATTTTTAAATCTATGCTCATGTGCTTGCAAACCTGAGACCAAGTTTCCTCCTGTTCTACGTCCAACTAGATTTTGAACTTACTAATAAGAGACCAACAAGTGTCTGCTCTTACCATCACGAAGTCAATATGTTTCTGCTTCTGCTAACCTGAGGTCAAAAAAGCCAACAAGGTTCTGTGCTAGACATTCTACGCTCTGCAATGCTATTCATTCACAGACTGCTGTTAATAACCAATGTAGCTTCTTTTTCTGCACTCTAAAAATCAATCCCAGTGTATCAATCCCATCAGACAATAAACACACATCCTCATGGTGTCTGAATTTATTAATAGTCTTTGCCATAAAACATATGGAGTGAGTACAAGGAACTGAAGCCCCTAACAATAGGAGAGAATTAAAGAGCAAACGAGTGCGAGAAAGAGCGAGAGAAAAAGAGAGAGCATAAGACAAAGAGAAAGAGAGATAGTGCATGATAGATAGATAGATAGATAGAGAAAGCGAGAAAAATAATAATAGAGATAAATAAATAATAGACATATATATATATATATAGCGAGAGAGAGAGAGAGCAGAGAGAGAGAGGAGAGAGAGAGAGAGAGAGAGAGAGAGAGAAAAGTAATACTAGCATTGGTATTGGAGGGAAAACAGTAATTAAGGCTGTCCCTTTGAATAATGTGCATGATGAAATGAGTTGGGGTTGGGAAGACATTTTAACTGCATTAGAAACGAAGCGATTAGACTAGAGATGGATGAAGCCATCATCAGGACCACTGGGAACAGGAGAGGCAATATTCCCATTTTTAGCTCCAGAATGTCTGCGCGCACACACACACACACACACACACACACACACACACACACTTTACAGACTTCACTCTTTTTAACATCCTTGGAGTACAAACACAGGTGCTGTAACAGGGGAGAAAATGGGTAGAGCAGGAAGGGTGCGTAGTCCGGCTGAAGTTTCGGTCCTGTCTCCTGGGAGGGGCAGAGAGAGAGGAGAAAAGAAGGCAAGAAAGAACATGGTGCTAGAGCCAGCACTTAACCAAGTGGCAGATCAATGGCACATTTACTCCAGCAGGGCTAATCAATACGCCAGCGTGTTTAGCTAGGTGGGAGCAGAGAGAGCGAGCGAGCGAAGGAGAGAGAGAGAGAGAGAGAGAAAGAGAGAGAGAGAGAGATGAAATAAATATCCCACAGATCACTTTCACACAGAGATGTACAGCAACCCATAACCGTCACCATCCGAGTGCAATGGTAGAACCAGAGGCAGCAGCATCTGTACAGCGAGGAGACACACCGTAAACCTTCACATGAATCAATCAAGACTACTGCAGTTTTTCTACTTTAATTAAATGTTTATTAAAATTAAATCACATTTTATTCTAATATATTTCTATTTAAGGTCGGAGCCTCAAATTACGAGTTTAATTCATTGTGTGACGGAGCTCCTAACTCAAATTACTTTCATGTCAAATCAATTTTTCCCATTAATTCGTTCCGGGTCCCCCCCAAAAAAAAAAACACAGCAATTTTGTTTTTGCATGTTTTTAAATAAGAA
The DNA here is from genome assembly GCA_005784505.1 of Bagarius yarrelli. Classification (NCBI taxonomy): domain Eukaryota; kingdom Metazoa; phylum Chordata; class Actinopteri; order Siluriformes; family Sisoridae; genus Bagarius; species Bagarius yarrelli. The sequence continues at coordinate 2,764,317 of VCAZ01000023.1, forward strand.
AAATAAACTTATAAATAATGAATATTGTATAAAAAACAATCCAATAGGATGTACTGGAATAAACCGGTTTTATTAAGTATAATGTACCGCATTTACCTTGGAGATCAGACGACTCCACTTGCTAACGCGCATGTCTGACTAGCTATCGAGTGACACACGGGATGCTGGGCGGATGTTATGGTGTCCACTGTGGCGTCCTCTACGCCAACTAATGGTTGAGTGTCTAAAGCTGGATCGTAACCCGTATTTTAGCTCGCAACTCATAGCAAAAAAATGTTCGAGAGACGATTCGTATCTCAAAAAACTAGTTAGTTGGGACACAAAGTACCGCTGTACAGCCCAACAGTGGTGGCTTGGTGGAGCTGGGAATCAAACCGACAATCTTCGGGTTGGTAGTCCAACACCTTAACCAACACCTTAACCATAAGCCACCACTTCCAAATCTCAAAGTATGTCTATGAAACAAATTTCTCTAACGTCCCGCTATAAAACTATTAGTGCTGTCACAATTATTAAATGTTTGTATGATCGCAATTATTTGAACCAACTGCGATCGTTGAATCCAACCATGATCATTGATTCCAATCGCATTTATTGCACACTGTTATTATCCACTAGGGGGAGCTGTAGTTCTTGCAGCACCCTACTTTCAACCAGAGTAAATGAGTGGAGCGGCGTGATTTGAAAGGCGGAGGGTTTTCTGACACTCCAAGCGCCGCTTCAATAACGCAACATCACCAGCCCAACTCATGTTAACGACCCATAATGCAACTGCAGAGAACATAAATTCATTGATATGTTGCTAAACAGAACAACACCAGTGACAGGACACAAAATATGGATTTCCGTAAATACTATTTATCTATACTAAAATATTTACAGTAGAGCGTTAATAAGGTACAAATTGGAGCGATTATAAATGCTTTGAGATGCTTTTTTGTTTTTCACCAACAGTTAATTGTCAAAGCCTCAAAACAAACAATTAAACGTCATAGTCGCAATTATTTCTTTGACAATTAATCGGCACCCGAATTTGATAATCGTGACAGCCCTTGGGGCTTTAGTCGATTTCGGGAGTTTTTTCCTCTTATGATCTTAATATAATGGCTGAGTTTGAGGTGGAGACACTTTATCCTGGACAGGATAGCACAGCAAGAAATCTAGCCAAGCGCGCGTTTGCTATCTCAAACATACGCACGAGAGCGGTTTTAATCAGTTCCCAGCAAACCGGCTTATCTTAAAAATGTAATCAGCAAGGCCAGTCGGGTCAGCACGCCGACAGTTGGGCTTCGGGGCGGTAGGGAAATCTCTCCGCTCGTTCTCCAGACGAATGAAACTTTCAGGCAGCTTTTTAACAGCATGAAGACAGCTGTGTGGCTGACAGTTAAAAAAAAAACCCTTATCTTCCTCTGACGCTACACACACAGCTAAGCTGCTGATAAGATCCATAAGCATGCACACACACCCAGTGATCAGTATGATAACACAGGCAAGCATGTACACATGACACTAGGATCAACCAAATGAGAAGAGTTTTACGCTTCCGGCTTGCATTTTTTTAAAGAATAATAATGCGACAATGCAGAATCCAGAGCAATAAAGAGTGTGTTAAAGAGGTAAAGAAGCGAATGCAGGCAGGTTGGAATGGGTGGAGGAACGTGACAGGAGTGATGTGTGACAGGAGAATATCAGCTAGAAGTGGTCTTGATGTATGGTTTAGAGAAAGAGAAGGTGTACATGGTGGAGACAGTGGTGAGACAGCTATGATGTATGGTTTAGAGACAGTGGTGAGACCAGCTATGATGTATGGTTTAGAGACGTTTTAATTAGATGAGTGGTGTGAGACCCGAGCTATGATGTATGTATGGTTTTAGAACAGTGGGACCAGCTATGTATGTGGTAGAGACAGTGGTGAGACCAGTATGATGTATGGTTTAGAGACAGTGGTGAGACCACTATGATGGTTTAGAAATGAGACAGCTATGATGTGTGTGAGACAGTGGTGAGACCAGCTATGATGTATGATGTATGGTATTTTAGAAACAGTGGTGAGGACAGCATGTATGATGTATGTATGGTTTAGAGACAGTGGTGGTGAGACCAGCTATATGGTTTAGTTAGACATGGTTTAGTGGTGATATGATGGTTTTAGTGGTGAGACAACAGTTTGAGTGGTAGAGAGCTATGATGTGGTTTGAGAGACCAGCGTTTTATGACATGGTGTATGGTTTAGTGGTGAGACAGTGGTGACACATGGTTTAGAACAGACCAGCTATGATGTATGGTTTAGTGGTGAGAGCAGTGGTGAGACCACAGATGTATTGTTTAGAGACAGTGGTGACCAGCAGAGAGACAGTGGTGGAGACACCATAATGTGATGGTGGTTTATGGTTTAGAGACAGTGGTGAGACCAGATATAATGTATAGTTTAGAGACCGCGGCACTGAGGAAGAGACCGGTGGCAGAGCTGAAGATTTTAAGGTCTTTGGGAGTGACGAGGTTGGACAGGATTAGGAATGAGTTCATCAGGGGGACGGCTCATGTTAGATGTTTTGAGGAGAAAGTCAGGGAAGCACAGATTGAGGTGGTTTGGACATGTACAGAGGAGGGACAGTGAATATATTGGTAGGCGGATGTTAGAAATGAAGCTATCAGGCAGAAGGTAAAGAGGAAGACCAGAGAGGAGGTATGTGGATGCGATAAACGAGGACATGAAGTTAGTGTGTGTGAGTGAAGAGGATGTAGAGAATAGGGGTAGATGATTCGCTGTGGAGACCCCTAAATGGGAACAGCCGAAAGGAGAATAATAATGCGACAATGCAAAAGGAACAGCTGTGTGATGACAGCTAGGAAAGCTGGATGGCCTTCATGGCCCTTGCGCTTAACTTTCATGCGAATGTGTCAGGGGCTGTCATAGATAATTGCGCAAACGGAATTTACGCAAAGCGAATCGAAGCTGAAGGAGGAAATGGACAGCCTGATAGTCAGTATAGTCAGAGTTCAGGAAAGAAAAAACCTGAACGCTGTCTGTACCGCAAGGAATGAAAGATTTTCCAAAAGCAGAAGAGGAATAAAAAGACAAAGACAGATATGCTACAAACCTCAGACATTTTTTCCCTTAGGACACAGCCAAACCCCGATGTGAGAAATGCTGTATCATTTCATTATTAATTACTGCTCTTGATGGATTCTTGCCTCTGTCTCTCTCTGTATCTCTGTCTCTATCTCGGTCCCTCTCTCTCTCTTTTTCCATGTCTCTCTCTCTCTCTCTCTCTCTCTCTCTCTCTTTCCATGTCTCTCTCTCTCTCTCTTTCTCCATGTCTCTCTCTCTATGTCTGTCTCTCTCTCTCTCCTCTTTCTCCATGTCTCTTCTCTCTCTCTTTCTCCATGTCTTCTATCTATCTCCCTTTCTCCATCTCTCTCCCTGTCTCCATGTCTCTCCTCTCTCTCTGTCTCCATGTCTGTCTCTCTCTCTCTCTCTCTCTCTCTCTCTCCCTTTCTCCATGTCTGTCTCTCTCTCTCTCCCTTTCTCCATGTCTGTCTCTCTCTCTCTCCCTTTCTCCATGTCTGTCTCTCTCTCTCTCTCGGTCCTCTCTCCACTTTATCGTCTCTCTGTCTATCTGTTCTCTATCTCCGTGTCCCTCTTCTCTCTCTCTTCGCTAATGTCTCTCTCAGCTTCTCAATATTTCTCATGATGCATGTCTGTCTCTCTCTCTATTAATGTTCTCTTCTCTCTCTTTCTCTGTCTCTCTCTCTCTCTGTATCTTCTTCTCTCATGTCTGTTCTCTCTCTCTCTCTCTCTCTCTATGTCTGTCTCTCTCTCGCTGTCTCTCTCTCCGCTGTTATCTATCTTCTGTCTCTCTCTTCTTCTAATGTTCATGTCTCTAACTCCATGGTCTTCTCTCTTCTCTCACTCTAGCAGCTTGTCTTCTCTCCTCTAACTCTCATGTCTCTGTCTCTCTCTCATGTTCTTGTCGTTCTCTCATACATCTCTCTCTCTCTCTGTCCCTTATCCAGGTCATGTCTCCACTTTCTCTATCTTCTATGCCGCTGTCTCTCACACTGTTTCTCTCTGTCTCTGTCTCTCTCTCCCTTTCTCCATGTCTGGTCTCTCTCTCTCTCCTCTTTCTCCATGTCTATGTTAGTCCTGTCTCTCTCTCCTCTTCTCCTCTTTCCTATTCTCCCTTCATGTCTGTTCTCTCTCTCCCTTCTCTTTCTCAGTATCTTATCTCCATGTCTCTCTCTCTCTACCTTTCTCTGTCTCGCTCTCTCTATCACTCTCCATGTCTGTACTCTCACTCTCGCTATGTCTCCATCAGTCTGCTCCATCGCATATCCTTCTCCAATGTCTGTCTTGATTCTCCATCTTACGTCTGTCTCTCTCTCTCTCTCTCATCTCCGTTCTCCATGTCTTGTCTCTCTCCTCTCTCCCTTTTCCATGCTGTCTCTCTCTCTTCCCTTTTTCTCCATGTCTGTCTCCTCTATCCTCTCGTCTCCATGCTCTGTCTCTCTGCTCTATCTCTCCTTTCTCCATGTCTGTCTCTCATCGCTCCAACTTTCTCCATGTTGTCTCTCTCTCTCTCATTGTCTCCTCTTTCTCCATGTCTCGGGTCTCTCTATCTCTCTCATTTCTCATGTCTGGTCTCTCTCGCTATCTCTCCATGTTTCTAAATGTCTGTCTCTCTCGCTCTCTCTCTCTCTCTCGCTGTCTCTCTCTCTCTCTCTCTTTCTCTGTCTCTCGCTCTCTCTCTCTCTTTTCATGTCTGTCTCTCTCTCTCTCCCTTTCTCCATGTCTGTCTCTCTCTCTCTCTCCCTTTCTCCATGTCTCTCTCTCTCTTCTCTCTCTCTCTCTCTCTTCTCTCATGTCTGTTTCTCTCTCATCTCTCTCTGTCTCTCTTCGGATTCTCCATTTTTGTTTTTTTATCTCTCTATTTCTCTCTCTCTCTTTCTATCTGTGTGTGTGTGTCTCTCACTCTCGCTGTGTCTCTCTCTCTCGCTGTGTCTCTGTCTCTAAGAGCAACAGCTTCCATGGCATATCATTCGACTGCACTAGCAGCTTGATGCACATGATTAATACTTTGATATTTTTTCCTCATGTCGTTACGCAGCAGGTCATCTGGAGAAAATCCGGGTGTGGAGTGAACTCCCCGTCTGATCTAAAGCACACTTCATTTATAAACGATTCGGTTTGTGGGCGAAAAGATTTGGGTCCAAATGCGCGGGAAGAGTGTGAGCCGCAGAACCGGGGAGGAGTCCCGATCTGAGCGAGCCAGCGATTTCAGCATGAAACCGAACCAACTCCGGGAATTTGGGTCGCCTCCAGTTTAACACTCTCTAAAGAGCTGCAATTAACACATTTGTGGAAAAAACAAGGTTTGGATAAGCTTTTCTAAATAAAACAGGGCTGCTCATTTAACAGGGCTGTCTAATTATATCACACTGACATGCAGCTACCTCGACCTCCATCGTGTTTCTGACACTGACTACGGCAGGCAAAGGTGTCCAAACTTGGTCCTGGAGAGTCGGTGGTGTCCTACAGAGTTTAGCTCCAACTTGCCTCGACACGCCTACCTCTAAGTTTCAAGTCTGCCTAGCAAGATCTTGATTAGTTGGTTCAGGGGTGTTTGATTAGGGTCACTGCAGGACACCCCGACCCTCTAGGACACGCGTTGGACACTCCATGACATAAGGACTTAATCGCAAAGCAGGCTAATTCGCAAAGCTCTTCACTCACGTTTATAAGCACTTTCCATTATTCGCATGCTTGCCAAGAATTGTGAGGTTTGTGTCATGCATGTACGTCTCGAGGACAGTGATTGTTATTGCGATTATCGTTGCTGCGATTACAAGTTAATCGCATTATTCAGATCGGAGTATTGCATTTACATGAGATAAAGTTTAACTGCACTGCGCTATTGCCAGTATTTAATCATAATCGCATTAAGAAGGTGCCTGTAAATACACTGGGTAATAAAAGGAATTTTACAGCAGTCGAACACACTTCTTATGAGGGGAAGGGGGTAGGGCTGGACGATTAATCGAAAAGTAATAAAAAAAATAAATAATACATTTATTATAGTAATAAAAAAAAAGTAAAAAATAATTTTCTCATATCAGGTAGTTTGTTCAGTTTTTTTTAACATTTCATCTTAAAAACAAACTAAAGCTTGTGAAGTCATGTGACTTCGCCTGGTCCAGTCAGTGGCGCTAAAGCAACAAATATCAAATTAACTGAACAACAGGAGGAGCTTAAGAGGAAGAAAACAAAAAAAAAAAAAAACCCAGTGAGCTATTCGGGAAAAGTGAGTTAAATAAAAAACAATTTATAAAAATAACAAAATTAAAATATAATAAAATAAAAAAAATTGCTCATTAATTGTAATCGAGATAAAATATTCTGGCTAAATTAATCGAGGTTTAGATTTTTTGGTCATATCGCCCAGCCCTAATTTAAAGCATATACAATTCTTCAGTGTTTTTTTTTCGTCATAATCTCCATCTACATTAACGGTAGTGTATCGTGGAAATCGGGCCGGATGTGTTATTCGATGGAGCTTTTGGCAAGTCCAAAAAAAAACAAAACACATGTTGTCACACACCGGGATCGTTATGATATCAAGGTTAATCATCATGAGTTATTGTCTAGCGGTCGGTTCTAACATTTAGTCACGTTTTTTACTCATGTGGTTCTCATCTCTTGTGTCTGGTTGATTAGCAACATAAAATGTAGGATGAATTTTGCAACCCTGACCCTCGGGATCAAAACTCTGCCGCCAGAAACTCAGGTTTAATCCTGACTCACGTTTAGTTTAAGCCTGAGGACAAATGTCAACTATTAATGAACATTTATGCAAAAAAAAAAAAAAAAAAACTGTCTTCAGTTAAAAATCAACTGAGAATGTGGAAAAAAAGTGGAACTATTTTAGATTAAAGATATGCAAAAACAGGGAATTGAACTTCTCCTAATGTGAGAAAGTTTAAAAAAAGTTCATAACCGGGTTGGATTCCAGCTCGGGTTTTTTCCCCCGGTCCCACCCTCTCTCTCTTTATCTCCCTCATTTCATCCCTACCTGATAAATACATGCAGGTAGTGGTGGCTTAGCGGTTAAGGTGTTGGACAGACACCAGAAAGGCCGGGGGTTCGATTCCCAGCACTACCAAGGCCCTTAACCCTCAATTGCTCAGTTGTATAAAAGAGATAAATGTAAGTCACGCCGGACGTCTGCCAAATGTCGTAAATGTGAAAGCAAAACGTCCCCAAAAATTTCTTTTCTGCTTTATTTCCGAGTGGTTCCTTTTTTCTTAGAACGTACCAACATTTAAAACGGATCTAAAGATAATTAATAAAGGAGTTCTCCTTTAATCCAAGCGCCTTGAACCTGTACAGTATTTACAGTAACGTGTTTATGCTCGTGGTACTGGATCCATCCCAATCCTCTTCAGCACAATGTAGCTGCGATCCATCGGACCGGTGGCTTGTGCATTCAGACGAGTGTGTGGTGCTCATCGCTGCACCACACTGACCTGCTCAACTCCCGCTTCACCCACTGAAACAACACTAAGCAGTCGGATTAGCGCATGTGCCTGTAGCTGACATGCGTCAGGAACACTGGACATTTTCTCACGTTATAAAAGCCGTAAATCATCATGACAGAATAAATAATAGGTGCTTTGTATTTACCCGGTTCGGCGTTATGACCTCTTATTTAGCTGAGCGATGTGGAGAAAACGTGAAGCGTCTCCCACGTCTATTCTTAGCACGCTCCGCTCTGCGCTTGTCACTTAGTATCCGAGGAAAAGTAACCCGAGGAAGCAAATAAAGTTAAGAAATAATCCATATTTGATTTCTCTCCCACTCTGGAGAGCGTGAGGGAGATAAAAGGGGTCATGGCCTTTCCTCGAACCGTCCTCCAGCAGAAGAGCTCCTCTCACATACAAAATTCAGCAGGCTATAAAAAGGAGAGGAGAAATTGCTTCTGGTGCGCCTCAGCAAAGTAGCTGAAGAGGATTAGCCACCCAGCTGGATAACCCGAGCAGGACAGACATGCAGATGAATGATTTTAGGAAATTTTAGGAAAGAAAAATCGAACCGGACATCAAACTGCAGTCGGTTAAATGTCTCGGTATGTCCTATGCTGAAAAACCACATGATAAATAACTATCCTGTTTTATGTGTTCATCATCTTGTACAGAAACAAGAATAAAAATGGGAAAGAAAAATGGGAACGAGAACGTAGTAATTTGGTCTGGATTTGCTATAAAACAAGCAGGATTTTAATGATACCATACTTCCAATTAGTGGTGTGCGGTATGACCGAAATTCTCAACGATATATTTCACAATATAGAAATTATTCCAGAGAATTAAGTTCTTTATATAGTAAATAATCTTTAGACTTTACCTTATTTCATTAATTTTATTTGGACCCTGATTAATACAGTGAATAAGATATGGAGCTGAATTAACCTTAATATAACAGTCACATTTCACAGCTGCGTCGACAAACATTATTATTATTATACATTTGCATCAGTCGTTATTTAGAAACCTTAAATGTAAAATTCTAGTGTTTTTTCCTCAGTTTTATATGCAGCACCTTTGGAGCTCGCAAAACTTTAAAATCGGAGGAATTTGTGCTCGACACCGAGAAATATCGTCTGGAATCAGTGCTGCCGCTTCCTCTACACAAAAAGTTTACGCAATTAAAATTAAATGCGATTTTAATACCCCACAGATGGACGGTTCCTTCCAAATGCCTGAAAATACAGACAACATAATCGCCCGACTGTATTTGTGCGCCAATGCAAAGACACTGAAATATATTTTCTTTGTGAAGAAAAGGGCTATGAACCCGACAGGCGGGGCAGGGATATATTTTGGTAGCCCAACTAGAAGACACAACAGCCATTGCACTAGAGATTTTGCAACCCTGGTCTTGCTCAGGCCCACTTTTATACATGTTGCGCTATAAACGCAGTAAAAAATTTTATTACAGTTGACAATTTATTTCACGGAGGTGATACATACCACCGCATCGCCCAGCTCTAATTCCAGTACTATATTGTACAAGAAAAAAAAACAGATGAAGGCGAATAGTATGCATAAATTTATGGTATGCAAAAATTATATTTCATACAGTACACGAAAGCATGAGAAATTCTATATTATATAGTATAAGAAAGTATGAGAAATTCCATACTATATTACTATATAGTATGGAATTTCTTATGCTTTATTGAAGTATATTTTCTTAAACTTAAGGAAATATAGTACAAGAAGGCAAAATAAATTCCATACTTTATAGCATAAGAAAGGATGGGAAATTCCATACTATAAAGTATGGAAAAAAAATATAGTATAAGAAAGCATGAAGCATTAGAAATTTTATACTATATAGTGGGAGAGATTATAGTACAAGAAAGCATGAGAAATTACATACTTTATAGTATAAGAAAATATAGTACAAGAAAGCATAAGATTCCATACTATATAGTGGGGGAGATTATAGTGCAAAAAAGCAGTATTAATAGAAATTTTATACTATATAGTGGGAGAGATTATAGTACAAGAAAGCATAAGATTCCATACTATATAGTATAAGAAAGAATGAGAAATTCCATACTATATAGTGGGAGAGATAATAGCACAAGAAAGCATAAGAAATTACATACTTTATAGTATAAGAAAATATAGTATAAGAAAGCATAAGATTCCATACTATATAGTACAAGAAAGCATGAGAAATTCCATACTATATAGTAAAAGAAAGCATGAGAAATTCCACACTATATAGTATAAGAAAGCATACGATTCCATACTATATAGTACAAGAAAGCATGAGAAATTCCATACTATATAGTATAAGAAAGTATGAGATTCCATACTATATAGTGGGAGAGATTATAGCACAAGAAAGCATAAGAAATTACATACTTTATAGTATAAGAAAATATAGTACAAGAAAGCATGAGATTCCATACTATATAGTATAAGAAAGCATGAGAAATTCCATACTATATAGTATAAGAAAGCATGAGAAATTCCATACTATATAGTATAAGAAAGCATGAGTCCACACCAGAGAAATTCCACACTATATAGAACTTCCACACTATATAATATAAGAAAGCATGAGATTCCATACTATATAGTATAAGAAAGTATGAGAAATTCCATACTATATAGTGGGAGAGATTATAGCACAAGAAAGCATAAGAAATTACATACTTTATAGTATAAGAAAATATAGTACAAGAAAGCATGAGATTCCATACTATATAGTACAAGAAAGCATGAGAAATTCCATACTATATAGTATAAGAAAGCATGAGAAATTCCACACTATATAGTAAAAGAAAGCATGAGAAATTCCATACTATATAGTATAAGAAAGCATGAGATTCCATACTATATAGTATAAGAAAGCATGAGAAATTCCATACTATATAGTATATCCACAAGCATATATAAAGAAAAGAACATTCCAAACTACATAGTATAAGAAAGTAATGAGAAATTCCACACTATATAGTAAAAGAAAGTATGAGAAATTCCAAAACTATATATAGTAAAGAAAGTATGAGAAATTCCACACTATATAGTAAAAAAGAAGTGCCACATAAAGTATGAGAAATTCCATACTATATAGTAAAAGAAAGTATGAGAAATTCCACACTATATAGTAAAAGAAAGCATGAGAAATTCCACACTATATAGTAAAAGAAAGTATGAGAAGAACTCCACACGATTAGTATAAGAAAGTATGAGAAATTCCCCACTATATAGTAAAAGAAAGTATGAGAAAACTTCCACACATATAGTAAAAGAAGTATGAGAGTATGAGAATTTCCACACTATATAGTCAATAAGTAAAGAAGGTAAGAAAGTATGAGAAATTCCACACTATATAGTAAAAAGATAAGTATGAGAAATTCCATACTATATAGTAAAAGAAAGTATGAGAAATTCCACACTATATAGTAAAAGAAAGTATGAGAAATTCCACACTATATAGTAAAAGAAAGTATGAGAAATTCCACACTATATAGTGGGCGAACTCTACTGCATAAATATTTTCTGAATCAGACTTATATTGCATTAAAGCTTGAGGTTTAAACCTGACATGCGAATTAACTTCTAAAAGCGATATTTTAGTGATTACAGGTTTACTTTCAGTCTGTTAGCAGCTGCAGCTCCTTTCTTTCAAGAGTAATAAACTCCCAGAATTTGGCACACACTGAGGAAAACTAATAAGTGCCAGACCGACTGAACTAACATAGTGTGGTGCACTGGTGTTACTGGTGTAGCAGCCAGTAACAGTCCAGTTTACAGCACTTTCGATCATCCAATCCCAGTATTTAAGTTGTAATTAAAGCTTCACCTACATAAGTAGCGGTAAAGAAACTCTGGATTGGATGCAAATCCGACACGAGGCGGCGAAATAAAAGAAAACGTGCTCTGCGTTGCAGTCCGAGCGTCGAGAGTCAGATTAAATGACACATCAAGTAACAAACCTGTTACACACTGTTGTGCTACACCACACACTCGTTCAGATCAGATATCCTAAAACACCAAGCAATATATCAGATGGAATGACAGCCCAGAAACCACACACACACACACACACACACACACACACAGAACAGAATGTCTTGTGTAAGAGCGTAACGCAGCACAGCACTGAAACTGCACGCCTTCCTATTGATCCTGCAGGACTAAGGCTTGTGCCCGGCTCCCTCTTAGCACCCATTAGGAGAAAATCACAGACCTGTCTTCAGTGATTAGACTCAATCGGGTAATAAAATGCAATTGGAGTGCATTATGCATTGACAGCCTCAGAGCTTTCAAGGCTAAATCGGATTGGCAACGCGGCTCAAAAGCTGCCAATTGGTGTTAAAATGGCTGCCATAAAATGCCGTTAATAAATCAATCACCTGCTTATTATTATTCGGTTGCATCATTTGGGACATGAGAACCATATCAGAGCTCGGTGTAGTAACGGATCTCTGATAATAATCTGAAAGACGTCCTGGCAAGCCAGCAATTTTCTTCTGGCAAGCAATAAGAAGTGATGACTCAGGGGAACAAGTTGGAAGCTGGATGTTTCTGTGCATTAAATGTGTCAGCTGAGGTTAAATTCAGCAAGTCGGCACGGTCGCCTAGTGGGAAGTGCCATTAATCTCCAGGCGTCCAGAGTTCGTTTGTGGACATTTCCAGATTCTTTCTCTTATTCCACTAAATGTCCCATCAATGCAGGACAAGAAAAACTGCCTATAAATATATATATATCATAAAAAGTTTTCTCTGGTGCACCGCAGAACGAAAATGCTAAAAACTGTACAATGATACATGATATGGTCACATCCCTTTAGGAGCCCAGATCTGCTTCAATAGCTGAGAGGTGGTGGCTCACGGTTAAGTTGTTGGACTACCAACACCTTTCGATTGTTGGTACACAATGGAGACGGGAATCGAACACTGGTTCGGTTTCTAGCTCCACCAAGCTACCAGTGTTGGGCCCCTGAGCAAGGCCCTTAACCTCAACTTGCTGAGTTGTATAAATAAGATAAATGTAAGTTGCTCTGAATAAGAGCGTCTGCCAAAATGCTGTAAATGTAGACAAAAGTTTTAAAATAGAACTAAAAAAAAAAAAACAGCTACCCAATCCGTCCATCTCCCCTAATGCGGCCTACAGAATTTAGCTTGAAAAAGTGAGCTACACTAATTAATTGTGTAAAACATTCAAAACTGTTTGATATGCTAACGTTAGCACAACGCTCGCTACAAACCAACAAAGACTGGTTTGGCCTGGATCTGCGGAGAGGGTTACCGATGACATCATCATCCCTGAGGGGTATCATGGGAAGCATCACGACATACTGGCTTATTCACAAAGCTCCGGTTATACGGCAGTGCTGGGTGAAAACTTATTAAAATGCATTAGCATGCAAATAAAGCGGAATAATGAAAAACTAAAATGAATCTAAAATATTTGTAGGAATGAAATATTAAACAGGAATAGTTAGAACTGCTAAATACTGAAACTAAACACTGGAGAGAACATCTACATCATGGGGCCTTCCTCCACTCAGAGTTCTGTCAACATGGGTAAGTAAACATTTGCTTTTTAAAGCTTCTGATGTATTATTTGGCAAGAGCCATACCTAATCTCTCTATCTATCTATCCACCTCTCTCTCTATCTAGTCATCTCTAGCTATCTCTCTCTCTCTTTCTCTCACCTCTCTATTTCTCTCTTTCTATTTCTCTCTTTCTATTCTCTATTTCCCTTGCTCTATTTCTCTCTCTCTCTCTCTCTATTTTTTTATCTCTCCATTTCTGTCTGTCTCTATAGGCCCATCTACCAGTCTCTATAGGCCCATCTACCGGTCTCTATAGGCCCATCTACCGGTCTCTATAGGCCCATCTACCGGTCTCTATAGGCCCATCTACCTCTATAGGCCCATCTACCGGTCTCTATAGGCCCATCTACCGGTCCCTCTCGCTTTCAGGTTTATAGTCTCACTCTCTTGCTTTCGTCGTCTCGCTCTCGCCTCGCCGCCTCGCCGCCTCCCGCCTCGCCGCCTCCCGCTCGCCGCCTCCCGTCTCGCCTCCGCTCGCCGCCCCTCCCGCTCGCCGCCTCCCGCTCGCCGCCTCCCGCTCTCCTTAAAAAGCACTCACTGCTCCTCAACATGGCCCCGCATGGACGGCCTGAAGATCCGTGAGATCAGTGCGGACGCTACCATTCAGAGATCTTCATGGTAGCAGTACAAGTGTCATGAACAGTTTGGCAGTTTATCAGTTAAAAGACAACTTTGTCAACGAGACTCAGTTTCCTGGTTACACTATTGTACTTTAAAGAAACAATTCATTTTAATAAAATAAACTGTATATCTTATAAAGGTGTACTTACTTAAAATATTAATACTGAGATGATAATGAATTATCTCAGTTAAAGCTATACATGTTGAGTGTTTCCCAATAAGCTTAGTTAAGAGGTGACGTAGTGAGGAAAAAAAAATCCAATACAACATAAGGAAGAAACTGTAAAAGGAACCAGACTCGAAAAAACACACATCTTATCATATCTGGGTGACAATTTTCTCCTCTTTGTACTACATGACCAGAAAAGTACATACTTCTTTTTTCTTAAAGCACTTAAAGATACTCAAAGCACCTGAAAAAGTGCCGCGATGGCACTTTCCGCATATGACTAGTCGTCTCTGTCGTGAGATAGTAATGTGTGTGCGTTGCATGCGTCCTTAAAAATCTGTGAGGGAGTAGTAGTAGGTGATCCAGAAACTTTTAGCGTTCTATCATTTGCATACTAAGGATTCAGGCATGATACTCGCCTCACATACTCAGTTTCACCTACTAGATACTATAAAGCATGTATGGAATTTAAAACAGGACCCACAAAATCGCTATCCCACGTCCAGAAGCTACGCTTTAACGAATATACTTGGGAAATTTTGCGGCGTCAGGAATCCTCTATCGGTATCTGCGGTATTAAAATCACCGCTCAAATATTTGCTTGCATCTACTTTCGCTTTTAAACCCCCCAAAAATAAAAAAAAAATTAAATTAAAGCAGATAAAGATTTTTTAAGTGTTAGATTTCATTTCTTTTTGCGTTTATTTAAGTGGTATTTCTTTTAAAAACTGTGAAAAGAATTTTATTTACATATGAAAATTTATAGTAATGTTTGTCGTTATAGTACTTTATTTTTTAAAGCCCTAATAAAAGGAAAAAGTAAAGAAATAGTCATTCCTATTTTAAATATTTTAATTTATTTAATTATATAAAGCTCTTTTCGTTAATTTTCCAGAATAACTACCTATTTAAATAACTACATCGTTAAATATATAACTCTGGTTATAGATATAATATAAAATACATTATATAAAGATATCATTTTGGTGATACCGCCCACCCCTAAGCAGAGGTATAAAGTGATGCAGCCTGCAGCTATGAGCAGATCCAGAATCAGTAGTTTATTTCAGCGTTTGCGCGCACACGCAGTACTGAGACATGCATTCCTGTACAAAAAATGTTAAAAGTAAGACTGATTCCAAGACAAAATAAAGATATGTGGGACGTGGTAGCCAAGTTTTTGAGGTGTTGGACTGCTAACCCGGATGTTGTGTTTATAATTCCCAGCCCCACCAAACTGCCATGGGCAAGGCCTTTACCCTTCAACTGCTTAGTTGTTTTGGAAAATAGAGAGCAAAAGAGAGAGAGAGAGAGAGAGAGAGACAGACAGACAGACAGAGAGATCAGAATTGTTAAAAACCAGGACACATTACTAGTAACTGGATGGATCACTTGTGTAACTGCACCCTTGTTGGTACGCTATTGTATAAAGAAGGGATATTTGCCCCAACAGCGAGTCATTTACAAACTTACTCCATCCATGCAGTCTTATTGTTACTAATTCTTACAAGTCATCTAATAAAAAAGTGCCTAAACAAGTCAAAATAATGACCGCAAAAAAACGAGGGCAGCCTGAGACAGAGTTAGAGATAAATAGAGGTAAAGACAGAGAGAGATGTGTTCTGGTCCAACAGAACCAAGACAGCTGTCTCACAGCTCCCGTTGTCACCACTTGGCAGCACCAGGCTGAGGGCCAGTGCCAAGGTGGCGGACAGGGCGCCACTTTCAGTGGCCAATACAGGATGCTCAGAGACCATCTGTGAGGACTGGCATCAGCAGCAGCCAGCAACCGTCTCCCAAAACACATGTACAGTATTCGGGTGACTTCTCAATACCAAATGAATGAATGACCAAATGAATGAATGAATGGATGGATGATTGGATGAACGAATGACTGACCGAATAAATGAACAAAGTAACGTTCGAATGAATGATTGATCGAATGAATGAATGGATAATTGGATGAATAAATGAATGAGCTAAATGAATAAATGAACAAATTAGTGTTCGAATGAATGAATGATCAAATGAATGAACGAATAAATTAATGCCCGAATGAATGAATGATCGAATAAATGAATGAATAATTGACTGAATGAATGAATACATTACAGGATAAATGAATGACTAAATGAATAAATGACTACATGAATAACTAACTAAATAAATCAATGACCGAATGAATCAATGACCGAATAAAAAAAACAGAATGATTGTATGAATTAAACCACTGTTTAATAACAAGGTCACTCATTCATTTCTTTTATCTGTAGAAAAACAGCAGCTCTGGTTATATTAATGCATTCATTCCGTAACCCATAAATGATCAAAAACAATAACGAAGATCGTATGAAGTATCTGGCAACTAAGAAAAATGAAGAAGGAAAATATGTAATAATAGATTTGGTGCAAATTTATTAACTTTAACTTTAGTAAAAGAAGTCTTTAACGTCAAAGATTTATCAGTGGTCCACCAAGGCTCGGTGCACATTCGGCCATGTTTTTTTCCCTCCATAATAAGCACTTTGCTGAAAGGAAGGGCAGCCAGAACAGCTTTAGCAGCATGAACCAGTGGAAATTTATCTTGATTATGCTGAACTTCACTTAACTCTAATTTCTTCTGATATTAAATATCACTTTTATTGAAGTGTGTACGGCTCGCTCCGGCGGGCTCCTATGAAATCTGGATTTTATGGCCAGTAATAAAAGCTTCAATTATTTTAAATATTGTGTCGGGATAAAAGAGATAAAGCGCAGGGCTTCTGTTCTTTCTTTTTTTTTTTTTTTTTTGCTGGGAGTGAGGAACAAGCTGCTGCATTAGGCTGGCCAACGTCCCACCTGCTCTGTCTATTCAGAGTGGGAGAGACAGAGCGGGATGAGGGGAGGGGGGTGTGTGGAATGGGGCAGTTGTATGGCAAAAGTGAAACAAGGGCATAGTGCCTGACTGTTACATCCCCAACACACCCACTCTATCCCCGACTGAGTATGCAAGGTGACCCATGACAGCTCCCGGTGGCTCCCGGTAAGAAAGAGAGCAGCATGCCACCTAACACTGCCCAGAAACACAGCATGGCTTAACACACAAACGCATACACACACACACACACACTTTCAGCATCAGGCTTTATGACAGCTATGAATAATCATAAATCCAGTTAAATCCAGGCAAATTAAATCAAGTCCAGGTACAAAGTCAACGCATGATGTGACTTGTTAGGAAAACGCTTATTGTTCCAGTACATCAGAAAGGGACTTCCCTGTTAAAAGAGTTCAATGAGGAAATATATTCCCCTAACAGACAGGTGTATAATCAGTAAGAGGGTGTGTGTAAAGTGTGAGCCAGGTCTTTTTTTTTTTTTTATCCATCAACACTGGTTTTATCAGGTTTTTTTAATACAACTGAGCAATTGGGAATTAAGGGTCTTGCTTAGAGGCCCAGTGATGGTAACTTGCTGGAAATCAAACCCAGACCCAGATCCAAGTCCAAATCATAGTTTTAATTCCCAGCACCACCAACCTGCCACTGCTGGGCCCCCAAGCAAGGTCCTTAACCCTTAACTGCTCAGTTGGATAAAAAAAACAATTAAATAAATGTAAGTTGTTTTGGTCTACCAAACGCTGGACTGGTACAAATGGTACAAAACCAGACACCCCCCAGGATAATCTGGTCGATTTGGGCCCGATTTCTCCCTTTCTGACAACCCTAGGTAATGTCCTGATTGTCTTGGTGGTTCTAATGATCATTTAATTAGATTTTCCTGTGGTGTCGAGGGTCTAATGACTGAATCTGCTCGGAAGGAGGCACCTGGAGCCCCTGGATCACGAAGAAATCCTGAAGTGTGGATGGGAACCTTAAGGACAAACGTGTAGGACCGGGAAATTATCACGCGAAATCATTTTAAACACTCATCGCAGTTTTTTTTCCCGTCTAACACGTCCAGACGTGCTTATCCAGAGCGACTTACATTATTTTCTGTTAGACAACTGAGCAACTGGGGGTTAAGGGCCTTGCTCATGGGCCCAACAGTGGTAGCTTGGTGGTGCTGGGAGTCAAACCCCGGTCTTCAAGGTGGAAGTCCAACGCCTTAACCACTGCGCTACCACTTCACTTAACGTCCACCATGTTGATTCTTAAGTCTCAAAAGATTTCCAGTGTTCACAGTCGGGGCTACTGTGCAGAACAGTTAAATTGAGTATTTTTCTCATGTTTGTTGTCTCTCACATTTTGAAAATGGTATAAGATTTCTAGAATCTTCCAGCATAGCATGCGGCATACACAGGCAGGACTGATCGACGCTGTGTGTTTTCCAGAAAACAAGGGGAAAAAATAGGTGTGATTGACCGGAGTTTGTTTCTGGAAAGCTTGTAGAGAAGACAGATGCATGTTCGTGTTTGGACATGTCCAGAGGCGAAGACTGGCATGTGTTCAACTCCCAGACAAAGAGTGATGACGAGAGGTTAAAAGAGAAAAGATGACGCAAATGGCAAAGCTATCAAAACATGCGGTTAACAAGATCCCCTGAATTGTACAGTAAATAATGTCAGTTCAACAGAACTTCAGCATTGATAAACCTTTGAAATCGACACAAAAAAAACCTTCTTAAGCTTAAAATCTCTGGACGCTAATGTGTGTCTGTGTGTGGACAGGTTTATACATCCTGGTGGGGACCTAAATCTGAATACACACAGACTCATGTGGACTCGTGTCATGGTAGGGGCCAGAGTTGAGGTTCTAAAACACAGGATTAAATTTAATAAAAAGAAAATAAAAATGCAGAAAGTTTCTAGTTAGGGTTAGGGGTTAGGGGATAGGGTGTAGGGGTTAGGGGATAGGGTGTAGGAGTTAGGGGATAGAAAATATAGTTTGTACAGTATAAAGACCATTAGGCCTATGGAGAGTCCCCAAAAGGACAGAAAACCAAACGTGTGTGTGTGTGTGTGTGTGTGTGTGAAGGGAAGAAAACCCTTAAGAGTCATTTCTTGGCAGACACATGAACAGAGGGAGTGTTAGATTAACATGTAACTGGTGTACTGCAGCCACCCACATACCTGGGGCCGTGCTGCAAGTGTGTAACTCACACACACACACACACACACACACACACACACACACACACGTTGGCAGATTGAATAGCGAGCTTCTGAATGAATAAGCCGAGCTCTCACTCAGCCTCGTTAGCATGCAGGCAAATCTGTCTTCATCGCCAGCATTAAGCCTCCTCTTCGAAGGGCAAACACTCCACATGCATTGCCCCCCGACACACACATACACACCACAACATGCATACAAACACGCTCGGCTATACATACAGGCTCACCCTCAACACAGCTATTTCAATAAATCCCGGTTAATAAGCGCTCCCCAGTCAACAGGTTTATTCCTGCTCCTTCTTTCCAGCGGCGCCACGTGGGTGTTTAACAAGCGCCCGTTTTTATAGCCTACTTCATTATCATTTTCTCCCGCAGCAGGAAACGGTTCTGCCGGCGCTACTCTACGCTGCCGAGAAGGAAAGCGCTTTCGGCCAATCGGTGGAGAGCACAAAAAAAAAATACACAACCGTCAACACCGGTCAATCCAGCGGCGCTCATTCAAATGAGCCGAGAGGTGAAAGCAAATACGAGCGGCCTCGGCCAATCAGAATGACCGCGGACGAGCAGGGTTACGTCACGCTATTCAAAATGCCTAAACAGGTATAAACTCTGGCCTAGTCTTAGTCATGAGACGATGTGGTAACCTCGACACTTACTGCGGGGGAGGGGAAGCGCTTGGGAATCAGGATAACAGGAAACTGAATACAGTGAGAGCGAAAGAATAGAAAGGAAGAATAGCGAACGAATAGAGGAGAATCTTTTTTGTAATTCCAAAAGATGTCTTTGAAATAGATTTATGTGATGACCTGCCACTTATTTAGATGTTAATAACATAAAAAGCTAAAGTATTCCTCGTTTTTTGAGTCAAACCAGAGCATGTCCAAGTATAATTTTCTAATCATTATATATTTCATAGGGGGAAAAAAGAGAATAATTTGGGGGGGGGGGGAAATAATAGGTTGGGGGGGGGGTGGGGTGGGGTGGGGGTTAACATATTATCCCAGAGCCAGATACAAACTGGCTCGCCATAAGATAGAAAACAGCTCTCTGGTGGCCGGCACCTTGGTGTGGTGCAGAACCAGGAAAAGCACTCTGGTGGCCAGTGTGCTAACCCACTACACTAAGGGGGGGGGTCCAATCTCGGTCCCTGGAGGGTCGGTGGTGTCCTGCAGACTCCTCATCTCCCAACTTGCCTCAACACACCTACCTGTAAGTTTCAAGTGTACCTAGCAACACCTTGGATTAGTTGGTTCAGGTGTGTTTATTAGGGTTAGAGGTAACCTCTGCAGGACCACCCCGACCCTCCAGGACCGAGATTGGACCCCCCCCCCCTAGTGTAGTGGGTTAGCACACTGGCCACCAGAGTGCTTTTCCTGGTTTTTAAATCTATTTTTATTAAATATTATTTAATTCCACAGACACACTGAATCCGACTGCATGTACAACTATGAAAATGCTGTAATTAATAAAACAGCTATAATAATCATGGTTTGTTGTTGGATTTTCCGCGCTGTAACAGAAATGTAAAAAAAAAAAGAAGCGAGAGCCGCTGCTCTAGTACGTTAAAGATTTCCCACATGATTTGTGTATGTAATACCGCTAGCGGTGTAAAATAACGAAAACAGCTGCTTTAACCCTCAACCTCACACTGCTTTGTCTGTCTCTGTGTGTGTGTGTGTGTATGTGTGTGTGTGGGCCAAGCAGAAACCCAACAACTTTTACCACTGAACAAACTTGGCTTACAGCATGGTTTTTATTTATTTATTTATTTATTTATATAGTTTCTCTTTGGACAGCTTTTGGCTGTCAATTTTTTTTTTTTTTTTGCGTAGGTTTTAAGACTTTAAGACACAAAAGAAACGAGAAAAGAAAATTGGCAAAATGGTGCACTGTTAAATTTGTTCGCTAACAGTTCCAAGCTGGACACGGATTACATCGGCGAACTCGCTTAGAACTGGAACTTCACACCTGACTCGCGCCGTCCCCTTGACATCGCTGTCAGACTGACAACTGCGGCTGTCAACACGATTAGCAATAATGTCCTCGTAATAATGCGCCATTGTGTGTCTATGTTAGTTCGTCTTTGGTAAAGTTACTGGCAGGTACAGACTTAATTAGTACTGCTACTGAAATATTTACAGTCACTTGATGCTTCTGTCTTTTTCACGTCTGGAATTTCATGCAAGGGTTTTTTTTTTGTTTTTGTCAAGCAGGTTTGGACTATGAGCTTTAAAGTGATGTAATAATACAAAGTCGGGTTCCTGCAACGTTCATGCTTTCTTGCCTCAACCTCATATAAGGATGTTTCACTCTTATCGTCTAATTTTGATGCAGATTTATGTTGATATCTGATCCGAGCCAGACGGATAATCAGGAAATCACCACTGTAACTGGTTTGCTAGCCGCTAAATAGCGACACCACACAGAATCTCGTTGGCTTGTCATTTCGGAGCACGAATGCCAACAGCGCTATTTTTCAAACCAAAAACACCCCTTACATGGCTGTACCCTAAAGTATCGCTGATCCCGAACGGCTCGGTGTCTCCGTTGTTTAGCGAGCCGTGTTTGTTTTGATAACAGTAGTGTGGCTCACCCTGCTTAGCATTATGCCAAGTGATCCTGTGAATATTTAATGGAGCTCCCACACAATAAGAAAACAAAAAATGGCTGTCACGCCCGGACGATGGCGAGACGTTCGCATGGATGACGTGCGTTGTGCAGGGAATGCTAGTAAAACCTGAAGGTTAGCGGTTGATTTACTAGGTTGCATAGATAGACAAAAGGACGAAATGCTCCACACACGGAGCACCGTGTGTCTAATGCACCCAATGTACATAAATCGACAATAAACTTGTATTAACTTCAACAAAAACAAACGGATGAAGTGTAGATAAATCTGCACTAAACTGATACAGCATGCCAAGTATAGCATAATGACATCATCACAGAGAGAGAGAGAGAGAGAGAGAGAGAGAGAGACAGACATTATTTCTGTACATAATACAAGTGACTCATACGCCACTTGAAAGTATGCGCAACAAACACACACACACACACTTACCATAGCAGTGTATAGGACACTACATTCACAATCGGTCGACTAGCCTATTCAGATTGATATAGAATGGCTCCATGTTTCACTCAGGATGAATAATAGATGATGCTGGATGTGGTGGTTTCATATTGTGCTGTGGTATTGAATGTTCTGATTACTGCTGAGAGACAAGTGCATGAACGAGCGCTGCACCATTTGGCCGAGTGAGGAACCGGAAACGGAGTGCAAACAGTTGAGGCAGACAGGGAAACAGAAAGAGAGGAAATGGAAGGAGTGGAAAGAGACATAACGGAGACGCTGGGAGTGAGCTTGAGTACAGACCAAGAGATCGCACAGCCAAAAATCACCCTTCAGCACCATCTGTTACCTACATGTAAGTCTGTCCCAGCCTAAAAAATTGCTTAAGGGTTCAATCAAGCCCACAATAAACACCAAATTAACCCATGACAAACCAGACACAAACCCTACTCTAACACACCCCGGAATCCAGACCAAAACTCTATATCCAGCCTAAGATGCACCCAAAATTCAGCCTAAAACTCTATACCCATCTTAAAATGCACCCCAAACCCAAACCATTATACCCAGAATCCAGTCTAAAACTCTACACCCAATATAAAGCATCTGAAAGCTAGTGTAGTGGGTTAAGGCGCCGACACCTACATGCACAAGTTATTGCGCTCCGGAGACCTGGGTTCGATTCCGACTAAGGTCCTTTCTCTCTCTATCTTCCCCATTACATCCCTCTGTCCTATTAATAAAGGCAAAAAAATGCCCAAAAATAAACAAACAAAAAAACAGACCCCTCATCAACACAGAAAAATCAAAGAAAAGTCAAAGAAGGTTCTGTTGTGATCCCCCCCCCCCCCGACCCGAGTAATACATTGTGTATGTAGCTCACCAGGCAGAATGAACTGTAAAACAAAATTATTTTATTATAACGATTAGAATAGAGCAGTCGGGTCTCATTTGCCATTTGCCCCTTAGTCTTCAACTGAACACGTTAAGATGAGACCAGATCCATGCAGATGTGCATGCGGCAGAAGAAAACCCTTTTCTTTGTCAGGTGAATAAAGCAAGTGAATAACTACCCCCCCCCCCATTATCTCCTGCACAATGGAGTAAAATTGGAAGTGCGTGTCAATGTTTTGGTGGTCTACGTGCCTGGCTCTGCATTTTATAATACTGGGAATTTAGCAGGCACTGATTCTTGTACAATTGCAAGTAAAGCAAAATAGAGGATAAAAGCTTTGCTACAATCTGGTGGTACGGCTAGTAGATCCTGAAAAAAGAAAAAACCAATCCTACCGGAGGGAATATGGTTGAGTCCAGATGGTTTGAGAAGCTCCAGAGGCTGCTCTTTATTGGGAAGGCTATCTGCAGGAGAGAGAAAACAAGTGGTTCAGAAACGTTCTAGTAGACTGACGATCAGCCAGGGTACAGATGTGTGAAGTGTCACACAGAGAAGAAGGCAAAGGGAATGAAAAAAGACTTCGATACACACGCTTAAAGACACATACACTCATATAGCGAAAGGAAACGCCGTTACGGAAAAAATAACTTGTTGGAAAAGAATTTGCATTTTATTAACAGTATAACACACAGGGGAATACCAACATGTGTGCAAACATACACACACACACACATACGTGCAAAGAAATAAACTTGACAGTGACATCAGTCTTTAAATCAGTAACAGGATGTGATGCAGGCAAACAGGAAGCAGAATTATAACGAGACCTTGAATCTTCACCCGCTAAAAATGGTCTTTTTAGGATTTGACAACTGACAAGAAATGACAATATAATTAATATAAGATACGTGTTATTTTATCACCTAATAAAATAGCTAATGTTGTTCCTGTCACCACTGACATTAGAACAACTATTATCACTCTCTAATTCCTAGAAAAAAAAGAACGGGTCATGTTATTAACATACCACAAACTGGAAAGACTTTTTTTTTTGGCAGACATAGAGGGAACTCATTCATATTTAAAAAAAAAAAAAAAAAAAAATTAAGAAATAAATGTTTAACCTCAATGATTCTGGGACTCAAACCCACAACCTTTGGTTCCAAAGAAACGACTGCCAAAAAAACAATAATTTAATGCAATACATTTTCATTTGGCAGACGCCCTTATCCAGAGCGACTTACATTTATTTTATTTATACAGCTAAGCATTCGGGGGTTAAGGGCCTTGGTCAGGGGCCCAGCAGTGGTGCCTTGGTGGAACTGGAAAGCAAACTTACAATCTTCTGGTTGGTAGTCCAATACCTTACCATTAGCCACCACTTCCCACCAAAACTCCAGGATCAACATGCGTTGGCCGGGAATCGAACCCAGGTCAACTTGCTTGGAGGGCCTACCACTACACTACTATATGTAATATAAATCTGGGAAGGGAAGGTGGTTAAGGTGTTGGACTGATACCTGGAAGAATGGAGCACTGCCACTATTGGGCCCCTGAGCAAGGCCCTTAATCCCTAATTGCTCAGTTGTATGAAAAGAGATAAATGTAAGTCGGTCTGAATAAGGGCGTCTATCAAATGCCAGAAATATGAATATATAAATATATTATGTGTTTTGCAGAAGTCGTTTGCAGCTGCAACGACTCACAGAATAATGGACAACGAAGTATAAAGAATATTTTAATCAAAATTGAGCAGAAATATAAAAACACAGACTAACCATAAAGTAAGTCTTAAAAAAACATCGATTTTATATTACCAAGTCTTTAAAAAAAAAAAAAAGAAAGAAAGAAAAGGCGAGGTGAGGTGAGAGCCCTGACACGATGATCTGGCTGCTCCTCACACCTACACACAGAGAGATGAGCCCGGAAGCAGGAGCTTCACAAAGACAGGCAAGTATTTGACTTCAGCAAAAAGCCTGAAAAAAGCACCAATTATAGTTTACTCCGAGTGTGTGAGCGTATGTGTGCGAGTGTGCCTGGAACATCCAGCGGGTCGGAAGACTGCAGAAGTGTCTTTGCCCCGACGTCAGACGTTCCAGGCACAGAGCACACATCAAACTCTACAGTCAGAAGCTCCAAGGGGGAGGAAAAGACCTTCAACCTTGAGTCTCCTACACAATCCAATTAAATCAACACTGAGGACAGGTGATCCAAGCAGCCCAGGTGTCACCGTACGTTCTTAGGAAGAAAAACAAGACCGCTCAAATTCCTTCCCTTCGATGAAACTCTGGATATATGAAGCGGTGGGTTCTATAGCATTGAACCTATAAGATGGTGGTAAACAAACAAGCTCATAACTACACTTGTAGGTGATCTGAGCTGCTAAACCCCTACAGATGCGCACATACACAAGCACCCGGCTACTCCTCTGCCGCGTAAGTCAAACCGTTTCTCCCCCTCTGTATTAATTCGTACATGGTTTGACATGGCAGTCACACAAAACATGGCAGAACAAGCGCCCACACTTATCTGTGTGAAGAAAAAAAAATCCCAAATTCTATCAGTATGCAAATTAGTAATGCCTCCAACACTTCAAAAAATTCCTCTTTCCTCTGGTTAACTGGTACCGAGAGGCCTAGATTTGCATAATATGCATGATAGACATTCATATTTTATATCTAACAAAGAACACAACAGCGCTGTTATGAAAAAATAATCCACAATGTTTCAAGTAAATTGCCCCCCCCCAAAAAAAAACTAAACTAAACAAATGCATAGTAAACAATCGACATTAATAAAATGCTGATTTTATGAAGGTATAGAAGAAAGAATGTAGGGAAGTACCTAGTACAGAAATAAAATTTTGCCACTAATCCAAAAGAGTTGATAATTTTCTAACGGTCATGTTTTCAAATACCCAAAATGATCAGTCAATAATTTTACAAACATAATTTCTATTAATTAACAGCACAATTCAATCCGCCTATCATTACCTTAAGATTGTGTGGACTGTCCACTATACAAGTCCCTGTGTAATTTGTTAGTTTAGAAATGATATTAAATTACAACAAGTGCATGATTTTTTTTTTTTTACTGAATTACTAATTGGTTTGATGTTTGATAGAAAAAGTATTAACATCGAATTATCAATCTGGAAGTAAAATGTCAACAGCAATGATGTTAAAAATTTCTGAGTGAGGAGATTCTATAAACAGAAAAGGAATTTCAACCATTGGTATTATAAACCATGCCAAGGAGGAATCCCAGTATTGAAAATGTAGAAACCTTAGCAAATGAAAGGAATGCAAGTGTAAGGGGATGAAGAAACCACAGAAAAAAGAGAAACCCAGGTAGAAAAAAGAAAAACTTTAGCAAAATAAAATTCAATTGTGAGAAATGATAAAAAAAACCCAAGCAGAACCCAAGGTAAAAGTAAAAAGCATTATCAAGAACCTAGGCAAACCCCTAAATAAAAGGTACCCCCCCCCAAAAAAAACAGAATTCCCTACAGATATACCAGGAATACCAATAAAAAGAAAGCAAAATTCATGCAAAAGAGGTATTTAAAAGTGGGTGAAATTTCCAAATCCTTATTAAGAAGGAATCTATTGTATGGAATGACTAAGAAAGTGAAGGAAATGACAGAGCAAAAGTGGAATTCAAGCATACAGAATGATTAAGAACATTGGGAACAGTAGAATGTAAGGAATGATTAATAACCCAAGCAAAAGTAGAGTTCCAGTGTAGAAAATAAAGAATCCCAGCAAATTTGGAGTTTCAGTGTAGGCATTGATAAAGCAAAAGTAAAAAGTGTAGAATGACTAAGAAACCTAGCAAAAAAAAGGTAATTCTAGTGTAAAGAATGTCTAAAAACTTCAAAGTAAAATCCTAGTGGAGAAAAATGTTATTCCCTGCCTGAAAGGGATCCCCCAGTCTGGGGACTGCAAAAGAATTTCAGCAAAAAGAATCCTAGTGTAGAGAATGCAAGAGAGGAAATCGAGTGGGGAAATTTTTTGAACCGTTATCAAGGAGAAATCTTAATGTAGCCAATGCAAAAAAACTGATTCCTAGTAAAGGAAGTTTGAAAAAATGAATTCCAGAGGAACCAGTGAAGACACAGGTACAGGCTTGCATGGCAGGCAGCCTTAACTCGGGGCAAAAAGCGGCATGGCTGCAGGCGAAGCTACTTTCCGTTTTTGTTTCTGACTTTTTCCAGCCAGCCAGACTGCAGGCATGATTAATACATGATGGAACACAAGAGGAATGAAAAATTCAAAAGTGAGCAACCCCCACCCTTACAGGATGGTTACTAAAGAAAGATGCCTCCACGCTCCACAGGCAGACCTAATTTCATTCTGACAGAAGAAAAAGTAAAAGACAAGCAGATGGGGGAAAAGCTGAGAAGAAGAAGAAAAAGAAAGAGGAGGAGGTGACTGAGAGAAAAAGAACACTGTCAAGAACTTTGGTTGCTTGGGTTTGTGGATCGGGACCTTGTTCTCGGGCTTGTATAACTCCTTGATCTATTTCTGGATGAAGACTCCTCAGACTATAATAGCCTTTTAATTAGCTCACCATGCCAGAAAATCCCTCATGAATCACTCAGTAAAGGCCTGCTACTGAAATATCAACGTTCAGTGCTCG
Organism: Bagarius yarrelli; assembly: GCA_005784505.1. Lineage (NCBI taxonomy): Eukaryota > Metazoa > Chordata > Actinopteri > Siluriformes > Sisoridae > Bagarius > Bagarius yarrelli. Next base: position 2,791,947 of record VCAZ01000023.1, read on the forward strand.
TTCATTGGGAAGCAGACCTCTGGACTGTGTTCACGGTTACTGCCTTTTTATGTTGCGTTTCAATGTAATAAAACTTGACAAGTCAATGAACACAATGTGAAAAAATAAATATTAAAGCATAATAATATCCTTGTGATAAACATTTATGTCATGTAAAGACCCTGCCAGTCGTAAAGTTAGGAAAAATAACACGACTACTAATGTAAATACTGTCCCAATACAACTATATTGAGACACTGAAAAGATTTTTGAAATATATATTTTTTTCTTGTCGAACACAATAAAGATGCAAACAAAAGTTGTAAAGGCAAAATTACTGTTTGGGTGACTCCATGTTTAACATATTGTGAGATAAGCACACAAATCTGCCATATATACGTGGGAAATGGTGGCTCATGGTTAAGGTGTTGGACTGCCAACCAGAAGATTGTGGGTTCAATTCCCTGCTCCACCAAGCCACCACTGCTGGGTCCCTCAACCCCCCGAAATTTCTCAGTTGTATGAGATACTGCATTTCATTGGCTCTGTACACGTACCTTGCACAATGACAATAAAGAATCTAAGTCGCTCTGGATAAAAGCATCTGCTAAATGCTGTAAATGTAAGTATTTTACTACATGTATTACACATGCATGTTCCATTAAAAACAAGCCTTTAGAAATATAAAACCTCATTAATTCTTTACTCAGCACTGGTACAGCAGATACTGAGTCCAAGTTACCGTAATCTGAGATTAGTCTCACAAATGTGTTCGTCATCCTGATCAAGCTTAATCGTTTCTAATAAAGGCCTAATATGGAACTGCGGTAGCGATAATACAATAATATTCAGTTCAATTCAATTCAGTTTTATTTGTATAGCGCTTTTCACAATGATGATTGTCACAAAGCAGCTTTACAATTGAAGAAATTATGAAACAGAATTAAACATAAATCAGTTTTGTCCCTGATGAGCAAGCCGGGGGCGACGGTGGCAAGGAAAAACTCCCTAAGATGAGATAGGAAGAAACCTTGAGAGGAACCAGACTCAGCAGGGAACCCATCCTCATTGGGTGAAAAACAGGTTAGCAGGGATCATGAAGTTACATCGTGTGTGTGTGTGTGTAAACAACTATAATCATTAGTCCTTAGAGCAGCCGAAACGTCTTTATGGCGAAGTGGGTCGTCCTAGATCGCCCGGTGATGCCTCATCCGCTGGGCAGGTCACAGGGAAGGGACCCACAGGACGGGCCGGTGGTGGGGTCTGGATCACCGGCTAAAACCGGCTAGTTTGTATTTTCATTACCGTGTCATTTAATAAAAGTTGTACTTACACTTCTATATGACTTTTTTGCTTTAAAAGTTTTTACTAGACAGGAAACTAGTTCAGGTAACAATAATATGAAAGGGGGGGTGGTAGCTGAGTGGCTAAGGTGTTGGACTGGTAATTGTAATATCATTGGTTTGTCAAAATTTACACATTAATTTAACTGCTTAGTTACGACTGAACTAAAAAACATCAGTTCTTTTTGTAATTTCTGGACTTGACTGGACTCAGTAATAAGGACTCAGACCTAAGTCCAACTTTGCTTTTTTTGGACTCGGAAGGTTATGTGGGTGGACCTCATAAATGTAACCAAAAATAGAAAATTGGGTAGACATGATTAATAGATGATGGAACACAAGAGGAAATGAAAAATTCAGACGTGAATTAAAGGATGGTTACAAAAGAAAGATGCCTCCACGCTCCATCGGCAGACCTAATTTCACTCCGACAGAAGAAAATAAAAATAGGTAGTACAGACAAAGGATAAGCGTGATTAATAGATTATTGTTTATTGAGCGATAAGAATTTTGTTGATCATATGTGATCCGATCGAGTGAACGGTCTTATCTTTGAACATTATCATTATCACTGCAATATAATAGATTTTATAATGCATCAGCTACCTTAACTAGGGGGATGCTAGTAACGTAGGACCAATTCGGTTAAATCAACAGTTATAAAAACCAAAAGTGAAAAAGAAAAAAAAAAAGCAAGGCGAAGTTTAGCGTGGGAAAATTCTGAACTAAAAAAAAACAAAAAAAATGTTTGTTGCAAACACGGCAAAATGATATATGCCCAGACGACAACAGCCACCCTGATGAAGTACCACTACACCCAAAGGTAGCATGTCAACCGCACCAGTTTTTCTCTTGTTTTAGCCAAACAAGTCGTTATGTTCAGACGATTTCATTGTGCGAAACGAGTCAGTTAGTAACTAACAGCTAAAAAGAAATAATTATTTAATAATTGGTCATTTTCCCTACATTTAATTGAAAAAAAAAAGGCTTTAATGCGCACAAACAGCTCAAGGCTCCAACAGTTTCCACACTCGCTTGGCACCGATGGCCATTCCATCAAACTATTCATTAATAAATAACAAAAACGATTACGCTTAAGAAACATTTTTATTTTCTTTTTCGGGCCTTACAGACAAAACAGGAGACAGTGAACGAAGGACCAAGCAGCCATTGACGTGGGCTACACGTGACACGCACTAAACCCAGAATTGTCCCAACGCTCAAACCAAATTATAGCACATTCCTTTTTTTTTTCCATAAACTGTTGAACCGTTATCTTATCTGAGCTTCAGTCCGAAGGGTAAAAAAAGCATGTTGGTTTTATCTACCAAAATAAAATCTCACTAGTTTTCCATTATCGCCATGACACACCCTCAAGACATAGAATGCTAAAGAATAAATACACAAGAGATCTGAACTGTGCTAAGTGTGTATTTGTTTGTGTGTAAGTGTGTGTGCGTCACTGGGATGCGAGTCGGGCAGACGGGGCAGCCGGTGGCAGATGGCAGAAAGATGACACCAGAGCCTGATGGGCTGGATGAGGAGAAGTCCTTCTGTCTGTGTGGCATCAGAGCCACGATAACACACACGAACACTCTTCCACCCGATCCCAAACAATCAACACTCAGTTCACCGTTAGAGAGTTCAGAGGTGAATAAATCCGTTAGCAATCAAAGTTCTCAAATTACAGTCAGCTTTGGCGTGGCCAATGTGGGAATTTTTAGAAGTTCTTACATCACCAGACAGAAGCGGATTAAAGCACTTGGTCGAAGCTATTTCGCAAATTGTGCAAATGCTAATTTTTGCAAATTAGCATAAAATTTGTCTAGTTATTAAAATAAATACATAAATGTGTCTGGGTGGCAAAAGTTAACTTAGGCAAAATATTTCGTTAAACACCATGTCGAGTGAATAGGAAATAATTGACTTTAGCTAGCTAACAGTTACATTCATTATTTTACTTAATTTACTGAAGCATTAATAAAGAGGAAATCTGCCTCACATGTAACAGGTATTTACTCATCCATCCATCCATCCATCCATCCAACAGGTATTTACTCATCCATCCATCTATCCATCCATCCATCCATCCAACAGGTATTTACTCATCCATCCATCCATCTATCCAACAGGTATTTACTCATCCATCCATCTATCCATCCATCCATATATCCAGGTATTCCATCATCCATCCATCCATCCATCCTATCCATCCATCCATCTATCCAACAGGTATTTACTCATCCATCCATCCATCCTATCCAACAGGTATTTACTCATCCATCCATCCATCCATCCATCAGGTATTTACTCATCCATCCATCCATCCATCTATCCAACAGGTATTTACTCATCCATCCATCTATCCATCCATCCATCCATCCATCCATCCAACAGGTATTTACTCATCCATCCATCTATCCATCCAATCCAGGTATTTCACCATCCATCCATCCATCAGGTATCCACTCATCCATCCATCCATCTATCCAATCCAGGTATTCTCATCCACATCTATCATCCGGTATTTATCATCATCCATCCATCCATCCATCCATCCAACAGGTATTTACTCATCCATCCATCCATCCATCCAACAGGTATTTACTCATCCATCCATCCATCCATCTATCCAACAGGTATTTACTCATCATCATCACATCCATCCATCCATCTATCCCATATCCATCCATCCAACAGGTATTACTCATCCATCCATCATCCCAGGTATCCATCCATCCATCTATCCAACAGGTATTACTCCATCCATCCATCCATCCATCTATCCAACAGGTATTTATTCATCCATCCATCCATCCATCCATCCATCAGGTATTTACTCATCCATCCATCCATCTATCTATCCCAGGTATTTATCATCATCCATCCATCCATCTATCTATCCAACAGGTATCCATATTTCACTCATCTCATCCATCATCTATCCATCCATCAGATCCATTATCTATCATCCATCATCCATCCATCATCATCCAACAGGTATTTACTCATCCATCCATCTATCCATCCGTATTTATCATCCATCCTATCTCCATCTATCCATCCAACAGGTATTTACTCATTCCATTCATCTATCGATCCATATCATCAACATCCAATCCATCCATCCATCCATCTATCCAACAGGTATTTACTCATCCATCCATCTATACATCCATCCATCCATCTATCCAACAGGTATTTACTCACCATCATCCTCATCCATCCATCATCCACGCCACATCCATCATCCATCATATCAACAGGTATTTACTATTCCATCCATCCATCCATCCATCCATCATCCATCCATCCATCCATCCATCTATCATACACCATCCAACAGGATCCTCATTATATCCATTTCATCAATCATCCATCTATCTATCCACAGGGTTATTTCCTCATCTATCAATCCATCCATCTATCTATCCAACAGGTATTTACTCTCATTCATCTATCGATCCATCCATCTATCTATCCAACAGGTATTTACTCATCCATCCATCTGTCTATCAAACAGGTAATTACTCATCCAAGCATCCAATAAGCATTAATTCATCTATCCATTTATCAAATAGCTATTTATTCATCCATTTATCAGAAAAGTATATATATTTTCAGAAAAAATGTCAGAACTTCTTTTTACATACATGCCAGATATTTAGTAAAGATGCACAATAATGGCTTTATTGGAATTCAGCCAATTAAATAAAAAGAAAAAAAAAAAAAAAAAAAAGCTATTTAGCTATAAATCTAATAACTTTATATCCATCTGTCTATCTATTTCCTGGAGGACACGGCGTCCGTGATTTTCAACAAGAATGTCAAATTTGGACATGTCTGACCATAGAACGCGTTTCCATTTGGAATGAGTCCACTTTCATTGAGACTTGGCCCATTTGTTGTTATAAATGTCCAATTGTGAATAAAATATTGTCCCGTGTGATATAAAAGTCTTAGTTTTCATTTTATTCTAACTTATAAAACATCCCAATGTTTTATTTTTTAATTCCTGAACTTACGTTAAAGTTATTAAAGCAATAGAGTGGTTCAGTTCTGATGAAGTTCTGTTAAAAACAAAGTAGTTCTTATGGTGTGTTGGAAAAAAAGAAATAGCTAGTTAGCGAGGACGAGTTCCACAATCTCTGCAATGTTTTTAATGATGTTCTGAGACCTTATCAGACACCAGAAGCTCCAGTCCTCAGAAACTTGCAGCTCTGCACCATTTTGGCCAAACATAGTCTGTCCCAGAGGACATGGGAAATGACGACAGAGATTTTACACAGGAAAGCGGCGCTAATTGTCTATGTGTTTGGTACAGATGAACAGGAAATGCCGAAACCTGACAGACTGGCAGCCTTTAACTGACGTCCTCCTTGTGGACAAGCGGTTATGCTCAGAGTTGTATGTGCAGCCCCACGCCAGAGGCTTAAACTTCAAGCTTGTTAGAAAGCGGAAAGACATTCAGCTAAAAATAGACTGTGAACTGCTGATGACAGGTCTGCCTGAGGTCACCTTGCTTCGACTCACTGAGAGGTGGCAGGAGGAAAAGAGGTCCAGACAGAGCAACACTGAGGAATGAATGACAGGGAGGGAGACAGACAAAAAAAAAAAAAAAAAAAAAAAAAAAAAAAAGTGTGTGTGACTGGAAGAGCAGCGTGGCCATTAACGTCTCATTTTAGCAGCCCTTAAGTGTCCTAAGCTTCTGCTCGTTAGCCTTTTATACTGCCTGTTAATATTTCTGCTCTGACTATATACATCACCTCTCCGTCCTACGTCCTGATAGTGTTTATGTTTCCTGTTAAGAAGAGTAATGTATTGAAAATAAAATCACTGCAAAAAAAGGAAGTCGAAAAAAAGGAAGTGGTAGTGCAGTGGTTAAGGTGTTGGACTGCAAGTTAGAAGACTGGGTTCGATTTCCAACACCACCAAGTTACAACTGTTGGGCCCCTGAGCAAGGCCCTTAACCCCCCCCACCCCCCCCCCCCCCCCCCCCCCCCAGTTGTTTAGTTTTTAAAACCCCCCCCCCCCAATATAAGTCGTCTGGATACGTCTACCAAACGCCATAAATGTTAAAAAAAAAAAAAACCTTGCAGGATGAGGATTTACATCATCATCATCATCATCAGTAATAAAAAACAATGGCAACAATCACACTTAACTTAGATAAGTATTGTTATACAACTAAAAACAATACTAATAAATACAGTAACAATTACTGACAGTACAGATTATTATTATCCTTTTAATAGTATTGACTACAAATCAGACTGATAAGTAAAAAGGTTTTGTTATAAAATTATTATATTATTCAAAATGTTACCTAAAGGATTAGCATAAACAGCTTTTGTGTATATATATATATATATATATATATATATATATATATATATATATATATATAAAAACTTTTTGATACCTTTTTATTTATATATTTACTTTGTATATAATATAAATATATATAATAAAAAAATACAATTAATTTAATTGCAAACATTAGAATTAAAATTAATAAAAAATAAAGAGTTCAGATGTTCCCAAATATAAAACAAGGGTTCGAGGTGAAAACGTCGACTACTATTTAAAAGTTTTTCGTGCAAAACTACAGACACGCAAATGAAAGCAGTAGAGAAAAAACAATGCGAGTGTGAATAATGGCCAACGGCTTCTGTGATGGACGCCCACTTACTGTTGGACCGTCCACTATGGTCAAAACACTGACTGACGAGCTCCATGTGCTCACCATCTACCTGAATCTGCCAAGTGCCCGGTGCCGGCAGGAACTAAGTGTCTGGCAGGAAGTATGGCAGTTGGACGTGTAGTGAGGGATGGTCACTTTCCTGCAGCCCCATTGAGTGCATAATTGGTCCAACCATACACACACACACACACACACACACACACACACACACCATTCAACACGGCTTTAGTTCGCACCGGTATACACACAACTGCCAAAGACAAACACAAGCTTATAGTTAATCATTAAAAGTTAATGCTAATTTATTACTTCTTTTATTTACAATAAGAAATGTAAATAAAAATGACCACCATTGTAAAGAATGAGTAAGAAAACTATAGTTTAAAAAAACGTAAAAAAATTAACTGTATTTGTTTATTTATTTATTTCTTTACTTTTAATCCTTTACTTGTGTACATTTTGGTAATGTTTAATAAAACTCATCAGTGCTATAAATACTGGAGATATTTTTTTTCTCGATAGTGTGTCGATATTTTAATCTCTGGTATCGATACATGGATAAATTTTACCCTTTTTACCCTGATTTATGGTTACATTACTATTTAATTTTAAATCTTCAGTGTATTTCTTAAATGACTTTCCCCTCCACTCCTGTAGTTGGCGCCGACACATCTGACTAATGAAACAAAAATGGCGGGGAAAAAATTAGGGTGTCTCCGGATTTGCTTTTGTTATATATATATTTTTTATTATTTTTTTTTTTAAACGTACTATTTATTTTTTTAAAGTATTGCAATATGTATTGTATTGCTATATAAACTGGTGCTATAATCACGAGTGTATATAACAATACAAAATACTCGTATGTCAAATCAATTTTTCCCCATTTAAATGCCATTAATTTGTTCCGGGTCTCCAGAAAAACACTGCAATTTATTGTTACATGTTTTTCAGTGCAGAAACTTATAAATAACGAAAATATTGTATAAAAACAATCCAATAGGATGTACTGTAATAAACTGGTTTTATTAAGTATAATGTACAGCATTTACCTTGAAGATCAGACGACTCCACTTGCTAACGCTGACGCTAATGCTCTGACTAGCTATCGAGTGACACACGGGATGCTGGGTGGATGTGACGGCGTTAACGGGGCGTTCGCAGTTGGGTGTCTTAAGCTCACAGCCCAAATTTTATAAAAAAAATAAATAAATCGACTGAGAGACGACTCGTATCTCGAAAAACTTGTTAGCTAGGACACTCGTAAGTTAAGGTACCGCTGTATTATGATATACTGTATCGTGGCCTATGTACGGTGATGTGTCATAAGGCCCTTGCCAATACACAGCCCTCCAATTCATGTCTTATTAATAAATCTAGACCGCTTCACCGCAGTGAATTTAATTACCGAACAATAAAAAGTATTAATAACATCGTTTAACACGCCGATGTTTTATTGCTGCCACTTCTCTCATTATCCCTTACTTTTATAAGCTGTTATTTTTACGTTCGGCTTTAATCCTCGTATTGTCTACGAATAACCATGCAACTTTTGTTCTTCAACTTCACTGTCGCTATTTACGATAAATTCTCACCACGTTGATTTTGAGCAATTACGGAAAAAAAATTAAACCATAACTGTAATATAAAAATCTTTAAAATTGCTCAATTTCGACCTCAAGACAACCGGAAGGTCAAGACAAGAAAATCAGGCAAATCGAAATCGAGTGTGATCTGGAGACGAAAGCATTTTTTTTACGTTAACAGAAGCATGGAACATCAATTCATACACACTTAATCTGTTCTAGAAGCTTTTTAAGATGGACTGTCATCTATATTATTCTTCGAAAAACAAAGCGATCCTTTAAGTAACACCTAAAAGTAAAATTCTGCACTTTGTATATTCTGCTCATACAAGACCATCAGATGGAAGACCGCTTATGTGGAGCGCTGAGCTCTGGCCACTCATGGCCCTTCATCACTTCCTGATTATAGCTGTTGAGCTTTCAACAGGTCGCGTCTATACTAGTCTGTCTGCGTTCCGCACGTGTTTACAGGCCACTTAGCAGTCACTCCACAGACACCACAGTCAGTAAGGAACGACCGTCAGCACTTTGTTCCTCCCATTAGCCTCCGCTTCCATATACTGCACCCTCCAGTTGGTCATCCACCAGGGAACACATCCACCATTACCAGCATCACTCACACAGCTGATATGCTAATAGTGGATATTTGTACAGCCCTTTTGTGCAGAAAATGCAACAATGCAAGTTATTTAAGCTCCCTAACTTAGAACTATATTAGAACCTGGGCACGCCAGTGCATGCATTTCACCCAGCAGACCTTACCTATCTCATTAAACATGTTATTCCCAAAGGCTTACTGCAGAGCAACTTTGGACATAATGACAGATGGTTGATGTGTATGTAACTGTCTTGAAGAAGATCCATAATAGGAAGTGAGGGAGAAATAAGGGGCGGTGCTTGTAAAAAGATATGTTGAATGGGATCTCAAATGGCGGCCATTAGTGAGGGTGCAAAGCATTTACGGAGTCCATTTGCCATCTGATGAGAAACAATTAGTCCTAAAATAATGTGCATTTTTGTTACGCAACAGCTGAAACGAGGCCCTTGAAGCCCATTTCCTCCTGGCATAGTTCTGGTCATTAACACCAGCATGTCGTCTAAAAGGTTGATGTCGTTCTTGTTGTTGTGGAAAAAAAAAAAAAAACGTAGCAGGTTTGCAAAAACAAACAAACAAACAAACAAACAAACACTGCTTTTCCTCCATGCCTATTCTCTCCGTGCCTGCAGGGGGCGATGGAAATTAGCAGGACCGCACATTGTTTCTCTAATAACCTGCCAAAAGGCTGATTACTCCAGTAATGGTTGTTGGACATGGTATAAACACATTTCTGCAGTCTTGCCTTTGAGCTTTTTAGCTTTTCTGGTTGATTTTTTTTGTTGATTTTGATTTCCAAAAGCCAGATGAGGTTCTGAGTTTAGGCGACAGAAGGAAAAACCTGGGGGTAAATTTAGTGTTTAAATCATCTGTTGTGTTTCCAGATTGTTTTTACGCAGTCTGGCTCTCTAGTGTGGTCCAATTGTATTAAAAAATACGATAAGACCCTGATTGCGACCAAACTCCATGAAAGGAACCAAACGTGGTTTTTATTATGAGTAAGAGAGCTGCATGTGTTTTAATGTGTGATTGGCCTCAACTGAGACCGTGATTGAAAAATGAGAAACAGAGGACAGAAATAGAGTGTTAAATATCCATGGGGAAGAAATAAATGGTGGGCACAGTTAACAAAACAAGTAGAACTCAAGGCCAAACCTGTCAATGCTTCTGCCGCCAACAAGTCTAGACCCGCATCACTAATTCGTATGCCAGAAATATCCCTAAAACATGCTTTAAACAGGAGGACGGCTATTGAAGAAAAACAAACTATTTCAGGCATCTGACCTTGCTGTGATCATAAACCAGTTTGGATCAATTCCAGAATCTAATCATGTTGTCTGCTGGTTACAAACATAATTCTATATAAACATTCGAGCACTTGATTCTTGAAATATCACACAACTGAGTATCGCTGATGGAAGTTTTAATAAAATTCCATCAGCCAATCATGATTTTATGATAGCTGTATTATAAAGTTTTTCATTATATAGTCGGAAGTTTGTAGACACTTCACCCTCAGATCTATATGTGGTCTAGCAATGTGTTGCCTCAAACTTGGGCTTCATAAAGACATGCTAAAGTTGCACCTCAGACCTTCTCACTTAACACCAGTGTCTAATCTCACTTTTGCACTTTGGAGCTGAAGGATCAGAATTTCCACATCCATGCTTCAAAATATAGTGAAAAGTCTTTTTAGAGGGGTGAAGCTTATTCCAACAGCATACATCTGGAATAAGCTGTCTAAAATCACATTCTTGTGATGGACAGATGTGCACAAATGTTTGAACATACAGTGGATCCCCAATTCACTTTTTAATATTAAATGTGAACCCAAACAGAATTGAATTAAATTTGCCGGTTGCCATGGTGTAGAGGGTTAAGGCGCCCGGGCTACCATGCGCAGTTGCTCTCCGGCGACCCGGGTTCGATTCTTGCTCGGGTCCCTTCCGGCCCCACCTCCCCACTCTCTCCCCCATTGCATCTCTGTCTGTCTGTCCTATAAATAAAAGAAATGACGAGAAAATACAACTACTTGGTATCAACTACTGGATCCGCTCATGGTATCAATCTATACACGACTGTGCCACTGAAGTTATAAACTCAAAATATTAAATGCTTTCAAAAAAGCTTTTATAAAAACCCAACCTGCAGACACTGAGCAATGATGTGATGTGTTATAATGTCTGCTAAAAGCTGGTTTAGGTTTCACTACTGCTGCTGTTCCGCACTACAGCCTGATGAGGACATGTCCTGTTTATCATTTAGCACATGAAGGCAAACACTACCTCAGCAGCATTCAGGCATTCAGCTGACTGGGTAACACTGTTGTCTGTCTTCTGAGAGAGGCGGGTGTGCGGCGAAACGTCCTGGGGGACTGTCTTGTTGTATGCAGAAGAAGAGAGTGATGTCATAAACTCCTGGCACTACGATAGCACAAATTACACCAACACCTCAATCGCAGCACCTCCCCTTTTACAGAGTCCACTATGGCTGTGTATTGAAAAGGGTCTCACAATACGATCCATATCGCAATACAATATTAGATTAGATTGGATTCAACTTTACTGTCGTTGTGCAAGGTACGTGTACAGAGCCACCGAAATGCAGTTAGCATCTAACCAGAAGTGCATAAGTGGCTTATTTACAATAAATAGCAGTGTAATAAATAAGGGTATGAGGTTGATAATTACAGAGGTAGGGGTAAATAATGTAAAGAAGGTGCAGTAGTGTGTGTATATATGGTATCTATAAGGGTGTATATAGTATAATACGGTTATAGCAGGCAAAGAACGACATAACGGATAAACAGTATCACAAGATAATGCAATACTAACAAAAGGCCAAAATACACTAAATACCTTGTTTTTTCCTCCATGTTCGCTTCTGAGACAAGTTCATGTGTCAGCAACAACTACAGGAGCCGGAGGAGGAGGTTGTTTAACACACTGAGGTTTTTAATTACGAATTCACGTAATCGTAAATCAGTATGAACCGTAATTTAAACGTGTAGCGATATTTAAGGTTACATTTACATATATAGCATTTGGCGGACACCCTTATCCAGAGCGACTCACATTTATCCCTTTATTTTAGACAGCTGAGCAATTGGCCGTTAAGGGCCTTGCTCAGGGGCCCAGCAGTGGCAATTTGGTGGTGCTGGCAATCAAAGCCCGATCCTCCAATTAGCCTTAACGACTTGTGTTATTATATCTCCCTATCCCCCCCTTCGATAATTAATCGTCCGTAATTTATAAAATAAATCTTCAGAAAGATTTGCAATCGAACCCTGATCCTCAAATTAGCGGCCCAACACCTTAAGCACTATTACTTCCCCAAAGGTAAGAATATACATGTTATTTAGCTGTATCGATATAAACAACTTAATGAAATCAGTTACATTCATCCAGCTGGGGAACCATAACCAAACCAACAATCGTGGTGCACAACACATGACCATGTCACCTTATTAGAGAACCAAGTTATGTCATTATGCCGGGTTACACAATTTCTCAGCAGTCATCACAAGTGTTTAACCCACTTGTAAACAGACAAGTCTCTAGAGCAGGAAACAGGGCACTTGTTTCTTCAGAAATGCATACGAAGGTACAGAAGAATCATCAGTACGACAAACTAAGACAATCATTTAACACCAATTTAAACATTGATTGATTTAAGCATCCAGGAGTGGTATTTAACCAATGGAAAAAAGATCCAAGTGGAACCAAGCAGGTGGTGTTTCAGGTGTTATCGGAACTGCCAGAACTCTGGTGTGCCTTGTGGCTCTGCTGTGCATCCAAACAACAGAACAAACCGTTCAATATCTTGTACGGGCACAACCCTGAGGGTCAGCTTACAGATACAAACAACTTCATCAAGTGGTTGGCAGGTGCTAACCGGTTTCCTGAGGTTCCAAGCATGGCGGACACTTCACTTCAATCAGCTTTATGGAAACTGTTCTGAACTGTGCTGTCAGATAACATTCTTGTGTCACCAAGACCAGTGCAGGTCTTACAGGATCTGTAGTCTAAAGCTAGTTACGTTTATCGCATTTATTTTTCCTCAGCCAACTGAGCAGCCGAGGATGAAGGGCCTTTCGTAAAGGTGGTGAGGGGGTATCAAACCCATGAACTTTCAATCAGCACTTCTAACACCTAACCCACTGATCTGCTTACATATTTTATTATGCAAGACTGGAAAGTCAACATCACTGGAGGTAAATCCATGCTTTTCACACACGCAGATGCTATAGATGAGCTTTACTGGGTAATTAAGACTGCGTGACGCACGTCTGTAAAAGAGTAGGCATGCGGCGTCATGATTTTATCTGTCAGTGTGGTGACAAACAGGATGGATGAGTCAGAACGGAGGAGCTCATTTGCACTCTCACATCCTCTTGCATACTGTTCAGAAAAACAGCAATCACCTATGAAGCTCTCGCTGAGAAAGCAAACACACACACACACTTCAGCACTGATTTACGAACGGTTCATTCACAGGCTTTTTGAATGAAGAGGAAGTTGTTTACTGAGGAACGTTTCAGTGCAGAATATTAAAAAGGCCAGGGCCTTTTAGTCATCGCCACATCAGTCTGTCAAAGAAAAAACACAAACTGGGCTATGGAACATCGATGATTTACATGATGGACTGAAAGTTCTCCTCCGTAATGGAACTTCGGAAACTTTACAGACATATGGACTTCTGAAGCATGCAAGGGTGTGTGACGACATGCCTTTCTTTTTTTCTGACTGGTGATTAGCATGGATTTGTCTCTTCAGTTTTGTTGTTTATCCTGTTTTTTTTCTTTTGTTCTGAAATATAGATACAACTCGATTTGCCATCTGTTCCCTAATCAAAGCACTGAATTAAAAACCTCC
>VCAZ01000023.1:2811027-2821027 GCA_005784505.1 Bagarius yarrelli
TATGACCTGGTGAACAGAAAGCGCATTTATTATTTATGAATAGATTGAATTCATGCACTTCATAGCGAAACTAGCCTGGAAATGTGCTACAAAGACTTGCGCTGAAAGGACACAAGAAGGAAATGGCTGACGTTATGACTATCTCTCTCTTTTAGCTTAGCTGCAAGTATAGGCTACCTGTAGCTAAATGTATGAACGCTCGGAATATCACACACACACAGCTGTCCCCAGATGAGGACGGGTTTTTCTTTGAGTCTGGTTCATTTTAATTGGCACCATGTAGTTTTTACTTGCCACCATTTTCTTATTGGAACAAATATAAATTTAATTTAATTTAATTGTTTTAAATTTGTTTTTTTGTAAAGTTGCTTTGAGACAATTGGTGCGTTCACACTTGCAGTTTGATTTATTTGGTCCGGACCAGAAAGAAATTGGACTGCTTTGAGTTTATAATGGCATTTTTTACAGTAAACCCTAAAAATACAGAAGCTAAAGGCATAGTGATACGTTTACAACCTGATTGGTCAGCTTTCTATCCCAAACAGACGCTTATTGTGTGGAGGTACGAGTTGCGCTGGTGATGTTGCGTTATTGAAGCGGTGGTGGAGAGTCAGAAAACCCTGAAGCGCCGACTTTCAAAATCACGCCCCTTCACTCACTCACTCTGGTTGAAAGTAGGGGGCTGCAGGTAGTACAGCTCCCCCTAGTGGATAATAAAAGTGTGCAATAATTGTGGTTGGATTCAACAATCGCAGTTAGATCAAATAACTGATTTTACGATTATTTAATTGTTACAGCCTTAATAGGCAACACAAGTCCTTCGATGAGACGAATCAAGCAGTTATACAGAATTAGGCATTCCGTCCTTATAAATGAAAAAACACATACAAGAATACTATTCATATATAAGAATCAGGTATTCCGTCCTTATAAATTGAAGAATTGCATTTAGAATTGTATTTGCTTTGCACTTCACGTGACATCACATGGTGTTTTTGGTCCGGTTAGATATTTTTGGTCCGAGTCCTGTACATATATCCATCTTCTTATCGGCCTCGGTTCCGCAGCTGATCAGCGGATGGCAAAGTTCACACTTACTCAAATAAACCGCACTAACCGAGCAATTGCACCAAAGTTCTTTTCAATGGAAACAAACATGAAGTGTTTGAAGCGCTATACAAATAAAATTTAATTTAACAACACGAGTTTTTTTGTAACCTGAACAAAGACCTATGCAGTGGAAGTGCCACAAAATTCCACAGAATGTGTCAACACTTTTGGAAGGAGATTATCATCTAGATTGTTTTCTTTAGAACAGAAAACTTGAAAATGGAACTAAGTTGAATGTCCAAAATGTGAAAGAAAGGAAGAATTGCTGGTAAATTGCTGTAATGTACATACACTCAAACTGATTAACTGCAGCGCATTGTTGGTGATTGTTTAATCTTACCTTGTCGAAAGTTCGCCAATAACATGGAGACGTGTTTGGAGAGCCGGTCCCCCTGAACAGTTTGTACAATAAGCCTGCACATTCCTCTCAATTAGGCAAGAATCTCTTACATGTGAGTCTCTCTGACGTCAATTTTGTACCTTCCCAGACTCTCTTGTCCTCTCAAGCTTTTATATAACCCCCATTTTTTTTTGGCAGTCTGTACCGGTCGTGGGACTACAGTTACAGAGAGGGTGGAGACTCCTATCATTCACTCACACACACACACACACACACACACACACACACACACACACACACAGTCTCCCTTTCTCGGTTTGTCTCTTTCACACACATTTTTTAATTCTTGCTATAAAAGAATCTTCACAGAGAAGGCTTTAGTCTACAGTTGCATGAAAACAATGCACAAACCTGTCAGAATAGAAAGTTTCTGAGGCTGATCATGCCCTGAATTTCAGACTAACACCCCGCACACCTAATACTAAACGTAATTAAGCGCTATTTTGGGCATGTTAAGACTCATTCTGGATTACATTTTTTTCTTAATAGTGGGTCATAAACATGGCACACGTTTTAAAGTCTCAAGATGCTGCTGATTAGTAGGGGTGGGAAGTGGAACTCTAAAGTGCAGAAGTGTAGCGTCCGGACAGTCTGTTGTGTGCACATAACAGATGTATGATGGCGGCAATGGAATGGCAGATCAGTGAAAAAGATTTAGGTTCGGTCTGACTCAACATTAATAAACAATGTATCTTTAAAAACACCTATTTAGTTTTAGATATTTTGGGGGTATTTTTGTCTTTATTGATAGAACAGGTAGATGAAATGGGGGAGATAGAGAGGGGGGGGGCAGAAAGGACACGAATAAAACTAGGGTCGCCGGAGCGCAACTACTTGCGCATGTGGGTGCCTTAACCCATTACATCACAGCGCCGGCCTTAGTTATTTCCTTAAAGCACTTGAAAAGTGACCTACTCCCACATGGATAGTATCCAATGAGGAAGGAACGACTCCCTGTAGTTAAACTGCACTTCTTTAACATCAGCCAAGTTAAAGATTAACTGACTTGAATGTACTTTTTAATAGTCGGGAAGTGCGTACTTACTTATATGTAGTAGTTTAAGTAGTATGTGATTTCAAACAAAACCATAGTTTTAGTTACCGATAGCACATCCAATATGGCTGTTGCTGCTAAAATGGGAATATTGTACAATGCTAAAGGCAAATGTTTCATATTTCCTGTTGATGCTTTGTATATTTGTTGTTGACTTGCCAAAATCACTCATTTGTTTTATTTATAAAAGATCTTGATTGTAAATTTATTATGGGTCACGACAGATACAGATTCTTACAAATCTGCGTTGAAACAAAAGATGCATCAATAATCGTTTTAGAATCGCAACACATGGTTATCGACTCGAATCCTGAGACATTCCCACCACTACTGATTAGCTAAATGAACTGAAGTAGGTTCAAACTTGAATTAGTGAAAATTGATTATAGGTATTCAATAAATGAAAGTTTGTCAATAGTTTTAGGATGCAACAATACTCTCTAAACCATACGGCTAAACAGACACTTGACCATCACACTCGTGTATAGGTCCTTTAACAAACTGTTCGTAGCAGGTAATCGTACAAAATGTGGATGAATCTTAAATGTCCTTCAGAGAACCCTGACCTCAACCCCACTAAACAGCTTCGCGTTGGATGCGTTGTATTGTATTCCGAGAGTGTACCACAAATATTCATCCCAAATAAGTGCCCGACTTCACCAATGCTCTTGGGGTTAAATGACCTGAAATCCTCATTGCCAAACTCCAAAGTTCACAGAAGAATTGGAGGCAAAGATATAAACTAAAATGGGCTAACAAAACACGAATGTTTTTTGATGATAGCGAACCATTGCGCACTCCATTTCTTCCTGGCCTCATGTGGAACATGTTCAGCAAACAAAACCGTGCACTATGACATCCCTGAAAGACGCTGCTTTTTTATTATGATTCCCAAAGCTTTTCGCCTGACCCTGAAACTGCAGTGTGTAATTGATTTGATTTATAATGCAATAAATAAACCCTCTGCTTTAACTCGACTATCTACACTGTTTTCTTTTAATTACACGTACGATTTACTAAACCTTTCTGTCTTGCTGTTTGTTGACAATGAATTACACCGAAGGAGGATTTCAGCCTGAGTTCCAGTTTTTAGCGGTTTGTTTTGTGTCTGTACACTCCTACAGAATGAGGATCTAACAGGGTTTAGGCAGGTCTGTAAGCTCCCATCTGATGTCAACAGCCATTTCAAAACCAGCTAATCCACACGCTGGCTGGATTTCAGACGCAGATAGAGAGTTCGATAAAGTCTTGTTAAGTAAAGTAGGGCAAAACTACTTGGTGCAAATCACCACATGGTTCGAATCCAGACCAAACTTCTTTCTGCAAATGGCCAACCAAAAATGTGCCCATATGACCCATGGTGTGTAGCAGAGTTTTTCCAGGTTATCTTACTCACCAGCAGGAAGGATGACCCTGACTTACCCCACCAACATATAAGGCTTGTTTAACAGCCTGCTTATTTCCTTTCCCAGCTCCACGAGCAAGCTGTACCGACGATGACGGCTATAAAACAACAGAAGCAATTGAGGACAGAGGGTGACATGACCAGCCTGCCTCTTTCCTGAGGTACTTCCTGAGGGCTCTACTCAGCCCTGTGGCACCCTCCTCTGCTGCACAACACATACTACCACTCTGGCATCCTGTCATAAAAAAAAACATTCTTTTTTTGGGACTGTTCTCTAAAACAATACAAGCTCCTGTCTCCCACTCTGTCCCACTCTGTACCTTTCCCCATTCCTCTCATCTCACTTAAAACAGTTTCAGTCATGAGTCGCAGGGAAGGAAACAGTGAAACCTTCCAAAAAACACAGTCAAAAGCTTATGAAAGTCCTTTGCTGTTGTTTTGTTGCCTAGGATGCAAAGAAAATTAGTCAGTTAACTGCAGTATCAAATCTTACCTGACTTCAGTGACTCAGCCAGTCCGTACAACGAGTAGCAAATCACCAGCATGGAATAAGCTGATTTTATATCCTGGCTAATCTTTGTTTATTCACAGCTGACTGGCTAAGTAGAAAAAAAAAACCCTTCTTAATAAATTCAACAAAACAGTTTTGAACTACACACATCGCCTGAACATTCGACCAGAAGACAACTGCAAGGTTGAACGTGGACCGGTTAGTAAAATTGATTGCATCCAGTTTTAACACCATGCAGCTTTCTTCAGGTCAAGTTGGACACATTCGTATAGTTTTTACAATATAATTATTCATGTAATTGCTCAAACTTAACATGGCGTAACCCAGAATTGGGTTAATTTTCTATTTTATGAGCTGTTAAAACAGGAAGATTAATGTTGCATGGTTGATATGAGGGACATTACATGGCTTAAAACTAAGATTTGTGGATTCCTGACCACCAGACATACATTCTTGTTGCACGTTACATTTATGTTAAACTCACTTATCTGAAAAGGGGTTTACCCCAGAGTTTGGTGCAAGTCCTTCAGTAGCCACAAGATCCCCAGTGACGTCACTGAGCCACTAATTTTGCTGCACAGATTACCCCTATCCAAAATTGTATACTTTATTACTATATAGTAGGTAAAACTAAGTATGAAAAGTGTTAGAGTCCTAGGTGCGAACACCTTAGTATGCGTACCTATCCCATGAGGACCTCATGCAGACAATGCGCACTTGAAGTGCTTGCTTTAAATCAAAAAAATGTTTCTTGTAAAATTGCACTTGAAGTTTTAATATCATTTAAGTTCATTCCAACTTTAAAATTTGCACTGCTGTGACGTGTCGGGTCAACATCAAAATAGTGACTGGTGGTACATCCAATTCCATTCATATTACGTGTAAGCTTGCTATAAAGCGTACTTTCTTAACGGCAAATTTTTTAATTGCCGCTAACTCGAAAGTGAAAGTAAAATGCGAACAGGCCTTTATAAGCTGACTAAAAGCGAAGGAAAAGTGAGTAAAAGAGCGACAAACACCCGTGCTTTCATTAACAGCGTTGTCACGTGTCAGTTATATTATGAAAAATATTTCCTCAACCTCACAACCCTAATTCACCTCACCAAACTTGGCAGAGTTCCTCAGACGGTTGGACCGATGAGGGATGTGTTTTTAAAACCGATCCGAATTTGGATTGTCCTAAAGTAAATGAACAAATTTTTTTTTTAAATGGCTATTTACTAACTTTAATACTAATTATTGCAACATGGAAATGTGATGTATCAAAAAGCGGCGGCGAAAGGTATTATACAGCAATTAGATGACATTACATGCACGCCTAGCCCAAAAACAGATGCCCGGCAATTGAGAAGAACTGCCCAACTTTTAGCCCAGAAATTAGCAGGCCAATGTACCAAACATGGAAGTGAAAATCTTCTCATCTCTTCAATAATATAAAAGTTCATCAGTTCTTCAGCTTCTTTACCATCATTTACATTCGTACACATCAAAAAGTCTATTTAGTTCGAAGTGATTCCCAAAAACATCTTTTTTAAAAAGGTAGCACTTAAACCGTACTAATTAGAGGACCCAAGTTTTCTTGAGCACGTTGGCGATATTCTTCCCAAAGCTAAAGAGGAAAATGCGATAATAATAATAGCGCAGTCACAATAGTCTGTATGACAAGTAGAAGATAGCCATTACTTTCATTGGAGAGATGCTTTAATTATAAGCAAGGTTTCAGAAATGGAGTCTCTTCATGTTGACGTAGATCACAAACCCGCTAATTAAGAAGCGGATGTCTGACGGGTACTAGTATGCTGCACCCAGGGGGTAACCGGTATGAAAAGACTTGCATGTGTAATTATGGGCTCACGGCTCTTATTTTAAACCATGCTTGCAGCTGAAAGCACTGTGCAAACTTTAGCACTCCTATATTTTGACATTTCCTTATTGCGAAACGCTTTCAAGGAACAGAACCACTGAACACCAGGATGTGATTTGATAACCACGGCGAAGTTAAACAGCATGTTAACAACAGCGCGTGGATTATCCAGACTGTGGGATTCTAAGTAAAGTAAATACTCAAACACATACCGTTTGTTTAACTTTAAAGAATAAAAAGGCTATTATTAATCAATCATCAATAACTGATCAATAAGACTGATCTTATTGCGATTTGATTGATCAATTGTTCTTGTTACATCCTATGGAGTGTGAATGGAGTTAGGTTTCCCTGGCAGGTAAAGATGGCCAGCAGCTTTGCAAGGTATTTCTTGGTTACATTTGAGTTTTACCTCCTTTCAAGATTTTGTGATGAAGAGGTCACACAACTAAATATAATATATATATATATTCAACTTTATTGTCATTGTGCAAGGTACGTGTACAGAGCCAATGAAATGCAGTGTTTTTTCGCATATCCCGTCTTAGTAAGTTGGGGGTCAGAGCGCAGGGTCAGCTATGATACAGCGCCCCTGGAGCAGGAAGGGTTAAGGGTCTTGCTTAAGGACCCAACAGTGGTTGACTTGCCGGTGGTGGGGCTTAAACCCAGGTGTTTCTGGTCTTCAGCAACTCAGCACCTTAACCATTTGAGCCACCACTGCCCCCTAAACTATTAAGTTAAATTATAAATTCAGCCAATCCTGACTTTTTTTTTGCAAATTTGATTAACCAATTCCCAGCATGAAAAAACATGAATGCTATTTGCACAGTATCGCTGTTTACTTGTCTTAGCTGCACATTGTACAATCTGGTTGGCGCTACTCAATGTTCTGTCAAGCGTTATGTTCCGTTCTTTATTGTCTGTCTTATGCAATGTTTGTATTGTTTATTGCACTGTCTGTTCTGCACTGTTCTGCACCAGGTTGCACACATTCACTTTATGTTTGTTCTGTTCAGTGGTTCTTTGTTGTTTTGTGAAATTCTGTGTTTTTCTGTGTAGCACCAGGGGGTCCTGGAGAAACGTTATTTTATTTCACTGTGTACTGCGTCTGCTATAGATGGCTGAAATGACAATAAAGATCCTTGAACTTGAACATGACCCCAGTACATCACCAAACACACTTCTTTGATCCTTTTTTAAGCCTGCAGACGTGTGCAATTTTCATTTGATACCCCAATTTTGTTTACTGAAAAAATTGTTTTCTTCTATCAAAAATGTATCAGTAAAAAATATTAGAAAATCAATTATTAGTCATTTATTTTTCCAGCATTTGATTAAAGAAACTGAATCGAATGTCAATCTTTAACAGAAATAGTTTTTCCAATCTTTTATACAGCATGTTAGTATCAGTGTGTCCTCTTTGGCCTCAGATTCTGGTTTTTACCTGACAGCAATAGAACCCAATAAGGTAGTCTGCTGTTGTAGCCCATCTACCTGCTAATGTAATGCTTTTCTGTGCACCATGGCCGTAAAGAGTTATCATCAAAACCAGCATATAACGCTTATTTTTTGGCATTCTATGCAACATCCCCAAGAGGTCAGCAGTTTCCAAACCATTCCAAACCATCCTAACTGGTGCCAACAATCGCAAGATCTGGACATCACATTTTTCAAGGGTTCGACGCGAACATAACCTGAAGCTCTTAACCTGTATTTGCGTAAATTTAACCAATTTACACTGTGCTGCTGTCACATGACCGGGCAACAGCATGGATAAATTTTTAATGTCCGTATGAATTTTTGGGGGCTGTCAATGTTTTTCTATTTCCCAAGAGAAAATACTTCCTCCCTGAGAATGTGAACTTCAGGTGGTTCTCTGCCTACTTCAAAATCCTTGTGGTAATTAATTTCAAAGTCAGCATGCTTTTACAAATCCTTCAACTAACGGTATTACCTCAGTGTTTAACCTGCTGAAGACCAAATTATTACCCCTTATTATTACAGTTATTACAGTATTTGATTTTTTTCCCGCTCTAAACAGCTGGACGGCAGGTAGCATGATGTGACACCAATGTTGAGGGTTATTCCTGGCAAGGCGTCAGTCAGCGAGGCCCTGCTTACAAATAATCCGCCTTCACTCACCTGACTAGTTGTCTAATGAGAATAAGGACCGTGTGTTTTCCCACCATTTGCAGTAACACACCGTTTGCACAGCTTGCACGTCAGGTCCTCTTGCCAAATTCTGCGAATCAGAGTTTATGTAAACAGACATACAAGGTGGCGGTACATCTCCGAGGATAACACACACTTTTCATTCAATGCAGGAGGGTGGGGGTGGCGGGTGTCGAGCTTAAACCCAGGCAGATCTCATGATCAATCCAGTGGCTATAAAGCTTCATTCATACAGGCAGCGATAGAGGAAAGTCAGAGTAATAATGTTTATCTGTGTATTAATTATTACAGTGTTTTAATACAAGAGGAAAACAACCTGGAACAATTAATCGATAATGATCGTTAAAAGAGAGAGAGAAAGACGCAGCGAGAGAGACAGAGACAAAAAGATACAAAGAGATAGAGAGAGTGAAAGAGAGAGAGAGAGAGAATAAGAGAAAATGAGAAAGACAGGAAGAGAGAAAAAGGCAGAAAAAAGAGAGAAAAAGACAGAAAGAAAGAGTGAAAGAGACAAAACGATCTAGAGAGAGAGAGAGAGAGAGAGAGACAGAATAAAGAAAATGGTAAGCGAGAGGGAAATAGAAAGAAAGAAAGAGCGAGAAAGACAGAGAGAGAGATAAGTGAGAGAAAGACAGAGAGACAGAGACAAAAAGATACAAAGAGAGAGAGAAAGAGAGAGAGAGAATAAAAGCGAGATAGAGAGAGAATAAGAGAAAAGGAGAAAGACAGGAAGAGAGAAAAAGGCAGAGAAAGAGAGAAAAAGACAGAAAGAAAGAGTGAAAGAGACAAAACGATAGAAAGAGAGAGAGAGAGACAGAGAGAGAGAGAGAAAAAGACAGAATAAGAGTAAAATGGTAGGCGAGAGGGAAATAGAAAGAAAGAGCGAGAAAAAGACAGAGAGAGATAAAGTGAGAGAAAGAGAGAGAAAGAGACAAAAAGATAGACAGAGAGATGATAGAGAGACAAAGAGAGAGAGAAAGAGAGAGAATACGAGAGAGAGAGAGACAGGGTGCACCAGTTGAACCTTATAGTAATTCTTTACACGGCTGTATATGCCGAGTTTCTCTCCTTACGCATGCTGAGCACACTGAAAAAAATATTTTTACATTATCTAAAACGTCTGAAATGTGAAATAACCGGCTGCATGAAAGGATTTTTTAAAAAGCATTGTAAGGAGATGAAGGACTGAACCAAGAGACTACAACCGCTATCCAAAGAGCCGGTTTAGTCTTTACAATTCATCAGAGAAAATAGCAGTGTAATTATAGTGTCCGTGCTTGACATGACAACTCTGTCAGAAGAGCCCAATCGCTCTAGAACACTTACCAACTGAGCTTCAATGGAAAGGTCAATGAAAGCACCTCAATTCACATCCAGACAATAAAAGCAGGGAGAAAACATGAGCTAAAAGCTTATTATGGGACGCGCGATGACGGGAAGACAGCCATGTTTATTGCTGTGTCCTTATACAACATAACACTCTG